>CM030361.1:5382530-5715030 GCA_017893485.1 Hemerocallis citrina | reverse complement strand
TACTTTAGAGCATCCACAGTCGTTGAAGCCAAATTTTGGGTAAATAGCATTTGAGAAATAGGAAAAAAAGAATGTTGCTGCAGTCGTTCAAAGCTATTTTCGATCGGTCGGTTGTTTTTGTTTAAACGACGGAAGATTATCTACCGTCAATCTCCTACGACGGTCGATAATATACCGTTCGTTGACCGGGTAAATTTATGTTTGAGAAGTTGTTTATTTAAAAAACCCAACAACGGTTAATGATGTGCCGTTAATCTCATGAAACGGTAGAAAATATACCGTCGCTTGACTGGAATTTAATTTTTTTTTTTTTTTTTAAAAACACCCAACAACGGTGCATTATGTGCCGTTAATTTCATAGCACGGTAGGAATTGTGCCGTCGCTGACCAATTTTTATTATTTTATTTTATTTTTTAAAAAAAAAACCAAGCACGGTACATAATGTGCCGTTAATTTGAAGGCACGGTAGATTAGTTGCCGTCGGTTGACTGGCTTTTAATTTTTTTTTTTTTTTTAATAAAAACCGAAAAACGGGACATTATGTGCTGTTAATGTATAGCCACGGTATATTTTCTGCCGTCTGTTGACTGGCTTTTAAATTTTTTTTTTTTTTTTTTAATAAAAACCGAAAAACGGGACTGTGGATGCTCAGAGAGACATCAGATTCAATAGGTAAGGGTACTTTGATCATTGTTAAAAGGTAAATAAAACAAAAAATTTTACAACGGACGGTAGGTAAACTACCGTCCTTTTAAATCATTATTTTCCCATCTTTTTGCCGCACGGTATATAATACACCGTCTCTCATTTTTAGGTTTTTTTTTTTTTTTTTTCTTCCTCAAAAGCCAGACTAATCATTCGGTTCAGTACTTTTGTACGAGACGGCATATTATCTATCGTCAATTAGATCGGACGGAGTATTATGTGCCGTGAGCTATATTTTGCATTCGGCCATTCCGCCTGCTATATTTGGCACGCAACTGTTCATCGTATACCCAAAATTTGGGTATTTAGACAACGACTGCAGCCAGTTTTTTTCTATATTTTCCATATTTTGGGTATATAGCAAACGACTGTGGATGCTCTAATACAGCTCCCTCAAATTAACAAACAAGTACATGAACGCACGAGAACCTTTCACAAAAGGCCGACACTCTACCGACATCAGATCCACGGTTAAAGCTAACCACCACCAAATGCACTAATTAATCCTCTTTCTGAACGGTACGTACTACGTAGATCAAAATCAAACCAAATCGTCGCAGAACTAACATGAACTTTTTCCACACAGATCCTTAACAAATATTGATATCCGTAGTAATAATCACTCGATCAACTTTAGAAATAATTAAATGTGACCGTTTTGAAACTCAAGTTCGGCATAATGTAAATTATGATCTGCTTTTAGTTTTTTTTTTTTTTGTAAGTATAATGGTGTAGAAATAATTAATCTTTTTTGAAAAAACTCTCCCTTCCCCGTCTCTTGTGCGCTCAGATCCAGCTCGTCGGCAGCTCCCTACGGTAATTTAGCCTCCCCCCCCCCCCCCCCCCCCCCGCGTCTTTTTTTGGGTACGTTCCGCTGTCGCCTGTTCTGGCCATCTCAGTGGTGAGCGTGGGTACTTTTTTTTTTTTTTTTTTTTTTTTTTTTTTTTTTTTTTTTTTTTTTTTTTTTTTTTTTTTTTTTTTTTTTTTTTATGTTTGTTTGTCTCCGGTGATTTTTATTCCCTACTGGAGCTCCGTCTCTGCATTGGTTTGTTCAGGCCATCTCTGTGTTGAGAGTGGTTTCAGATTTCTCCAGTGGTTTTATTACTCCCGGTTGGAGCTCCATCTCCGTATTGTTTTTCTAGTCCTCCTGTTCCACTCGGTGGACTTCTTCTTAAGCTCTCTCTTTGTAGCTTTCCTCCTCTTCCTATCCATCTACTTCATTCTCTCTTCGCCCTCTTTTGTGAGGCATTGAGCCTCTGCTTGAGCTTGGTTCCTCACCGAGCCTCTCCTGCACTCAACGATAGTTCTCCTTTTGTGGTCCTGCTCTTGGGTGGCCCATGGAATTATCCTGGGTAGAAGTGGTGAAGAAAAAGAAAAAAGCTGTTAACTATTTTAATCTCAATAGGCCCCATCTCAGTAGTGAGCCTGATCCATCGGAGGCGTTTAGAGCCTTTCTCGAGAAGCTTCCTAGAGATTCTACGTCATCTGTCTCCCGCCCTCTCATCTCCCATAATCTAGCTCCTTCTCCTCTTCTTCATCCCAACTCTCTCCGTCTACCGCCTACCAGCTTCCGGTGCCTTCAGCTCGGCCACTTAAAGCAGTTCTGCGTTAACAGGATGAAATGCCTTTTTTGCCTTAAGTCAGGTCATGCTAAGCACTGTTGTTATGCTCTCCAAAAAAATTTAGGTCTCCCAATGGGAGCTCCCATATCTGATCAGGTGCTAGCGGCGATTGATCTCCCTTCTCTTCAAAGCAAGTTGGCGGGTTCAAAATCTTCGTTGCCAAAGAAGCAGCCCTTGCCTTCTGGGTCCCCTCTTCTGCCTACTCCTCCTCCGGATTGCCGTATCCCCGTTAGCTCCCTTCCCCTTCCTCCTGCCCCCTCTGTCTCCACTAAACGTCAGGCCAAGCCTTCCGTCACTCAGGTGTTCCTCTCGAAATCTGAGCTTACGGATCGATTGAAGTATTTTGGCACCTATGGAGCCATCTCTTTCATTGGAGGTACTGTGCCTTTCTTCACCATGAATTTCTTTCTCAGCAATTACTGTAACGTCAAAGACTGGGATTGGGTGCTCTACAATTGTTCTAATAGTGACATGGTGATCCGTTGCCCTTCGCCCAAGATCCTGGAGGATCTTATTGCTAAATCGACTCTCTCCATTGGAGCTATCTCTCTCTCCTTTTGGAAATGGGTTCAGATTTCTCCTCCGTCACAGGATATTGGCTCTTCCGACACTACGGTTTCCTTCGTTGGTCTTCCCCCGTTTTGCAATTCCCTGCGTTTGGTCGGGGACATGGCCAAATGTATCATAGATAATTTTAGTATTTCTTCTAAAGCTAGGTTGGCGTCTGGCAATCTACAGGTAGAGGCTCTATTTTGATGCCCCAAACAGCCCGCTCGAATAGAAGCCTTCTGCTTGAGAGATGGCACCTCATCTTTCACTGTCACAGTACATTACCATGACTCAGTTATCCCTAGCGGGACCCCTCCTTTACCAACCTCTGGGTCATCCACGCCTGCCTTTGGGTCTGATTTTTCCTCTCCATTTCACCCCGACTCTTCTACAGTTTCTAAATCCAAGCATGCTGCGGTGAAAGGGGTGCATCATGATACTGTTCGCAGACAAAATCCTCTTCCCAACAAGCATTTTTCCCCCCTTCCAAACCGAAGATCTCTCCTTCTAAAGCTCCTAATCTAGTATGGATCAATTCGGAGCTTCAAGCTGCGATGGGATCGTCTTCGGTCCCCTCGGCAGTAACCCTGCCTTCCACTGCTCTTCCCGCTCCTCCTCCTAAGGCTCCGCTGCTTGATAAGCATAGCTCGGACATCCCCGTCTCTGTTTTGCCTCCTTTGTCCAAGTGCCGGGAGCCTTCGTCTCAGTGGCCTGCATGGGATGTCAATCCGCATTTTGCTCTGACTGGGATAAATTCCAACAATTAGCTCATTTCCCCACTCCGAGCAAGTCTGAGCCCGCTTTCTCTCCCACCTATATCAAGCATTCGTCGTCCTCCAAAGATTCTAGAAGGATGGACCAAGATAACCTTCTGATGGAAGAGGAAGCGGACCTAGCCCGTGATCTACCTGCCAAACAGGTATGCTATCCACCATCTTCTGATTATTCCCCTGTCTTTATTATTATTATCATTGCCGAGTGGCTCTTTAAGCTTATTCAATTGGGTTTTTCATTTCATCTAAACACTGCACCATTCCATGTTTCGCCCTTTCTCATGGTCTACCCTTTTGGGTCTTCGTTCCGCAGCTGGTTTTCTCCAAATTTAGCGATGAAGGCCCGGGTGACCCTGGAGGTCTCAACCCCCATTCCTCTCCCTTCTTCTTCGCTCAGTTACGATGAGCCATCTTTGGCTGATATAGCTCAGTTTTCCCTCTCTATTACTGGTCGCTCCTCCCCCCCGTTTGACTCTTTTCCCTCGGATGCCTCATCTCCTCCTGTCCCATCTATTAAGGAGGTGAGGTGTCTCGACCTTGGGATTTCGTCTCCCAACGGGTATCCTCATCGCACTATCAGATCTAGTGCGCGTCTTAAGGCTAAAAAATTATTGGACTCCAATTCAACTAGATCCTCCGCTGGGTTAAGTCCTTCTATGGGCGCCTCAAGGGCCCATCCCTCTCCTCCCTTACCCCTGCCTCAACATATCGTTTTAGGCTCCATTTATAGTCCCATTTTTGACTCGCTTTCTAATTACGAATTAGCCGCATTTGCGCAGGACATGGGTTTCCTGGTTGATCCATCTGACTCCCCCGTGTGACTTTCCCTCGGGCAGAAAGAATGTCTTAGAGTCCAGGAGCATCTGCATCCCCATGATTAGTATATCTTGGAACATCCGGGGCCTTAATTGCCCGTTTAAACAAATGGCGATTTTTGATTTAATTGTTTCCTCCCACTGCGACCTTATCTCTATCCAAGAATCGAAATTAGAATCTCCCTCCCCTTCCACCTTGCACGCTATAGGTGGATCCATTATTTCCAAGTGGATCTCGCTTGACACCATAGGTTCGAGGGGAGGGATCCTCCTTGGTTTCAAAGAAGTGGTCTTCTCTCTTGTCGCGGTTCAGCAGCTCAATTTCTTCCTCATTGTCCAACTACGGTGGATGACCTTCAACTGTCCTCTCACCGTGATATCAGTTTACGGTCCCTCCACTTCTGAGAGGCGGCCTCTCTTTTGGAACGAATTCCTTTCGTTACACCACTTCACTAACGGTCTCTGTTTTATTTGTGGTGACTTTAACGTCACCAGATTCGTTTTTGAAAGGTCGAACCCTGTCTCCTGTAATTCCCAATCATGCCTTTTTAACGATTGCATCTGTGATCTTCAATTATCCGACTTACCGATATCCGGTAGATCGTTCACCTGGTATAACCAGCGTCACCCCCCGACGTTGGCCAAACTCGACCGCTTCCTGGTTTCGCAAACCTGGATTTCCCGTTTCCACAACACCTCCTCCCAGGCTTTTCCCAACCCTTCTTCCGATCACGTCCCGATCGCTCTCTTCTCCAACTTCCATTTCCATCACCATCACAAATTTCGTTTTGAAAAACTCTGGTTACAAGATCAACTCTTCGTCAATCTGGTTGTGGAATGTCTTGCTTCAGTCATCGGTTCATCCGGGCTGGGCAACATCCTTCTAAAGCTCCACACTATCAAACATGGTTACAAAATCTGGCGATCCGAGAGACAATCCAACACTAACTTTCTTTAAAACTTCCTTCTTATTTCCATCGATTCCATCGATAAAATGGAAGAGCAGGGTCCCTTGTCGGACTCCTTTCATTCGGAACGTCGATCTTGCAAGCATGATTATGCCGAAATCCTCCTTCAAGACCATATTAAATGGGCTCAAAGAGCTAGAGTTAAATGGCTTAAGGAGGGTGATGCCAATACTGCTTTCTTCCATAACTTTGCGTCGCATCGACAACGTTGCAATCGGATATCTTCGATTAGCGAAAATGGGGTGGATCTTACCTCCGATGCTGAGATCCATCGTGCGTTCCTTTCCTTCTACAAAAACCTTATTGGAACGCACAAACATCGCTCGATTGAGCTTGATTGGTTCCATCTTTACGGCAATCATACGCATGACCTTTCTTCTCTCGAGGCCCCTTTCTCTCTGGAAGAGATTAAATCGGCTGTTTTCGCTTTAAAGAGTGATTCTGCCCCGGGGCCAGATGGCTTCCCTGCATTTTTTTTCCAAAAATTCTGGCATTGGCTTAAGGATGACCTGCTCAATATGTTTGGAGATCTCCACCAGGGTTGCTTTTCTTTTGATCGTATCAATCATGCGCACATCGTGCTCATTTCCAAAGTGGCGGGAGTGCACGTGTTGACTAACTTCAGGCCTATCAGCTTGATCAACACATCTTTCAAAATCATTATGAAAGTTCTCTCAGCTAGATTGAGTGCGATCATTTCTCCCCTGATTGACTCTGTCCAATCGGGATTCATCAAGGACCGCTTTATCCTTAACAGTATAGCTTCAGCTCAAGAGATCATATCCCATTGTCACAATTCTCACTCAAAAGGCATCTTACTCAAACTCGATTTCCAAAAAGCTTACGACAACGTTAATTGAGATTTCCTTCTTGATATTCTCATTTACCGGGGGTTCGGTCCTAAATGGATTGCTTGGATTAAATCCAGATTGTTCTCGGGGACCTCTTCAATCCTTATCATTGGTTCGGAAGGTCACAAATTTAAAATTAAATGTGGCCTCCGACAGGGGGACCCCCTATCCTCCCTCCTTTTTTTCCTTGTCGCTGACGTCTTTAGTAAGCTCCTTCATAATGCTAGGAACTTGCATATGATTAAGGGTCTTGGTAATTCACACTTCTTCGAGGGTGTTCTTAATCTGCAATATGCAGATGACACTATTATCTTCACCAAACCGAATGCCCATTCTCTACGTAACCTTAAACTTCTCCTTTACTGTTTCGAAATGGCTTCAGGATTATCTATTAATTTCCAAAAGTCTTCGGTTCTTTGGTTGGGAGGTTCCCCCAATCGCCAGATTGAGATCTCCAATTTCTTTAACTGTCCCTCCGCTTCTTTTCCCATCACTTATTTAGGCATTCCCCTTCGATGGGGCAAATTGCAAAGATCGGACTGGTACCCGCATGTGGATAAAGTGGAAGCCAGACTCTATGTTTGGTCTGGTAAAGTGCTTTCCCATGGTGGCAGACTGACCCTTATTAACTCGGTTCTCTCCGCTCTGCCACTTTACATGATGTCTTTCTACTTCATCCCTTCCTGGGTGATTAAGAGGATTGATCAAATCAGGAGTAACTTTTTTTGGACTAGGTCCTCCTCCTTTAAACCAGGCTCCCACCTTAGCAATTGGAAATTGATCTGCACCTCCAAAGCGGACGGGGGTCTGGGTGTCTTGAATCTTAGGAACCATAACAATGCCCTCTTAGGTAAATGGCTATGGAGGTTTCAAAAAATCGATCATTTACCCTGGATTCAGTGTTTCAAGGGTTATTGGTCCCCTTCTTGCAATTGGTCAGATTTCCCCCCCTCTGTTAATCGTAACGCTTCTCCTTTCTGGAAAGGGGTCTGGAAGGCGGCCGCTGCCTTCCAATGTGGTATCTTACGTATCTGCTCGGATGGGTCAAGATCTAAATTTTGGACTGATCTCTGGATTGGTAATACTAAGCTTTCCTCGGCGTACCCTTCTTTATTCCGGCTGGCTGCCAATCCCTCGGCCTCAGTTGCTGAGTCCTTCATCATGATTAATGATCTTAGACATTGGATAATACCATTCTCGGTTGAGCTTCCCCCCTCTCTATCCCCTATTTTTAATGATCTTATCTCTGCTCTGAATAACTTCGAGTGGTGGCCAATTGAAGATATTGCTTGGCGTTGGAACTCAGCAGGGATCTTCTCAGTTAGTTCTTTTTATAGTTTCCTCAACTCTAGAGGCGTCCAATCGCCTGTCGCTCAATTATTATGGGATTCCTGCGCCCCCCTTAAGGTTAAGATCACTTCATGGCTAGCCTTTAAGAACAAATTACTTACGGTTGAAATTCTTAACAAAAGAAATCTGGCTTGGGGTCAGCTTTGCCCCCTGTGCGCGGAGCACTCGGAGAATGTTGACTATCTTTTTGTTCGATGCTCCACCATCATTTCCTTATGGAAAATTTGCACTCTAGCATAGGAAGCTGATTCTATCCCCCCCATTTCATCTTCTTGTTGGTCCTCGTTGCCTGCGAACATCAAGTTTCGAAGCGCGTGGATTTTGTCAATTCAGACCATTATTTGGATCTCGTGGAAGGAAAGAAATAAAAGGCTGTTCCAACACTGCCTTTCTCCCTTTTCCTCATTGATAGACGATTTTTAATTTCTATTTAAGCACTGGGCCTCGGCGTTAAAAATCGAAGCCATTGTTGCTCTCTATTGTCATAGATTAGATGTTTCTGTACTTTGCCTTGGAAATCTTAATGCGTTATAATCTCTTCTTTTTCTTCTTATCTTTTACCTTCTCCTTGTCTCGCAGGTCTGATCGCACCTGGGCCTCTCTGCCCTAATTCTGGCTTTAATGGATGTTTGGGTTTTTTGGCGGTTCTTGGCTTTGGCTGAGCAGGGTGTATGTCTACTATTTCTCTCTCTTTTCGTCCTTCTATGGGTCTCTCTATGTTATTGTAATATCTGTTGGGTTCTATCGGTGCTTGACTATTTGCGAGCAGCCCAGTTTTTGTGTTGGTTATCTTGGTTATGCTTCTCTGTTGTTTTGCTTGGGTAGTTTGGCTTTCTTAGCCTACTCATTGATTGGCTGCGCTGTTTTTAGGCTTTGTTGTATGGCTGTTGTGATGATCTTGTATTTAGCTTACTGTTTCTAATGCCTCTTCCTGCGCCTTGTTTTTATGGTTTTTGGGAGCGGGCTCTCAGAGCTTCGTTGGTTGAAAGCGTTTTGTGTTTTGTGGGGAGCTTGATACTTCCCGTTGGCTTTGCTGACAACTCTCTCGAGGCATCGGCAGCACTGGTCCTTGGGTTTTGTTGCTCGGTGGGATTCCATAGGTGCTGACGGGTCTCAGATTGCTTTCTCCTTGGGTTTTTAACGATCTCAGGCGCACCGGAGCCTCGGTCTTTAGTGGATTGTTCCGTCAGTCTGGTGCCTCCTTCTCGACAGTAGCTTTGCTCCGACTATGTCCCTGTTTATTTCCTTCTCCTTTGTAGCCTTCTTTATCATTTTTATTGTTGCTCTGTTCATTTGGCTTGTATTATTTCGGTTTTACTGCTTGTAAAACTTGACAATCTCTCTTTTTTTTAATATATTTTTTGTGATGGCTGGAGTCGTAAGACTCTATCCGATTGATCAAAAAAAAAAAACACAAGGTAGAAAAACTGTATTAAGAGAATGAAGCCCATATGCTAAATATTTTTTCGTGAAAGTAGGTTTAATGGATTAGGGTTTCATTATGTTGCAATTGATGCTGTGACTAATCACCTTCAAAGTTGATTAAGGAACTAATATGAAATTATCAATTTAAGGGTGGTAGTATGGATTTTCAGTATTTGTTATGGACTTGACTGAAAAAAAAGCCCTTAACTTAATCACTAATTAAAATTATGATTATGTTGGATATATATATATATATATATAACATTATTGTGTATAATATTGTAAGTGACAATATGTGTTATCTGTTACACTACAACACACGATGGATTTACCGGCATATATTCCCCGGCGTTTTATCATAAACGTCGAGGTAGGAAGAGACCAGAAATGGGGCGTCAAATTGGATGGTTATACACCGGCGGCCTCTATAAAACACCGGGGAATTATGATATTTACTGGTGTTTTTTTTATTAAAACGCCGGTGAAGGCCATATTCACCGGCGTTTTAATAAAACACGCCGACGAATATACAGATAAAATCTACCAAAAATCTTCTCCCATTCACCGGAGTTTTTAGTTAAAACGCCGGTATAGGGTTTGGAATAAATTTCCCCCAAACCCTATACCATTTCCTCCTTCGATACCAAAAAAAACCCAACTTTTTCCCCTCTCTCTCGCGCTCTCCCGCCTCTGCCTTGGCCGAGATCGCTGTGCCCTCCGTCGTCCTCCCCGCGCTCCGTCGTTGTCCGTCGTCCACTCTCTCAACCTCTCTCACTCCTGTCTAGATGCAAGTCTCCCCAACCCTCTCTCTCTCTCACTTGCATCGTCGCCACCCTTCCCCCATGGCTGTCCCATCGCCCTTCCCCCTACCCTGCCGTCGGCACTTCCCCCATCGCCGCCCCCCTCCCCCGCCATCGCCCTATCCCCCCATCGTCGCCCCCCTCCCCTGCAGTCGCCCCTTCCTCTACACAAACCCTAGGTTTGTTCTTGAAGTTTCTGAATCGTTTTATTTTTAAATTTTTGTTTCTGAAATTTCTACACAAACCCTAGGTATGATGTAGTTGGTATGTTCTTGAGATTGGTTCTACAATTTTTCTTTTCTCTCTAATTTAGCTTGCCTGTATGTTCTTGAGGGTATACTTGTATGCCTGTATAACTAGGTATGCTTGTATACTATATTCCAAATTAATATAGTATATGGAATGCAACTTCCATAGAAGTTTGAGAATAAATGAGGGCATAATTCCTAATTTGGCCACCAAGTACTCAGAAGTGTCATTTTTTGCTTCATGGAAAATTGTGGAGGATGTTGCTCATTGTATTAAATTGGCATGACCAAAGTTAAGAAGTTAATCTCCAGAAGATGAAGTAGAGGTCAATAATGTAGTTGATGTGGATGATGAGCTGGTAATAAAATGAGGGAGATCGACCAAATTTTTTCTGTTTGAAAAACATCGTCTCCTCTAATATTTTTCAAGTGGATGGCATGGTGCAGGCCATGCTCAGATATTTCCATAACCCTCTCTTTTGATGGGGATTCCTTGGATAATCTCTAGAAAATGAAGTAGAGGTCGATAATGTATGATTTGAAACTTATGTTTCAGGTTAGTGCAGCTTCACGTGTTGTTTTTTTGTCTTTTGTCTGAATTTGATGTATCTGAAGTTGCACACTATGATTTTTTTATATAGGAGCGACTAGTGATGGAAATTTTATTATCTAAACTTTATATACAATTATATCATGATGTCTAGATGAGTATCATTTTCTAAGATAATGTTCAAGCTTGTTGTTTGGGTTCGATAATGTGAGATTGTTCTTTGTCATTGGTTTTAAGTGATGATGAGATGGATTATGTAACTGAAGTTGCATACTATGAATTACAGAGGAGTGACTGGTGATGAAATAATCCTGTTTGAACTTATGCTGTGGTTTCAATTGACAGTTATCTCATAAGTATTATAAAAGTATAAGTTTCATCTCAGTTACTGTCTTGTTTGTTTGAATTTGACTATTGATGAAATAATCTTTTTAACTCAATATTTTGAACTCCATATTTTGGTTATGAATGTGATGAGATCACAGTATAGGCATTATGAGATTACAATATTTTCAACTCATGTTGTATCATTTGGTTAATTTGGTGTTTGTGAAACTCACTCAAATACATTCTTTCGGTTTGCTATTTCTCTTCTTTGATATATGGGTTGGTTGGTTTTCTGCTGGATTGCCTTTGTATCGCTGAATGGGTTAGTAGACTTTGTATTTGGTCTTCATAACTAGTATATGATATAGGAGTTGGTTAATGTTGCTTTGAGATTTGTGCATATGTATAGATGTCTAGATGAGAATCTTCGCCACCCCTTTTTTTTCTTTCTTCTTTGATTTGTTTTCTCTTCATATCAGTGTTCTTCATTTTGGTGGTTTCTATTTTGTATTTGGGCATTATTATTATTTTTATTATTATTATAATTGTTATTTTAATTTAGTTTACTCTTCCCTTTTATTTAAGTGATTAGTTATTTAAGATACTCCCTATAAATGACTTCATTTTCTTTGCTAATTTTTAGTCAGTCTGGTGCTTAAACAAGTTGTGGGGATATGCACTCAGTTCCTTCAGGAGAGGACTGAAACATGGAGGTGAGATTTATCATGGCTTTCTTATTATTATTATTATTTTTGTTCTGCTCGATATACATACTCATGTTGTCTGTGATTTTAAAAATATGTTTTGCTGGCATTTTTAAGTTGTGAGGACTATGATACACTTGATATTGTAATCGTTCATCATTACTTTTAACTTTGTTGAATTGAGGTGGATTATATTTTTCTTGTTTGTGTGTTTGCTGATCTATTTTGTATGTAACTCATGTTTTAAGCAATATCCTTGCTTATATATAATCTAGATTTGCATGTGGTTAAAACTTAAAACTTAAAATTACTTTATTTCATATGTCATACTCAGTCGAAGATGCAACTCCAAATCTCTATGGATTGCATATTTTATATCGATGGAACTCCTTGTGCATTTTTTTCTTAAGTTGTATAAATGATTCTCATGGATTGCTTTTCATATAAGGAGAAATACCTAAAATGGTAATATGAATTCTGTAAAGCAATTCATTTTTTGATGAAAAAAGGAAGGTTAGCTGGCTTGTTATTCCAGTGTTTGTAGAGTCCTGAATGCACATGTTTTCAGGTTCAATTTTATTTCTCAAATTTCTGCGCATTTTACGAATGTTTAGAAAGGATGCTTTGCTGTATTAATAAAGAAATCTTCTTTTACCTCTCTGCTTAGTATATTTAGTTGCTTCAAATGCAAAAGATGTATGCCGAGCTCTGACTGATTTCAAAGCTTCTCTTTTCCACTTAGTGTCCACCCAGAAATGGAGATGAGATGAGGTGGATAATGTATCTAAAGTTGCACGCTATAATTTTTTATATAGGAGTGACTAGTGATGGAATTTTTTTTTATCTAAACTTTATATACAATTATATCATGATATCTAGATGAGTATCAGTTTCTAAGATAATGTTCATGCTTGTTGCTTGGGTTTGAAAATGAGATTGTTCTTTCTCATTGGTTTTAAGTGATGATGAGATGGATTATGTAACTGAAGTTGCATACTATGATTTACAGAGGAGTGACTAGTGATGAAATAATCCTGTTTGAACTTATGTTGTGGTTTCAATTGACAGTTATCTCATGAGTATTATAAAAGTATAAGTTTCATCTTAATTAGTATCTTGACAGTGAAAATAATCTTTTTCACTCTTTGTAACTCAATATTTTGAACTCCATATTTTGGTTATGAATGTGGTGAGATCACATTATTATGTTTATGAGATTACAATTTAATGATATATACTATTTTGCTTCATTCATATATATTATAATGGGTATCTTTTAGTTTTGCAATTGGTTTTGATTAATAAAAGTGCCGAAGGTTTTTTTTTTATTTAATTTTTTTTTAAAAAAAAAATACAGCTACACCGGCGTTTTTACAAGTGCCGGTGTAGCTTTCAGCAAAAAACTGACAGTCTACACCGGCGTTTTAAAAACGCCGGTGTAGATGATGGCCGAAAACAGTACTTCCAAACGAAACTACACATTCTCCGGCATTTTTACGACCGCCGGTGTAGGTTACACCGGCGGTCGTAAAAAATGCCGGTGAATGTCCCTAAGCTACAGCGACACACGATTCAGCGACACTTGCACCGGGGATTTATAAAACGCCGGTGGTATCTACAGCGGGGTTTATAAATGTCAGTAAATGTGCAAAAAAATGCCGGTAAAGAGTGTTAGTCTTGTAGTGTTAGTTATTGAACAAAGTTGAATGTGTATAAAGTCCAATACTTAAAACTCAATCTTATCTTATATATACTGATCTTATGATAGTATATATCTAAGATTATTATAATTATGATAATTAGTATATAATATTTTAAACAGTATCAATATATTAAACTATAACAATAATTTGTTTTTTTTATCAACAGATTAAATCTAAGGGATAATGTTACACCTACTACCAAATCTATTACATTTTTCTTTATAATCTTAGGTAGCACACTATAATTCTATATTTCTAACATCCACTGTACAATAACTTTTACTAATAGTGTGTTGCATAATGTAGTAAGGAAAAAGATAGTAAATTTAGTAGTAGGCATAGCATTACCTAAGCTAAGTTAATTTGTGAAGAATATCTGAACTTCACATGGTCCGTGTCCCCACTCTCCATACCCAGTCCACACCGACCAGCGAAGCACGCTGGGCCCACAGCTACGACATCCGTACACGTGGCGTCCTCTCATTGGCTGCGCCAATGACGAGGCAACTTCGTTCTTTATTCTTTAATCAACATTTTCTTGATTTTAATTCTCTTCCACTTGTGATAAACCCTATCAAGTAATAGGTCGTCATTTCACCTTTTTTTTTAAGGAACACCAATAAAAACACCCAGTCACTGAAACAATACCTATTTTTATTATTATGTGGGGCCCACAAACAGCCTATATATAGTCTCTCATATTCGACCTATTTGTGACAACAAGTTAGCTTACTGGCACTGCATATAAATTTTGAAGAGAAGAGTAAAGGTGTATCAGTTGATAATGGCAGAAGAGAAGATTGAGAGTGTGAAGAGTGGTGAGGGAGAGGTGGAGGTGAGTGACCGGGGTTTGTTCGGGTTCGGAAAGAAGAAGGAGGATGAAGAAGCTGAGGTTATAACCAACGGAGTCGAGAACTTGAGCGTGGAGGAAAAGACGGAAGAAGCGGAGGAGGAGAAGAAGGAGGCCCTCTTCGAAAAGCATCATCAATCGAATGACTCTAGCTCTAGCTCTGTAAGCTCATTTACTATATACGAGATCGTAGCAACTAATTATTTACTTTTAGGGTTGGTTGGTAGTTTTTTTTATTTTTATTTTTTCTCTAAAAGAAAAAAAGGCCATGTTGTATTAATGAGTAATATAATGAAATAAACTCAGATAAGATGGAAAAAACCAAATCTTTGGGGGTATATGTTAAGATAGCTAAAGTTATTTTACACCCTTTTTTTTTCTTTTATAAATTTAAAGTTATTTTGGATGTTAAGCTTGGTTACTATCTCAGTTTAAGTTATTTTGTCTAAACTCTGTATGGGAACAAAGTCAGGATAATTATCTAAACTTTAAATATAGAAGTTTCGCTAACTTTGTTGCTATTTTGACATTTTTGTCATTTTTTTTTAGCAAATGGTGCTCTGCCGTGGTTTGCCATTCTGTCTTTTTTTTAATAGCAAAATCTCTACAGTATCATGCTATATTTGGCAATGAATTTGACAACATGCATAATATAGGGGACGCATATTTTAATATATTTTAAATGCATTGGACGAAACATGATGTTTCGTCCGATGCGAAAAGAAAATTTATTTAATTTAAAAAGCTCCGAAAATGGAAACTTAGCTTGGTCCAAGAATTTAGAATATTTAATAAGTTAATTAAATAATTAATTAGTTAGTTAGTAAATTGTGATCAGTGGGTTTAAAGGTGATTAGTGGGTTTAAAAACGACAGCAAGGCTTTGATTTTGGCTTTGTTTGATCCGAGAATTTTGCATTTTTTGCTAAAAAAATCCGAACGAATACACACTAAACTTGAAAATAATATTTTGGCTATGCCAAAAACCAAAAAAATTTAGAATTTTTATTTCAGACGAAACCGTGTCGTATGTTCGATTTTCCCTCTAGTCTGCTGTTTTTTTAGCATTTCACCACTACAACAAATATTAAAATTGCTATTATTTTGCTGTTTTGCCATTTTTTTTGCATGCACCACTATGGATGCTATTGCTAGCTATAATTTTATCTCCAACTATAAGTTATATGAACTATAAAGAAAAATTCGGTAAGGTTGAGAGTTTAGATAACTGCAGTTAATTATCTCAACTTTTGAGGTGAGGTGAGGAATTTTTTTAATAAAATAAAAGGTGACGGGGGTGGAAATTGCAGTGTTCTTAACTTTAGAACCAGTTCGAAACTTGCCAAAATCTCTACTATTTTAATGGAAGAGTTGGGATTTGTAACAAATAAATCCTAACTTTGTAACTATATAAACACATAAAATACACGTTCAAACTATACCCAACAAATATAAATGTGTACCGCACGTGTAGTCCAAGTTAAAACATTCAAATATAAACTATTTTTTTTCTTATTCGATATATATTCATTTAATTTGATGACTTTACTTTTTTTTTAGACATGCATCGCAGTACATTAGAGTTTTGTAAAGTGTAACCAGTATCCTAATTTAATTTTGTTCTTAAATATAGCCAAAGAGATTGCATAATATATATGAATATTATCATGAATATTATCGAAATTGTGCTGGTTCTTGCAGTCGAGCGATGAGGAGGAAGTAGGCCCCGACGGAGAGAAGAAAAAGAAGAAGAAGAACCTGAAAGAAAAGGTGGAGGAAAAACTCGGCGGACACAAGAAAGATGAAACTGTAGAGGAGGAAGAGAAGGTGGCCACCTCCGTCGTCGATGCCGCCGAGCCTGAAGACACCACAGTCGTCGTCGAGAAAATAGATGAAACTGTTAAGGCGGAGGAGGCCGCAACTCCGGAAGTAGAGAAAAAAGGGTTTCTTGAAAAGGTTAAGGAAAAGCTGCCAGGTCATCAAAAGAAAGAAACCGCGACGACGGGAGAGAATGGTACTACTGTGGAGACTGTGGTGGTAGCTAGTGAAGAAGGGAATGAAGCCAAGGAGAAGAAGGGCATTTTGGAGAAGATAATGGACAAGATCCCAGGGTATCATAAGGACACCGAGAAGACTACTGCTCCTCCTACTCCTACTCCTACTACTACATAAGGTCATTAAGAATGGGAGATGAGGAGGGTGTTATTTTTATGATGGTATTGGTGTGTTTCGGGTTGTGTTTGTATTTGTCTGTTTTGTGAGTTTATTTATTAATTGTTGCTTGTTCTTTACATGGGGTGGTTCAGGTTGAATAAATATTCTGTAGTGTGGTTGTGTGTATTGTTTTGTATTTTTCATGAAGATATCTTCATTGAATGTGCATTTTCAATGCGCCCATTATGTTAAAAAGTTATTGATATGAATAAAATATTAAAATTAAAGGTAGATGTTGTTGAAACTATGTGCATGAAGATTTTTTGTTCTCGTATTTTTTGATATTAGGGCGAGAAGCATGATTATGTGGCCCAATTCAACCACGATGGATATATCCGTTTAAAAGGTGACCCAAGTTATAATTTTTAAATTCTATTAATACGTATGTATTTTTGTCCAAAAATATTAATTTTATTTCCTGTAAATAAATGAAGACATTTGGATGACACATTAGAAATATAGCACGACCTGAAGATTGTATTGAAAAATGCTAGATATTTATTAGATGCATGAGTTAAGTGACTGATATGGTTAGTCGTCCAAATAGAAATCATGAATTTGAGAATGATGCGATACTCGAAGATCGGCCAATTTTCAAAAGAACACTGATCACTTTGAATTATCAAAAGTTACAAAGTGCTCATCCATATGTACTATCTAGTATGACCGGGGTTAGTAGAGCAAGTATATTAGGAAATATTATTTTCAATGATAATATTTTTATATAAGGTCATATAATCATTGTTAATTATTTTAAGATGCACTTGAAGGAATTGAAGTCTTTGGATAAATGCCTCTGAAAAAATGGAACTTCACTTCAAGATTGATATTCCGAGGAATTCACGAAGTGGTTGAAGGAAAATGTCCAATGAAATTTGTGTGTTTTTTGTGTGTGTTTTTGCTTAGTATATATTTCTCACTGCAATCTTATAGTATAGTTAATTATGAGCAGATTCATTGGCAGACTTAAAGTATATGTCCAATCATAATATATACAGCACGTTAAGAGGGCTTATCCATGGTCCATTTGTGTATGATCTGTCTTCTTCTGAATTTGTTATGAATGCCCATCACTTTTATAAAGAAGATGCATTCAATTTGACCTAAAATAATGGCCATCGCTTTTAGATATCTTAACCTTATATGTAGACAATTTGAGGTTTGCTCTTGGTGATTGCAGATACTTTTATGGAATATATGAGTGGTGGCAGTGGCGGGACCAGTGATGGATCAGTCTGTCCTGCATTATTGTGTTTTCGTTTTCATTGCATATCCTACTAACATTTTCCTTTAATGTACAAATGGTGACCGTGATGATTTGCTAAAACTGTACAAATGGAGACCGTGATGATTTGCTAAAAATAGCTCCCTTCTTCTTCGTCTTATTATTATTATTATTTTGAAATAAACGGATAGAGTCTAGTTTAAATAGGGTCATTGTTTAAAAAAGCGAGTTTAGTTATAGAAATTTCTCAAACGCTTGAAGAAATATCGCCAAGTCTCAAAATTCTAAAACTGAACTCGTAGTTTCAAACAACGACCCTATTTGAACTAGACTCAGCGAGTACAGTTGAAACATGGTCGTTGTTTTAAACAACGAGTTTAGTGATAATAATTTCTCTAACACTTGAAGAAATCTTGTCAAATCTCAAAATACTAAAATTAAACTCGATGTTTCAAACAACAACCTTATTTAAATTAGGCTCGCTGCTTAAAACAATAAGTGGATCAGTTTGGTATTTATTTTTGCAAAGTGGGTCACTTGGGGAAAAAATTCAAAGGCTCTAGCCACACCCCATATATATAACAGAAATAGAGATAGCACAACATAACTTCAGCACAATAGTTACAGAAAGTGTCACGTTCCGCTTTCCAAAAAAAAATACGGAATACGGATACTTGACTAAGTCCAGCGAATGGCTTTCACCATTCGTAAGCTGTAAGGATCTTTTCCACATTTCACAGGAATAAACAAGAATAAACAAGGAGAATCAACCACGCATGCATGAATAAATCAATATACTAACTGAATTTACTTGAAACAAAAATTGAATAAATCTCAAATAAACTAGATCTGAAAACAAGTTACAAATCCTGGGTCAAACTGCCAAATACAAATAATCTATGTAGCAATACAATTATTCAAAATAAGCAACATGACATAATAATAGCAAGAACTCTAGCAACTAGAAAGTCTGATCACCTACTCCATCGGGCAACTGGTCACCAAAGTCTGCAATTTAACAATTTGCAGGGAAAGAAAAGAGAAATAAAATGTCCGTCAATGCAAGTTACGGGCCGCTTGTAGTACATGCAACAAGTACAGGAAAAGAAGCAAATATAGAGTAGCAACAGAAGCAAACATAGCATGAAATAGACATGAAAACAAAACAGGATGACTAACATAAATCAAGAAACAGAATCAAGTAACATGATATGCTAACAGGGTACAAGTAACATGTCACAGGTATCAAGTATCATGCAAGCAGGTAAATATGTAAACAAGTGTTAAGTAGTATGTACAAGTAAGCATGTAACAGGTGTCATATTATGTTAAGTCTTGTATTTATTTCTATCTAGGTAGTACTTCATGCATCCTATTTATTTACCACATGGTTGCTACATTTAAACAAGTTGCGTTTAGATTTCGTAGTGGATCCTATAGGGCCGTGTACTCAGGTATTAGGTAAACAGGTAAACAGAATTATGTATTATGATTCATGTAACAGTCAATCATGCATCAGGTAGGACCTACCAATCGCTTAGAGTACACCCTCCCGTGGGGAATTATGTAGTTGGGTAATAGGTGGGAAACACGAGTCCCCTTCTGAGTACACCTTCTCATAAGGAAGTATGTAGTCAGGAATCATATAAACTGATAATCAGAATCACATGTTATGTAATCGTATCACAGGTGACAGGTAACAGGTAACAGGTGGGAAACACGGGCCCCCTTCCAAGTACGCAAGTCTATATTTTCCATTACTAGATCTTTTCTTTAATCCCGGCTTGGTTATTTGTTATTATTATCAAATAAGCATGTACGTATACAAAACAGGGCAAGAATAACATGGTAAAACAAGTGACAGGTTCAGGTCAGAAGGTAAACATGTACATGTGACAGACAACTCATAAAAAGTGTAGGACAACGAGATTTTCAATTCTGGACAGCAGGACACTACTGCACCAAATAAGAGATTTCCGTTGCCACAAACATGCAAATCTGGATCCGTCAGAAAATCTGGAAAATAGACTCTCGGCTGAATCCAGCACATATATATAAGTCATATAATAATTACAGAAACATGACTCAAAACAGCATTATATAACATGTTCAGCTAGAAATCACAAGGTTGTATACATAAGAATGAAAATGGCATAAAAACTTACTGATTAAATCCAAGAAAAATCTGAGGTATTACATAGTATGTTTAGTACCAAAAAATAAAGTTTCATAATATTCCAACATGGACAGTATAGTCAAATAAAATCATAAGACAGCAAGATGTACAAGTTTGTAAATCTGAAACTCTTAACACAGCAGTACTAAAATAGCAATAGATTACAAAATACAAATTGAAATCCAGATCCGTCAAAACGGTGATAAAATAGATACAGTAGGCTACATTTTATATTTACAAAGTTTTTATCAACAATAAGTAGAGTAAGGTTGAAATTAAGGTTCTTTACCGAACAACATGAAAATTTTAGAATTATAGTTGTTGTTCACAAGCATAGAATAGTTTATAAAAATCATTAATTAAATTCACAAAAATTAGGGGATAATCCTAGTCAAGTCTAGTCATACCCAGCAAAATATTGGATCAAAATCGTATCTTTAACATCAGTATTAAAATAAATAATTCAACAGAGTATACATAAAACAGAATCTGGAATTTTCTACACCTCTGTAGTAAAACCGCAATAACTTGCAACTAAAAAACCGAAACTGAGATCTGTCAGAAATTCTGGAAAATAGACAGCGAACTCTACAATTCATATTCACAAATAAAATTGATTTACTAACCCCAATGGGGTCTCAAATACTGAACAAAAATGGGACAGTCGCAAAAACAGAAATTCTCTTATGTATTAAATCGACTAGTTCATGTGTAACAAATCCAAATCAAAACATAAGACAAATATGGTATAATAGATGTCCAAATAGCATGGTATGTGGTATTTAACAAATCTACAATAAGAATACTACAACTAATACATCAAGTATGCAAGTGTCACGCCCCGTTTCCCAAAAAGAATACGGAATACAGATAAGCAACAAAAACCCAACGAATAATTTTCATCATCCATAAGCTGTTCAAGAAACCTTTACAACATTCAGAAGAATCATTAGAGTCGGAAGCAAAAGAATCAACCACATGCACATAATGAGCCAAAATACCAACGAGAATACTTGAAACCAAATATATAATCTCAAATAGTCATGATCTGAATAGAACAAATATCTTGGGTCACATTGCCCAAATACAAGAATAAATCCAAGTCTCAAAATACAATATTGTTCAAGCAAGCTACAAGGAATAATAATAATAAAATGTAGCACTAATATTTCATGTCTCCGATACCATCTGAAACCTGTTCTCCAAAATTTACAATTCAACGAATGCAGGGAAGAGAAAAAAAGAAAAACAAGTACCTGTCAATTGCAAGTTACGGGCCACTTATAATGTAGGATACAAGCACATGGGAAAACTAACTAGCAACGTGATATAAGTGTGATGTCCAAATAAACAACTAGCACGGCAAAAGTGATCAAGTGTAAATGGCATGTATCGAGAGTCAAGTAACAAGTATCTTATAAACATGTGTCAAGTATCGAGTATCAAGTAATCATGTATCAAGTGTCATGTTTCAAGTCTCATGTATCATGTAGTCAAGTATCAAGAAAGCATGTATCATGTTCAAGTATTATATTCAAGTAGCATGTTCAAGTCTTGTAGTGATTACTATCTAGGTAGCACTTCATGCAGCACACCTTACATGGTTGCTATAACAAACAGTTTTGCTTTAGATTTCATAGTGGACCATAGAAGACAGTATACTCGGGGACAAGTCAAGTAATCGAGCTCCAATCTCCAAGTATCATGTATCATGTATCACATGTCAAGTGTGCAAGTGGCAAGTATCATGTCTTGCGTGCAAGTATCAAGTAATCACATGTCAAGTATCATGTTTCAAGTAATCACGTAAGATCAGTGGATCCCCTTCCGAGTACACGTTTCTGAATTATCCACTATTAGATCTGTCCCTTAAACCCCGGCTTGCACTACAACACAGAAGTTATTTGCCGGCATTTTTTTAGACCTACACCGGCAGTTTTTTACGCCGGTGAAACATTCATCGGCGTTTTTATAAACGCCGGTACAAATGCCGCCGAATCGAGCATCGCTGAAAGATCGGTGCATTCGCCGGCATTTCTTCTGGACGCCGGTATATCTTGAAAATATACCGGCGGCCAGACAAACGCCGGTATATGCGAATTTCTGAGTGTCGTTCTTTTCCCCCAATATACATTCACCGGCGCTCACATACCGCCGGTATATATCTTTCATCGGCGTTCGTAGAAACGCCAGTGTATGTCCAATATTTACCGGCGGACATTGAACGCTGGTGTATGCTTGTTTCTGAGCGCCCTATTTCCCTAATTACAATCACCAGCGTTTTATAAAATGCCGGTATATAGATATTCACCGGCATTTTATGACGCGCCGCTATAGATATATGGGTACACCGGCGTGCGCTGAAACGCCTCCCTAACGAAATTTTCAACTAAACAATTAGATACACCGGCGTTCTATGAAATGCCGGTGTATGCCCGTTGGTTTTGCCTGCCCCAACTTTTCATTCGATTTCAAATTACAATTTCATTTAAAAAATCTGTAAACTAATTCACAACTGATTCAACCAATTTCAGGCATATTAATGCGCAAATCACAACCAAACACAAAAATTAATTAAGATAATAAAGTTTCACACATAGTCCATTAATCGTCCAAATTCATCGCATAATTAACACAGTGTCATAATTAACAAATACAGTAATTAACATCCCAAATATCTCAACAATTACTTAAAACAATAATCCAGAACATAACAACAACAAGGACAACATTACAACAACAACTAGAGTAGGCCGACCACAGATCCATACCCCTCGAGTAGCTTCAGTGCTGATCATCAAAATTTCCTTCATCTGGGTGACCGCTCTATGAAAAAAAAAAACAATAATTTAGTTCAACAGGAAACCAAATATAAGAAAAATAAGAAAAATAAGAAGGGCTCATATCAAGTGTAGTTTTAAGGAACTGTCATCGTGGAAGGAAACCAAATATAGAAGCCAGAAATGGAAACAGAGAATGGTAGAGAATGAGGATACACCAGGCTAACATAGCGGCATTTTTCTCATCTCTCTCTCATCCCTTCTTTCCCTTCAACACACGCACACAAAGAGACATCAGCAACAACAGCAAGAGCGACAAGAACAACAATAATAATAAATTATTATAAACGAGATGTCTCTATATGGGTTTCCAGATCTCCACTCGAGCCCTCTCTTTCTAATCACAACCCAATTAAGAACATAGACGACAGCCACTAAACAATCCAATCACAGCCCAATCAAAATTTGCCATCCTGGATTTTAAATCTTCAAATGCATGAACTCAGTTTCTTTAACAGTAAAAGGGAATGAAAATTTCCAGTATCTAAGCATATATGTTTCTCCATTAATTCTTCATCCCAACTAAATCATGATGTTTGTGGCTCCAAAATAAACCTGCACAAGGTTTGTTCAGCCCAATTCTTGTACAGTTTTGGATGATTTTGGTATACATACAACATCCTTAGTTGATAGTCAACCCATTTTGGTTTAAAAACCATGCTAAGATGACAATCAGATGCATGAACTCAGCTTCTTTAACAGTAAAAGAAAATGAAAATTTCCAGTATCTAAGCATATATGTTTCTCCATTATTTCTTCATCCCAACTAAATCGTGATGTTTGTGGCTCTAAAAGAAACCTGCACAAGGTTTGTTCAGCCCAATTCTTGTACAATTTTGGAGGATTTTGGTATACAGCCAGCATCCTTAGTTGACAGTCAACCCATTTTGGTTAAAAAATCATGCTAAGATGACAATCAGATGCATGAACTCATAACTCAGCTTCTTTAACAGTAAAAGAAAATGAAAATTTCCAGTATCTAAGCATATATGTTTCTCCATTAATTCTTCATCCCAACTAAATCATGATGTTTGTGGCTCCAAAATAAACATGCACAATGTTTGTTCCGCCCAATTCTTGTACAGATTTGGAGGATTTTAGTATACATACAACATCCTTAGTTGACAGTGAACCCATTTTGGTAAAAAAATCATGCTAAGATGACAATCAGATGCATGCGATCAGTTTCTTTAACAGTAAAAGGAAATGAAAATTTCCAGTATCTAAGCGTATATGTTTGTCTATTAATTCTTCATCCCAACTAAACCATTGATGTTTGTGGCTCCAAAATAAACCTGCACAAGGTTTGTTCCGCCCAATTCTTGTACAGTTTTGGAGGATTTTGGTATACATACAGCATCCTTAGTTGACAGTGAACCCATTTTGGTAAAAAAATCATGCTAAGATGGCAATCAGATGCATGAATTCAGCTTCTTTAACAGTAAAAGAAAATGAAAATTTGCAGTATCTAAGCATATATGTTTGTCTATTAATTCTTCATCCCAACTAAATCATGATGTTTGTGGCTCCAAAATAAACATGCACAATGTTTGTTCCGCCCAATTCTTGTACAGATTTGGAGGATTTTAGTATACATACAACATCCTTAGTTGACAGTGAACCCATTTTGGTAAAAAAATCATGCTAAGATGACAATCAGATGCATGCGATCAGTTTCTTTAACAGTAAAAGGAAATGAAAATTTCCAGTATCTAAGCATATATATTTCTCCATTAATTCTTCATCCCAACTAAATCATGATATTTGTGGCTCCAAAAGAAACATGCACAAGGTTTGTTCAGCCCAATTCTTGTACAGATTTGGAGGATTTTGGTATACAGCTAGCATACTTAGATGACAGTCAACCCATTTTGGTAAAAAAATCATGCTAAGATGGCAATCAGATGCATGAATTCAGTTTCTTTAACAGTAAAAGAAAATGAAAATTTACAGTATCTAAGCATATATGTTTCTCTATTAATTCTTCATCCCAACTAAACCATTGATATTTGTGACTCCAAAAGAAACCTGCACAAGGTTTGTTCAGCCCAATTCTTGTACAGTTTTGGAGGATTTTGGTATACATACAGCATCCTTAGTTGACAGTCAACCCATTTTTGTAAAAAAAATCATGCTAAGATGACAATCAGATGCATGAATTCAGTTTCTTTAACAGTAAAAGGGAATGAAAATTTTCAGTATCTAAGCATATATGTTTCTCCATTAATTCTTCATCCCAACTAAATCATGATGTTTGTGGCTCCAAAATAAACCTGCACAAGGTTTGTTCAGCCCAATTCTTGTACATATATGGAGGATTTTGGTATACAGCCAGCATCCTTAGTTGACAGTCAACCCATTTTGGTTAAAAAATCATGCTAAGATGACAATCAGATGCATGAACTCAACTTCTTTAACAGTAAAAGAAAATGAAAATTTCCAGTATCTAAGCATATATGTTTGTCTATTAATTCTTCATCCCAACTAAACCATTGATGTTTGTGGCTCTAAAATAAGGCTGCACAAAGTTTGTTCCGCCTAATTCTTGTACAGATTTGGAGGATTTTGGTATACATACAGCATCCTTAGTTGACAGTGAACCCATTTTGGTAAAAAAAATCATGCTAAGAAGGCAATCAGATGCATGAACTCAGCTTCTTTAACAGTAAAAGAAAATGAAAATTTCCAGTATCTAAGCATATATGTTTCTCCATTATTTTTTCATCCCAACTAAATCATGATGTTTGTGGCTCAAAGAAGATTTTAGATCCAGGATGACAAATTTTGATTGGGTTTTGAATGAAGAGTCTAGTCATAGATCGATTCTTCAGAGTCCGACTTTCTAAAGGAAATGCCATTTGGAAGTATGCGGATACATGTTTGTTGGATAACCAAAACTTCCATTTTTATTGAAGAAAAATAAGAATAGGGCTCATATCAAGTGTAGTTTTAAGGACCTATCATCGTGGAAGGAAACCAAATATAGAAGCCAGAAAGAGGAATGGTAGAGAATGAGGATACACTAGGCTAACATAGCGGCATTTTCCTCATCTCTCTCTCATCCCTTCTTTCTCTTCAGCAAACGCACATAAAGAGACATCAGCAACAACAACAAGAGCAACATAGATCGGCAATAATAATAAATTATTATGAACGAGATGTCTCTATATGGGTTTCCAGATCTCCACTTGAGACATCTCTTTCTAATCACAGCCCAATTAAGAACACTTGTTGATAGTCACTAAAAAATCCAGTCACAGCCGAATCAAAATTTGTGATCCTGGATCTAGAAACATATATGCTTAGATACTACAAATTTTCATTTTCTTTTACTGTTAAAGAAGCTGAATTCATGCATCTGATTGTCATCTTAGCATGATTTTTTACCAAAATGGGTTTCACTGTCAACTAAGGATGCTAGCTGTATACCAAAATCCTCCAAATCTTTATAAGAATTGGGCGGAACAAACATGTGTGCAGGTCATAGAATGTCATCTAAGCATGCCATATGCCAAAGTGTGGTTGGTCATAGAATGCATGAACGACATGTATTAGTATTTCTGAGTATGCAGTGGGGTGCAACTATGATCAATCTAGTTGGATCACCAAAACTCCCAATTTTATCGAAGAACAATAAGAACATGGCTCATATCAAGTGTAGTTTTACGGAACTGTCATCGTGGAAGGAAACCAATTTAATATAGAAGCCATAAATGGAGCCAGAAAGAGGAATGGTAGAGAATGAGGATACACCAGGCTAACATAGCGGCATTTTCCTCAACTCTTTCTCATCCCTTGTTTCTCTTCAACACACGTACACAGCAAGAGGGGGTTGGTCCAACAATAATAATAGATTATAATAAACGAGATGTCTATATATGGGTTTCCAGATCACCACTCGAGCCCTTTCTTTCTAATCACAGCCCAATTAAGAAAACATAAACAACAGCCACAATGCAGACTCACAAACACTAATACGTGTCTTTCATGCATTCAAAATTATAATATCTTCAAAATTACCAATTTAAAGACTTACCGGTGGAATTATCCGTGGGTTCCTTGCTATTACCTCAATAAAGGATGAGAATTTGCTTGCATTATCACCAACCGGTTGCCCGACACCGTTTTCTTCCACCACAATCCTTTCGTCATTCTTAAGTTTCCATATGCCCGTCATCTTAGTTTGCCCTCGATGTTTTTTGATAGTGGACGGCGTGCTACCCTCCCCATCCTCTGTTTTACTGCCACTATTATCTAGGATTAACAAACCAACATAATTACAAAAGATTAAAAAAGTCAGATTTGTAACAAATTCAACTACAATGATAGTTTGATGCAAATGACACTGAGCATTGTTTAATGTAAATGACACCAAGCAGTAGAAAATATTAACATAATTAAACCAATTATTAAATTCACATACAACATGTTCGGAATTACAAGATATAATATTACAATAAGATTTAAGATACGAAAATTACAGGACATATAATATTGAGCTATGAAAATCAAGTAAACTACAATACGACATCTTCCAATACATCGCCCTCTTCTCCATCCTTGCGGAGCCAAGTCCCGCAAATACCGCCGTCGGTTGTGTTTACATCAAACATAGGAAACTCAGAAGCAATGTAACTGTTCATGGCTTCACCGTCTTCATCGTCTGAAGTATCCCCCAGTTGGAATACATCTCTTGGTTGCATCTCAAGAGCCACATACGATTTTGGCAGGGTTGGATCTTCAATGTAGAACACTTGTTGCACTTGGGATGGGAACACAAATGGTTCGTGGCTAATGTGTGTACCGATGTGAATCAATTTTGATAAGTTTACAACTGTGAAACCTAACTTATCCTTGTTATTAGCAAAATTCCTATCAAACTCAGCCCAATCCCCACGAAATAAGACAACACGAAAATGACCAAAATAGTTCAACTCAATGATATCCGTGAGCACTCCATAGTAGTCGAGATCTCCATCTACCGGCCTCGTGTCCGACTTGGAAGCATAACTTCTAGTCTTAGAAGTCACTACCATTCCACTATTTTGAGACTTCAAATTACATTCACGATCTTTAGTATGAAATCTAAAGCCATTGAATATGTATCCTCCGTATCTTTTGGTCTATCTTTTGGTCATCTTATAGGGACCCTTGGCAAGTACTTGTATTTCAGATGACACACCTTCAGGACCCAAAGAATGTACCTATTAATTTTGCGCAAATCGTATCAGCACCATGGATAATGTAGATATAATGAAGATTAACTTGAATTTTCTTAATTCACCTACATGAGATTCAAACCACTTATGAAATTTTTCGTTCATCAACTTGTTTTGTTCACGTGGTGGTAGTCTTCTTGGTCTAGCCCTTCGTTTGATGTCCCTGACAAATTCGCTAAAATACAAGCAATTAAAATAAGGAATAACAAAAGTAAGTTAATATCAAACTCTGCGGTTTTCACTATATTCGATTTAAATTCAAAAGCAACTTACTTTCGAAATGGTTCCACTGATGCATGGTGGTCTAGCACATATCGATGTGCCTATTCCCACGTTAAGTTATCTAGCTCAAATGCATCAACTTTACCAACAGTAGTGCCAGCGGTATCAAAAAGATATTTAGCACCATCAAGATTCGAAATGTCTGGATTTCTCCTTGGTCTAGTCAAAGATGTCTCTACACCCTGCAGATACCTGGAACAAAAATGTGAACACTCCTCTGATAGATATCCCTGAGCCATTGACCCTTCAGGATATGCTCTATTTTTAACATAACCCTTGAGCCGGTATAGGTACCTGAACATGTATAATTAATGAATTAGAGCAAAGTAGGAGATTAAAAGAAATGAGCTTTTGAAAATTCTGTTTTGTAAGATGCATGAATTCTTTTACCTCTCAATGGGGTACATCCACCGATAGTGAACAGGGCCGCCGATTCTGGCTTCACCAGCAAGGTGGATTATCAAGTGAATCATTATAGTGAAGAACGATGGCGGAAATATCATCTCTATTTTACTATGTGTCAATGCCGCCCGCTGCTCCAATTGGTCAATATCTTCAACACGAAGCATTCTTGAGCAAATACCTTTATATATGCTTCAAAGATCTTTCAGGACAGTAGTGATTTGCTCACACATTGAAGACCTTAGGGCCATAGGAAGGAGATCCTGCTTAGGACGTGGTAGTCGTGTGACTTTAGACCCTGAAGCCTCTTCTCTTTAAAGTTGACACATCTTGCTATGTTAGAAGAATAGCCATCAGGAACTTTAAGTTCCAGTAGAACTTTGCAAAACAATTCCAACTCCGATTTTGACATTGAATAGATTGCAGGAGGTAGGAGTACTTTCCCGTTCGGTAATTCCTCTGGGTGCAACTCATGTCAGATGACCATTGACTTTAAATCAAGTCGGCTCTTGAGATTGTCCTTTGTCTTCCGGTCATCTTCCATAACTGTTCCTATACAATTTTCACCAATATTTTTTCCGATATGCATCACATCTAAATTATGTCGCAATAAGTTGAATTCCCAATACGGCAACTTGAAGAAAATACTCTTCTTCTTCCATGCACCTAAACTCGTCATGTTCTGATCCTCATCTTCGCCACATAGATCGGTCTCCTCACCTTGCTCCGACCTTGCTCTTTTCTTGCCCTTTTTGCTGACTTGTGGTTCTTTTCCATATTTGAACTGATGACCATCTACCCGCCTCAAAATATCTGACCCAGAAGAAGCTCCAGGAGCATGTTCCCACTCGTCAGTACCATCAAATGTCGCTGTCTCTGCCCGAAATATATGTGTGTCAGGCAACCATCTCCTATGACCCATATATCAAAACTTTCTGCCATTGTACAACCACCTTGAACTAGTTTGGTCAGCACAACAAGGACATGCATAACGTCCTTTAGTGCTATATCCAGATAAATTTGCATATGCTGGAAAATTATTGATTGTCCAAGACAACACGACCCGAAGAGAAAATATTTCTTTAGCCACAGCATCATAGGTTGGAACACCCACCCACAATTTCTGAAGTTCATCTATTAACGGCTGTAGGTACACATCTATATCATTTCCAGGACCTTTCGGTCCAGGAACTATCATGGACAAAATAAATGAGGACTGCTTCATGCATTTCCAAGGCGGTAAATTGTATGGTATTAACACAACAGGACATATGCTGTATGTACTACTCATTTGCCTAAAAGGGTTGAAACCATCACTAGCTAGTCCAAGTCTCACATTTCGAGGATCTTCTGCAAAATCGGGATATCTTTCATCAAATTTTTTCCAAGATTGAGAATCAGCAGGATGTCTAAGAATCCCATCATTAGTGCGACCTTCAGCATGCCATTTCATATCAGAAGAAGTTTTCGTAGACATAAACAATCTTTGTAGCCTAGGAATCAGAGAAAAGTAACGCAGTATTTTGGCTGGCTTCTTTGCCTACTTCGCTTAGTAGATCCAGTGGCTTGATCGTCTTGATTTGGTATTTCTGTCCATTTCGAAGAACCACAGACTTCGCAATTCTCCAGACTTTCCTTACCTCCCGTGAAAAGCATACAGTCATTTGGACATGCTGCTATCTTCTCATACCCTAGATCGAAAGAATTTAGGAATTTTTTGATTTTATAGGCTGAGTTTGGAATACAGATTTCTGGAAATGCTTCATTCAACAGTTCAAGTAGCATACTGAAGGACTTAGCAGACCACCCGTTTAAATATTTAATCTGAAATAGTCTGACAATGAATGAGAATTTAGAGAATTTGGTGTAATCGCGGTACAACGGAGTACTAGCATCTTCAAGCAACTTAGCGAATGCTTCTTGCTGTTTATTATTTTCAGGGGCGGGGTCAGGCATTTCCTCGTCCACTCCACCACCAATGTGTGATGTTTCTGTTGACTCATTATGAACTTGGGTTGTTGGATTATTGGTGTGGAAAGAAACATTATGAATCCCCAAGGCATCTTGCAACAAAGCATGCATCTTATCGGGAACACTTAAGTCTTCGTTCACTAAGGGCTCATCTTCATTTTCTAATACAACCGGACGAACAGGAGCTGACATATGATCCTCTCCATGACAAAACCACCATGTGTACCCTTGAAGAAAACCGTTGACAACCAAATGTGTATGTACTACGTCACATGTCCTCAAATTACAATTTGTACACCGAAGGCATGGACAAAGAATTAGGTTGGGATCACGGGAATGTCGTTTAGCAAAGATAATAAAATCTTTAATACCATCACGGTACTCCTTGGATAATTGTGGTTTACTAATCCAACTTCTATCCATTATAACAATAGCACACAATCTGAAATTAAAATTTAACATATTAACTAGTATTGACAGTAAAAGGCATTTTGTATATTTAATTTCACCTTTTTTAAAACCATCCCTAACTGCAAATAAATAAATGATATAACAATTAACTGTAAGATAAAGAAATCATGGTTCCAAAAATGTATAAAAAAATAATTAAATCTTAATACAATCTACTCTATTCACATAATCCTAAACTATCTTTGTGGAAATTATCACAACCACCTTAATGGCATTTTATCGCACACTTTGTGTTCGAGTCTAATATCGATTCGACTATAGTCTCCCCTGTATTGGGCTTTCCGTTCAAGGAGATGATGTTGGTAAAGGGTATTTGCTGAGAAAGTGGAATCGGACGAATAACGAGGGCGTCGTGCTATAAATACGGTAACAAGAAGATCTGATGATTCATGAACTATTCTGTTCATGGCTACTAATAATCAGTTACTTATCCCAAAATAATAATAATAATAATAATAATAATAATAATAATAATAATAATAATAATAATAATAATAATAATAATAATAATAATAATAATAATAATAATAATAATAATAATAATAATAAACCTGCACAAAAAAAACTAATATGGCTATTAATATGTTGCTCTATTAATTCGTCATCCCAACTAAATCATTGATGTTTGTAGCTCCAAAAGAAACCTGCATAAGGTTTGTTCAACCCAATTCTTGTACAGATTTGGAGGATTTTGGTATACAGCTAGCATCCCTAGGTGACAATCAGATGCATGAACTCGGCTTCTTTAACAGTAAAAGAAATTGAAAATTTGCAGTATTTAAGCATATATGTTTCTCCATTAATTCTTCATCCCAACTAAACTATTGATGTTTGTGGCTCCAAAATAAGGCTGCACAAGGTTTGTTCCGCCCAATTCTTGTACAGTTTTGGAGAATTTTGGTATACATACAGCATCCTTAGTTGACAGTGAACCCATTTGGGTAAAAAAAATCATGCTAAGATGACAATCAGATGCATGAACTCAGTTTCTTTAACAGTAAAAGGAAATGAAAATTTCCAGTATCTAAGCATATATGTTTGTCTATTAATTCTTCATCCCAACTAAACCATTGATGTTTGTGGCTCCAAAATAAACCTGCACAAGGTTTAATCCGCCCAATTCTTGTACAGTTTTGGAGGATTTTGGTATACATACAGCATCCTTAGTTGACAGTGAACCCATTTGGTAAAAAAATCATGCTAAGATGGCAATCAGATGCATGAATTCAGCTTCTTTAACAGTAAAAGAAAATGAAAATTTGCAATATCTAAGCATATATGTTTGTCTATTAATTCTTCATCCCAACTAAATCATGATGTTTGTGGCTCCAAAAGAAACCTGCACAAGGTTTGTTCCACCCAATTCTTGTACAGATTTGGAGGATTTTGCTATACAGCTAGCATACTTAGATGACAGTCAACCCATTTTGGTAAAAAAATCATGCTAAGATGGCAATCAGATGCATGAATTTAGTTTCTTTAACAGTAAAAGCAAATGAAAATTTCCAGTATCTAAGCATATATGTTTCTCTATTAATTCTTCATCCCAACTAAACCATTGATGTTTGTGGCTCCAAAATAAACCAGCACAAGGTTTGTTCCGCCCAATTCTTATACAGATTTGGAGAATTTTGGTATACATACAGCATCCTTAGTTGACAGTGAACCCATTTTGGTAAAAAAAAATCATGCTAAGATGACAATCAGATGCATGAACTCATTTTCTTTAACAGTAAAAGAAAATGAAAATTTTCAGTATCTAAGCATATATGTTTCTCTATTAATTCTTCATCCCAACTAAATCATGATGTTTGTGGCTCCAAAATAAACCTGCACAAGGTTTGTTCAGCCCAATTCATGTACAGATTTGGAGGATTTTGGTATACATACAGAATCCTTAGTTGACAGTGAACCCATTTTGGTAAAAAAAATCATGTTAAGATGACAATCAGATGCATGAACTCAGTTTCTTTAACAGTAAAAGGAAATGAAAATTTACAGTATCTAAGCATATATGTTTCTCTATTAATTCTTCATCCCAACTAAATCATGATGTTTGTGGCTCCAAAATAAACCTGCACAAGGTTTGTTCAGCCCAATCCATGTAAAGATTTGGAGGATTTTGGTATACAGCCAGCATCCTTAGTTGACAGTTAATCCATTTTGGTAAAAAAATCATGCTAAGATGACAATCAGATGCATGAATTCAGCATCTTTAACAGTGAAAAGGAGAGAAATCAAGAGAAATTACCGAAGAGAGAGAGGGGGCGGCGAGCGGGGCGACGAGTCGTGGCGTAGGAGATAGAGAGAGCGGGAAGACGAGCGGTGGTTTTCGATCGCAAATTCACCACGAATTAGAGAGAGGGAGGAGGGAAATCGAATTGGGCTGTCGAAGATGACGAAGGGAGGAGGCGAAGCGCGAGAAATAGAGAGAGGGAGGAGGGAAAACGAAGGCGGCGAAATTAGGTTTAGGAAATTAGCGAGCGAAATGTTAGGGTTCGTGGGGATTTATCTCAGTTAATTCACCGGCGTTTGCAATTACAAATGCCGGTGAATGTATCTATATATTCCCTGGCATGTGTTATTAAAATACCGGTGAATAATACCATTCACCAGCGTTTCTAAATAAACCGCCAGTGAATATCATGAATCACCGACATTTTATAGAGGCCGCCGGTGTATAACCATCCAATCTGACGCCCCATTCCTGGTCACTCCCTACCCCGGCGCGAATGGTAAAACGCCGGGGAATATATGCCGGTAAATCGCACATGTTTTGTAGTGTTGGTTATTTATTATTATTGACAAACAAGCATGTATATGTGCAAAATATATCAAGAATAACATAGAATGATCATGTGACAAGTGCAAGTTGCAAGATAAACATGTACGAGTGTAAGATATCTCATAAAAGAATAAAATAAACAAATCTCAAATTCAGGACAGCAAGATCATACTGTAGTAAAACAGTGATTTCCAGTGTTACAAACATCCAAATCTGGATCCGTTAAAGGATCTGGAAAATAGACTTCCACACGAATTCAGCGAATATAAATAAGTCATGTATTAATTCACAAAAACATGGCTCAAAACTGATTTGAATACAGAAATTAGGTTCAGCCAGAAATCAGGTAAACGAATTCAAGAACAGGAAAATAGCATGAAAACACATTAAATAAATCCATAAAAAATCTGGGGTATTCCCCTATATGTCCAGTATCTAAATATAAAGTTTCATAATTTTCCAGTGAATTTAGATCATTCATCAAAAATTGGAAAACATCAATAAACAGTAGTTTGGCAAATCTTGAATTCTCAACACTGCTGTACGAAAACTATGATATCTCGCAACCAGTGAAACGAAATCCAATTCCACCAAAGGGATATGAAAATAGATAAACTATAATAACTTTCATATTTCACAAACATTTTTCATACAGTAAAAGGAATCAGGGTGAAAATACGATTCTTTACAGAACAACGAGTAAAATACAACAAGTATAATTTTCATAAAAGAGCATGAAACGACATATAAAACGCATCAATAAAATTCACAAAAATTCTGGGTAGTCCTTAACTAGATAAAGAAATACTGACTAAAGTTTTGGATCAAAATAATATATGTAGCATCAGCATCAAAATCATTGGTCCTCAAAATTATCGAAAAACATAATCTGGAAAAGATCGACACCTCTGTAGTAAAACAGTCATGACTCACTCATACGAAAACGAAATCAAGAAAGGTCAGAGGGGTTTGAAAATAGAAGAAATTCTCAAAAACTCATGTTTTATACCTGACTTTAAGACAGTCCAAAACAACAAACAAAATAGATCAGCGACAAAATACAGATTTTTCCCTTTAACAACAACTCAACATATATCATACAAAACTTGTTCAAAACACAACCAAACATGAAATTGAGTCTACCTGGTGTCTAAACATCATGAATTAGGGTATCTAGCATGTCCACACCAAATATCTCACATGGATCTCAACAAAATCACGAATTCTCACAAAAATCTTACATACATGACCCAAATCAAGAACGGGTAAAACCTAAGTTAAATCATGTCCATATTGTGTTGTGAGTCATCTATGGTCAAATTTTCACAATAGAGACAAAACCCATCAAACATATCACAAACAAGAGTCATCTCTAGACCCAACTACACTATAGGTGGTATTTTTGACTTGTATCAAACAAATGAATTGGAGTACAAGTTACTTGCCTTAACCGAAGATGTAGAACAACAAAAATCAAGAGTAAGGAGCAAAAACCTCGAACGAAAATCCACGAATCAACAAATCCAAGTAACTTGAGCGAAAATCTCCACACGAACCAAAAACTCCAAAAAGTGAGATGATAAAAGTGGCTTGCGGCCACAAGAGAACACCACGAGAGAGAGACGAGGGACTATGGGGTGGTGTGAGGTGGTCGAGATGGCCAAGGAGGGATTAGGCCGATCGGGTGTTGGAGGGGATGGGCTGTCGGAGTGAGGTCGGGGTACACACATCCAAAGGTAGGGTCGGCCTGGGCTGATCGAGTCGGGGTGTTCGGCTGTAGGTGGGCGGCGCAAGCAAGCGAGAGAGAGAGGGATAGGGAGGTCGGGATGTGCTTGAAGTTAGGGTTAGGGTTTGGGGGATTAGAGTTGTGTATATATATATATATATATATATATATATATATATATATATATATATATATATATATGAGAGGAATTAGGGTTTAGAAATACAAGTTGGGTTAATGGGTATTTAGGTTGTGGGTAATTAGGAGTAGTAGTAGGTTTTGAATTAATGAGTTTTCAAATAGGATACAAATGTATAGGATATCAAATAGGATTGGAGATTTAATTTGGCTTTGGTAAATCTTATTAGAGATCAAATAATAGGATTGGGAAAAGGATCACAACCAAATCACCACCACAAACACCCAAGAAAATAAAAATAAAAAAATAAAGAGAACGAGACAAAAATGAAGAAAGAACAAAATAATGAAGAACGAACACGAAAAGACAACCAATCAAACACAAAGAGCTCAAAATGAAATAAAACGAATATATATATTGAAAACAACTCCAATATACGGTTCAGAAAAATACAAGAGAGAAAAATGCACCGAAACGAAAATAAACTTAAAAAATACACAAAATAAAAAACAGGGGTTACAATTCTACCCACCTAAAAAGAAGAATTTCGTCATCGAAATTCAAAATGAATATACATAGGGTAACCCCAAAACAACCTAAAGAACAAAAACAAAACTACTCAAACAAATGAGGAAACTTCGGCTGAATGTCCTCCTCCAGCTCCCAAGTTGATTCACCAGGCAAGTGAGGATTCCAAGCAACACGAACCAACTTGATGACCTTGTTCTTAAGCACTTTCTCTCGCCACAGCCACCCAAAACACTGCATAATATCCAACCACAGCCACCCAAAACACTGCACAACATAGCGCCAAAACACCAGGATAAGAGAGCTTCACTGCAAACAAAAACACTCAAAAGAGACATAGTAAGCATTACTAGTTCAAGAAGGATTGTACATCCCTAGTTGAATAAGAGAAGCAACCACATTATGCAGATTGTACAATCTCAACTTGGTGAATTTATCATGGAACATTGGTCCAAAAATTGATGAACAAAATGATATCTTCAATAATAAGGTCAATAGAATGCAATTTTCACTACAAGACTAACAGTCTTTACCGGTATTTTTTGCACATTTACCGGTGTTTTTAAACCCCGCTGTAGATACCACCGACGTTTTATAAATCGCCGGTGCAAGTGTCGCTGAATCGTGTGTCGTTGTAGCTTAGGGACATTCCCCGACGTTTTTTACGAACGCCGGTATAGGTTAAAACTATATCGGCGGTTGAAAAATGCCACCGAAAGGGTGGTTTCGTTTGGAATTACTGTTTTCGGTTATCACCTACACCGGCATTTTTAAAACGCCGGTATAGACTACCATTTTTTGCTGAAAGCTACCCCGGTGCTTGTAAAAATGCCGGGGTAGATATATATATATTTTTAAAAATAATTTTAAAAAAAAACTTGAAAAAACTTGAACACTTTGGCAATCAAAACTAAAAGAGCCCCAATAAAATATGAATGAAGCATAATAGTATAATATCATCAAATTGTAATCTCATAAACATAATAATGTGATCTCACCACATTCATAACCAAAATATGGAGTACAAAATATTGAGTTACAAAGAGTGAAAAAGATTATTTTCACTGTCAAATTCAAGCATACACGATACTAATTGAGATGAAACTTATACTTTTATAATACTCATGAGATAATTGTCCATTGAAACCACAACATAAGTTCAAACATGATTATTTCATCACTAGTCACTCCTCTGTAAATCATAGTATGCAACATCAGTTACATAATCCATCTCATCATCACTTAAAACCAATGAGAAAGAACAATCTCATTTTCAAACCCAAGCAACAAGCATGAACATTATCTTAGAAATTGATACTCATCTAGACATCATGATATAATTGTATATAAAGTTCAGATTAAAAAATTTTCCATCACCAGTCACTCCTATATAAAAAAATCATAGTGTGCAACTTCAAATACATTATCCATCTCATCTCCAAATTCAGACAAAAAAGCAACTCGTAAAACCAACAACCAAAAAGTAAAAGGCTCATCTCCAAATTCCTTGTCCTCCTTTTGTTCTCCTCCAAATTTATAAAACAGAAAAACCTTTCTTTTACTTTTTTTTGAATATGTGTCTTTCATATCATTCATCGCAAAAATCCAACCAGATGTTCAGGTCTCACACCATAAGTAAATTGAAGTAGTAGGCAAACTCCCCAAGAGAAAGAAACTAAATCATACAATACTGAGAAGTATACGCTTTTGATGCAATTTGTTTTTGGGAGGCGTGTGGATGCATCAGGTGTGAGTTCTTACTCGATTTATATTGGTGGAGGAAGCCCCTATACGAGCGACCCTCAGCTGAGCGAACGGTACAGAAGTAGGCTTGATTGAGGTGGAGACTGGATGCTCGGCTCGGATCAGGAGGCTCGGATCCGAGATCTCGTTACCTGCAGATGGTCTAGGAACACCGGGGTTGGTCCCGGTGGTAGACTCTCTGACGATCTAGTCAGCTACTGAAGGGGAGTAACGGTAACTAGGGTTTGAGTGGGAGAGAGATTGATTACCTGTGATAAGGGGTAGAGGGTCTGGTATTTATAGGAGAAGCCAATCGGGTCTAGACCCGTTTAGGACCGGGTTTGGACCCGGTTGTCCGTGGGGCTGAAGTGGTGGAAACCCGGGCAGTATAGGGCTGACGTGGCCGAGACCCAGGCAGTTTCCAGGCTGACGTGGCAGAGGCCCGGGCATTTTCCAGGCTGACGTGGTAGATGCCCAGGTAGTTTTCTGATGCTGACGTGGCAGATCCAGATGATCCGGGGGTGCATGTTTCCTGAGGGGATCCTGTGGTCCAGGATGGGCCATGTCATCCGACCCATATCACAAGCCCCACACTCCTGGAGGGCTGGGTGACCCAGCCGTGTAGGAGTAGTTCATCGCCTCTGTAAGAAGAGCAGGGTGGCGGGTGCAGTGAGAAAGTAGGATCTGCTACTTCCAGAAGAGGCTAGGGGGTAAGAGGAAGGGATCCCCTATTGGAGTTGCGCAGTATGCTAAGCGTATAAGAGTCGGAGTAACGCTCGACGAGCTTCGAGGGTGGGCGGACGACCTTCTCGCTAGTTGGAAGAGCGAGGGGACGTCGCGGTCTGTCAGATTGGAGCTCGGTTTGCCGAGCGTCTGGGGTCGGTAGATGAGCTCTGGGGGTCGGTAGATGAGCTCCGGAGGTCGGCGGACGATCCTCTCGCTAGTTGGAAGAGAGAGGGGACGTCGAGGACCGTCGGATTGGAGCTCGGTTTGCCGAATGTTAGGGGTCGACAGACGAACCCTTGCTCGTGGGACAGAGGAGGGTTTTGGGGTTCGCGATTCCATCCGAGCTCCGAGCCTCCTATGAATGAAGGAAGGCTTCTGGGGCTCACGGTGTCATCCGAGCTCCGAGCCCCCTTAAAAATAGAGGTGGGCGGTTGGGGCTCGCGGTGTTATCCGAGCTCCAAGCCCATCTGAATAGCGGAGGGTGGTTGAGGCTCATAGTGTTATTCGAGCTCCGAGCCCCCTTGAAGAGAGGAGGGTGGTTGGGGCTCGCGGTGTCATCCGAGCTCCGAGCTTCAAGCGTAATAGAGAAGGAAGTTGTGGCTCACGATGCCATCCGAGCGTCGACCCTTCTGTTGAATAGAAGAGGAAGTTGTGGCTCGCGATGCCATTCGAGCGTCGATCCTTCTGTTGAATAGAAGAGGAAGTTATGGCTCGCGATGCTATCCGAGCGTCGACCCTTTTGTTGAATAGAAGAGGAGGTTGTAGCTCGCGATGCCATCCGAGCATCGACCCTTCTGTTGAAATAGAAGGGGAAACTGTGGCTCGCGATGCCATCCGAGCGTCGACCATTCCTGACTTGAACAGTTGAGAAGGAGACTGTGGCTCGCGATGTCATCCGAGCGTCGACCCTTCTGTTGAATAGAAGAGGAATTTGTGGCTCGCGACGCCATCCAAGCTCCGAGCAACCTGAACAACAGAGAAGGAGATTGTGGCTCGCGATGTCATCCGAGCGTCGACCCTTCTGTTGAATAGAAGAGGAATTTGTGGCTCGCGAAGCCATCCGAGCTCCGAGCTTCCTCGCGATGCCATCCGAGCTCCGAGCTTCCTAAACAATAGAGAAGGAGATTGGGGCTCGTGATGCCATCCGAGCATCGACCCTTCTGTTGAATAGAAGAGGAAGTTATGGCTCGCGATGCCATCCGAGCGTCGACCCTTCTGTTGAATAGAAGAGGAGGTTGTAGCTCTCGATGTCATCCGAACGTCAACCCTTCTGTTGAAATAGAAGGGGAAACTGTGGCTCGCGATGCCATCCGAGCGTCGACCCTTCCTGACTAGAACAATTGAGAAGGAGATTGTGGCTCGCGATGTCATCCGAGCGTCGACCCTTCTGTTGAATAGAAGAGGAATTTGTGGCTCACGATGCCATCTGAGCTCCGAGCTACCTGAACAATAGAGAAGGAGATTATGGCTCTCGATGTCATCTGAGCGTCGACCCTTCTGTTGAATAGAAGAGGAATTTGTGGCTCGCGATGCCATCTAAGCTCCGAGCTTCCTTGCGATGCCATCTGAGCTCCGAGCTTTCTGAATGATAGAGAAGGAGATTGGGGCTCGCGATGCCATCCGAGCGTCGACCCTTCTGTTGAATTAGAAGAGGAAGTTGTGGCTCGCGATGCCATCCGAGCGTCGACTCTTCTGTTGAATAGAAGAGGAATTTATGGCTTGCGATGCCATCCGAGCTCCGAGCTTTAAGCGTAATAGAGAAGGAAGTTGTGGCTCGCGATGCCATCCGAGCGTCGACCCTTCTGTTGAAATAGAAGGGGAAACTGTGGCTAGCGATGCCATCCGAGATCCGAGCTTCCTGAAAAATAGAGAAGGAGATTGGGGCTCGCGATGCCATCTGAGCGTCGACCCTTCTGTTGAATAGACGAGGAAGTTGTGGCTCATAATTTCATCCAAGCTCCGAGCTTCAAGCGTAATAGAGAAGGTAGTTGTGGCTCGCGATGCTACCCGAGCTCCGACCCTTCTTGACTTGTTTGAAAAAGACCTGGGGGTAGTTGGGTAATTTCACGCCCACTGCTGACGTCATGAGCGCAAGAATCCAAGCGACTCCAGATCTTAGCGGCCATTAGATCTCGATGATTAAGATCCAACGGCCAGATCGAATTGCGGAAATCAAGGAGTCGCTTTATCCTTATAAATCCCCCCCTCCCCACTTTTCTTTACTCTCACTTTCCAATTTCATAAGAGCAGGATCTTACTTGCCGTCGGCGACTTTTTCCAGTGATCGCACGATAACTCTTCGGGTTAGTATTTCGGTTTAGTAATGTTATGATCTCAGTCCGGATCTGAGGCTAGCTCATCGGGTCGCTCCGCAAAAGAAACTGAGTCAGAGACATCTTCGTCCCTTAGTAAATATAAGGTTAAGAAGGAAGTCCTGACAGACCCAGGGTCAGACGGTGATGACGATGTAGTCTTTGTAGTATCGCCTCTGAGATCCCGAAGGCCGGGGAAGGAGCCTGTGGACGAGGGCGAGGAGGAGGAGGAGGAAGAAGAGGAAGAGGCGGATGACGAGGTTGACAAGGATCAGGAGGATCAGGATGCCAAGGGTAAAGAGGAGGGCGAGGAGGACCAGGAGGATCAGAATGCCGAGGGTGAGGAGGAGGGCAAGAAGGATCAGGACCCCGAGGGTCAGGGCACCGTTGAGGATGAGGATGATGGAGATGAAGGGGAGGGCGCTCAAGAAGGAGCTGGCGAAGGCACAACAAGAGGGTCGGTCGGGGTCCGAGATGACCTTCCGCCTCTACCTCCTTTGTCGATGCCATCTCCCGAGAGGAAGGCTCGTCCTCGTCGGAAGAAGAGGAAGTTAAGCCTTCCGGAAAGTCCCCCTCCTCCGGATAAATATGCCCCTGGACCAAGGTTTGAGTTTCTCCCGGTCTCCTTTAAAAATCTGGGGTCGATCAGGATGTATCCCGATGATATCAAGGATATCGGCCTTGTTTCTCATGTACCGGGGGATGAGGGTCGCGTGAAGATTCGGATGGATGGCATTCCGTGCATCATGAAGGTGGACTATCTTCATATCCTGAGGGTCGCCTACTTCATTCCTCGGGAGTTTGAAGTGTTCATTCCAAGCCCCGACGTTCGACCCACCACAGCTTTCGTACCGGGGTACTACATCTTTCCTGTGGATGCCTTTGTCTCGGGGCTGAGGTTGCTGCTGCACCCCTTTGTCAAGAGGGTTTTAAATTGGGCGAACTATGACGAATGTAGTATGGTCCAAACTCTTGGAAACACTTGATCTGTTTCATTCTGAAGTGCCAAAAGAAGGGCGTGAAGCCGAGGTTGACCTACTTCCGAGCCATCCTAGGGATCAGCTCATTCGGCGAAGCGGAGGGCATACTTTACTTCTCGCCTAAGCCACATAAAAAGGTGATGCACGGCCCTCCGGATTCCATCAAAGGGTGGAAGGAGAAATATTTCGTGGTCCGGAGCGAGAGGTCTTAGAGGATCCTGATCTCGTGGAATTTCTTCAAGCCCAACCACAAACCTCCGAAGCGCAGCGACTTGATGGAAAAGGAGTGAAACAAGGTTGAGAGGATTGTAGGGGCGCACAGCATCGCGTGGCCCCGAGTGACGGAGCTACACCTGGCCCGGGCCGGACTGAGCCCTGTTGACCCTAGTATGTTTCGTTCTAAATTTTTGCATCTTTCTGCCTTCGTGTTAACATTAGCCCCTCTTCTTTCATTTTTGCAGAGTTGACTTCCAAGCAAGTCGACGACAGGCGTGCATTACTTGCTGTCTCCGAGGAGGTGAGAGCGGAGAAGAAGAAGAAGGCGGAGCAGGAGAAGCTGGCCGCCCAGGCTAGGGGTCTGCAAGGGACCAGCCCCGGAAGCCGAGGAGCCTTATCCTTCAAAGAAGGTCAAGAAGCATCACCGGCCCCGGAAGCATCCCCCCCCCCCCCAACGCCGAGGGTGCCCCGGGATGCGGGGGGCAGTTCGGGCAAGACTGTTGAGGCCCCAGGGAAGGGGCTTCCCCCACCTCGGCTCACTGCCGAGCAGATGGTGGGGCAGCAGGGGCTGCGGCCCTTTGCTCCCGACTGGTCGATCGTACAAGGGGACACTCTGCTTGATGGTCCCGTGTCCATGGAGTTCGTCAGGAAGGCTGCCACCGAGTGGGATCGGATGACGCTGGCGATGCAGAATGCTGACCAGGCCTTCATGCGTTGGACTCAGGCATCGGTCTCGGTAAGTGCTTGAGACTTTGTACTTGTATCTGGTTTGAACTTGGTAAAAATTTTTCCTGACCTTTTCTCCTTCGGACAGGCGATGCTTCATGGGCAGCACTTTCAAAAGTGCTTGGAAAGGGAGGTCATGGTGGAGAGGAGGAACACGAATAAGTATCTCCGCAAGTTGAACAAGGTGACCGACCAGCTGAAGGAGGCTCAGCAAATGGTGCTCATCCACGAAGCCCAGATGGCCTCAGTTTTCGAGCATCACAATAAGGATGTGGATCGCCTCAAGGAGAGGATCGAAGAGGCAGAAGGCCTTGAAGAGGATGGAGGAAGCCTCGGTAGAAGCCCTGATCATGGCGCAGGACGAGGCATACGACCAGGCCAAGGAGCACTTCCGGAGGATTTACCCGGAGTAGGAAGTGGATCACCTCCACTACGGTTGGCAGCCGGACCTTCTGCCGACCCCTGGCGGCGAGGAGATGGGGGGCAATCCTGTTGATGATGAGGTGCCACCCCCCCCTCAAGCATAGACTAGGTCTTTTTTTTTTGAATGTATATGCCTCATGCGGACTGGCCACCGCGGTTTTGTACCTTTTTTGAAAGTAATGAAAGATAGCTTTTTTGGCCGAGGCTTCGTGACTTGTGCATTTTCTAGCTCTCCTTGTGATTGTTTGTTTTCTCTCATCTTTTGATAGAATTACGAGGTCTTGGGGGCCGACCTTGTTTCTGCCGAGGAATCCCTGGTCTGAGCAGGGAGGGAGGCCATGGTGGTAGCTCTGGCTTGCCAGCAAAAATAGGCTCGGGACCGAGCGGCCGTCGTAAACTATTTTATGAACAAGTCTAGGGAGCTCGGTCTAGAGGTGGCTCGTCTGAAGAAAGCCATAGCCGACCGCGACCGGTGGGTAATCGAGACGGACTGGTCCATCTCGGATGCCTCGAGCGGGCGGTTGGCTTCGGAGTCTTTCATTCGCGGGGCCGTTGTTGAGAAAGAGTTGGAGATCCACAGGCTGAAGCATGTGTTGGGCACGGGTTTGATCGAGGAGGCGAGCAACTCGACCCCGGGACAGTCCCCGTCATTTTTATTGGAGGCGGCCCAGCCTGAAGATGCGGGAAGCTCAGTGGCAGGGGTCTCATCCCTGGTCGGTCCGGCCGAACGTGAAAGGAGCCCCGAAGGGAGCACCGAGTTTGAGTTTCGAGCCGAGCGTGAGTGTGTTGTAAGCTGTTCTTTGTATTTGTACCGACGTTCATTGAGTTGTAAGCAATGAGTAATAATAAGAACATTTGATTTTTTGAACCTTGATTGTGACGCCCCGGATTCCTAATACCGGACATCCGTGACACAACCAGAATCTTTGCCTTCAAATGCATCTCAACACAGTAAATAAAATGGAAATTTAAACACTTTTATTGACTTTAGAGTTATTACATCAATAATTACAATATCAAAATGTCCTTGAACAAGGAATACAAATTACATAACTTATTACAAATGATCACAAGAATATTTAGGCTCCTCTGGCAAAGCTGTCAGTTGTCTTCCAGATCAGCAATCGATTAGTCATTGCTGATAACTCTGCTGAGTGGTCTATCTGCTTCCCTGGGACTTGTCCCTTGGCTTGAACCTTCTGCTGCGCGACTCTGATATTTCTGCCCCACTCGAATGGTAGGCACGTATACTGCCATCCCCCTTGGATGCCCTGCTGATCTTGGGCTCTCCTGCGCTTGTGACCTGATATTCATGTACCTAAAATGTGGGGTACGTCAGTAATTCTACTGATGCAATGCTGATAAGAAAACAGCGATCTCCAAACTAGCAACCACAACCCATCTTGAATGAAAAGGAAAACGTGCATCCTAATTCCCTGGTGTTCGTGTATGCCATGGTCTAACAACTAATGCACTGATCACCTGCCTTATTGTAATACAAGCAACCTTGGAACTCTGGATACGCATGCATCCCATACTACATACGTTCCAGGCCAAACATGACATGGTCTAGTCTAATACACGAAATAAGAATGCACACGATGTACTTACTCTAATGCGATTCGTTGGGAACGCATGCATCCCATACTGCATACTTTCCCAAAATCAACTTCGATGGAAATGTATGCATCCCATACTACATACTTTCCAAAGAGTTCGTTTTCCTGAATATAGGGTTCAATCCCTCGCCATGCAATGCATTCTAAATTGGTCCACTTCCTGTTCCTGATAGTATGACATGGTTGAGGAGATAAATAACATAAATGCTTCGGGGCGCTGCCCGTTGTCACCAATCATCGTTGCCTCAGACCCTCCTTGAAAGCCGTGACGAACTTAAGATATGCGGTCCCACCGCTCTGCAGTCAACGGTCCCACCGTCCTGCAGTCAACAGCCGTGACGAACTTAAAGATATACTGCAGCATACCTAAAGCGTCGTATCCCATACGACCCGTTCGTGTCCACTAGCATGTGCCCGGATCCCATCCGTCCTTACCACGGTACCTCAGGAATCAACAGTGCAAGATATGTGCAGCAGCACGTATCCCTAATGACAGGAAGAGACCACCCCATAGTATTGCCACCTACCGCTAATTCTCAGAACGAGTTGGATTATAGGGGATCACCCCTAACACTAATTCGGTCTTCGAGCAAAAATAAAGAAAACCTAATCAATGCAGTTACTGAAAATAAGTTGTTACCCAGATCACATCCGGTATCGATCAATAATGTCGAGCCTGTCCAGTCTGTCAACCAATAATCATCACAGGAATCACCTCCACTGATTCCCAATACCTTCACTGGTCAGCGACCAAATAATCCTGGTCCGTGACCCTCAGCGAGTAGTCCAACGACGCCCAAGAATGCAATACAATTCAATGAAGGTAAACACACACATACCCATCAATTCCTGACCATTGACAGACTCAAGCATTGAGACACCAAACATAATCGACCAGAGCTATATCTCAACTCACTCATGTCCACCATGAGTATTAAGCACAGGAACTTATCCAAGTTCCAAATGAATTGCTAAAATATCATTAAAACCCGATAGCTCAAGATCACCCTACGCCGAGGGTTCCTCATCAATTATCCGATAAAATAATTCAAGAAATAGCAGTAGCTGTGACCCAAGCTACGCTCATCGAAATTTAACACAATCAGACTTCTAGAAGGGTAGGGAGATCCACTGCAATCTCCCAGTGGGCGACTCTCTCAAATATTTAAGAGCTCAAGTCCCCAAGCTAACTTAATCTTGAACTCAATCTCAACAACAGGCGCCAACTTACAACAACTACAACTTCTAGCACGCGTCTCGGATTTGCTTGACACCACCCATTCTGAAACTCTAAGACTCTGGTCTACGACTCTCCAGCTAACCATTTCCTCGAATTCAATCATCTTGGCACCCAAATAATCCATATATATATTCTTAGCAGTATATTCCTTCTTGCACTTGCTGCACCTCCCCAGTGTTATAGAAGTCGCTCACTCATCGGAATTGCTCGACCCCGGGTCCTATGGAAGGCTGAGAGTGTCTACTTAACTTTCTAGTTGGACATGTCCTCGGATTCAATCCTTAGGGTCCTCAAAGATACCCATTTCCATTGGGGGCATAACAAGGGAAAAGTTGATTTCTCAAGCAACCATTTCCTTAACAAGGCCCAAATCTGTCCCAACTTCGGAGAATCATAACTTCCAACCCTTAACCAAGAATTACAAAATTCCAATTGGGTTAGAAAGCTGTGATTCCTTGCTGCAAATCTCTAGTCGGCTAATCGCCCAAATTCTTAACAGATAATTCTAGAACTATCCATCTCCACGGACTAGACAACTTGCACTAGGCTGAACATAGCCTACTTCGAAATTCGATAATAAATCAACCTCGGGTCTAATGCTCATGAAACTTGAGATTCTCTATCTACACATACCGTTTCATCGTGTCCAAAAATCACATTCAAATTCATTTCACACAACGATCTACGACTCCTCAAACATGGCTACATTTCAGCTGTTCTGTTTCAGCAGAGTATTCACTGCCCCTCACTAATTACCTTTGAAACCTCGTCCAACGATCTCTAAAAAATCTAAAATTTGAGATTCATCAAGTAGACTCATACCCCAAGCTACACCCAAAATTTCGTAGCAAAATAATAAACGTACACGAAGTTATGGCTTTTTGAACTTCAGCCCAAAACACAGTCAGCTTCAGCCGACACATACAGACCAGTCGCGTTATACTATTTTTTCGGGGCATCAAACGATCTCGGAAAATTACAAAATTTAAGACTGTGATTTTAGACACATACCAGAGCGTCCAAAAAAATTCCCAGCTTAAAATGCTCTGTCATTTCCGAGATATAAAATCGGAAAGACACACAAAAATCATCACAGCCAGCAGCCATTCTGGCTGCTTACTGTCCGGACTTGGACCCACTGTTTGGGCCACTAAAATGCATCCAAAAATTATGAAAAAAATCATGGATACTCTAAATACATAGAGGAACAATACCCCAGAATTTTAGCCCAAGACTCCAAACCGTTTGGGTGTAAAAAATTCCCCAATTTACCCTCACAATCATGCTACTTAACCAAAACTCAAAAGAATAATTCTCTACCATACGATTTATTCTTCCCTAGTACTTCTCATACTCAAACATGGTAACCAAATCATGTCTACCACTACTACACATCCATTCATACCAAAACAAAATAAATACAAAGAGTTCAAAAGATCACCCACTTGAAGTTTTGCAAAAGAATCTCCTTGTAGCTTTTCTCCTAGCTTGCTTGCCTTGCTCTTTGTATTTGTGTAGCTTGGCCCAACACCTTCTCCTATACTTCTTCTTCTCCTTCTCTACTACTCCTTCTACTCTAGTAGACTTCTTCCCTTTACTTACATATACATATATATATATATTTTTTGAACAAGGAATGGAGAAGCTTAGGAGGAGAAATGAAATGGAGTTGAAAAATGGAGTGAGGTGAGAATGGGAGGGGTTATAAGGGGCCGGCCAAAGAGGGGTGGGTGTGGGGTGGATGGGGGTGAGGTGGATGGATGAGATGGAGAGTAGAATGGGTGAAGGAATGAAGGGTAGATTGGGTGCCAACACATCAAGCAAGGAAGCTTCTTGGAAACTTCCTTGAAGCTTCCTAGGAAATTTCCTATCTAAGGTCAACTCTTCACATGGTGAATTAATCCCACCATTGGATCTCATCAAGATCCAAGCCATGATGTGATGCTAGGGTTCCTAACCCTAGGTTAGGTCAAGGAACCCTAGGTCACCATATTACTATTCTAACCCTAGTGCACAACTCATACCACATTCACTTCAAGCATTAGCTTAATTGAAAATAACCAATACATATATATTAAAATCCTATAAAATACATGTTTTATGGAAATTATAATTTTCTCCCACAAATTGTCTGGTCAAAACAATCGGGACTAAACCACAGTTTAATCGAGACGATATTCCGAGTTTACCTCATCGGATTCAGAACAGCTCGTATGTCTGAAATCTCTCAATTTAACTGATAATTTCTTCGGGAAATATGTAATTGTATGCAATACTCAGACGTGCACGGATTACAGTGCAAAATAGTCATATGCTATTTTGCGGGGTATTACATTGATAATCTCGGTCACCGGGGATGGTTGCCAAGCCCGTTGTGCAGGAGGTCGCCGCCGAGGTGACTTGGTGCAACGGGCGCACACATCGTGGCGTTTTGCCTTTCGATAAGTCATTAATGACGATGTTCCGCCTCCCCACGAGCACTTATGGAGATGTTTAACTTTCTGCCATTTCGCATTCCCAGACGGAATAATTGCGCCCATCAGGGGGCTATATAACCCCCTCTCCCCCTTGTTGGTTGTTAAGAAGTGAGAGTGGTTGAACTGTCGCTCGACTTGGGTGCCTGCCGAGGGCGGGCACCCTAAAATTAATATTTTTCCGAGGGCTCCGGATTGTTGGATTGGAGGCACACCAATCACCCTCGAACAATCTGGGGTTCGGGCCTTGAGGACCGTAAGACCCCAGGTTGTTTGTTGGTGAGTGGTGGGCCGACCGATTGGTTCGGAGGTTCGGAGAGAGCCGGGGGTCGGTGGCTTCCCTGCCATCCTCGAACAATTCGGGGTTTTGGACTTGTGAGAGCCATAAACCCCGAGTTGTTTGCGGGCGAGAGGAGGGTCAACGGCGAGAGGAGGGTCAACGAATGGGCTCGAATCTCGGGACGTCTTTCAGGGACGGAGAGAGACGAGGGCCGGTGGCTCCCCTGCCGTCCTCGAACAATTTGGGGTTTTGGTTTGTGAAAGCTGTAAACCCTGAGTTGTTCGCGAGCGAGAGGAGGGTCAACCAATCGACTCGAAGCTCGGGACATCTGCCAAAGACGGACGCTCTAAACCTTAATGGAATTTTTTACTCAAGCAGACGTGGCGGTGGGTCGTAGCCGAGCGTATTGGTCGAGCGGCTTTGAAGAAAGCTGTGGCCTTGCTCGGGGTTGATGATGAGGCCCTACTTGTTCTCAGGAAGACGGTACGGGTGTAGCTGGCGGCTGCCGCCTCGTGCATAGGTTGATGGTCTTGAAGGAGCCCAAACCATGCTAGGGACAGGTGCCGAGCCCCCACATCGGGGAGAAAGCCTGTAACAGGCATAGCTGAAGGTAGTCACCGAGCGTTAAGGTTGAGGTGCTTTGAAGAAAGACTCGGCCTTGCTCGAGGTCGACGCCGAGCTCCCACACTTGTTCTCGGAAAGACGGTACGGGTGTAGCTAGCGGTTGCCGCCTCGTGCATAGGTTGATGGGCTTAAAGAAGCCCAAACCATGCTAGGGACAGGTGCCGAGCCCCCATATCGGGAAGAAAGCCAGTAGCAGGCGTAGCTGAGGGTCGTCGCCGAGCATTAAGGTCGAGGTGCTTTGAAGAAAGCCTCGACCTTGCTCGAGGTCGACGCCGAGCTCCCGCACTTGTTCTCGGGAAGATGGTACGGGTGTAGCTGGCGGTTGCCGCCTCGTGCATAGGTTGATGGGCTTGAAGAAGTCGAAACCATGCTAGGGACAGATGCTGAGCCCCCACACCAGGGAGAAAGCCAGTAGCAGGCGTAGCTGAAGGTCGTCGCCGAGCGTTAAGGTCGAGGTGCTTTGAAGAAAGCCTCGGCCTTGCTCGAGGTCGATGCCGAGCTCCCGCACTTGTTCTCGGGAAGACGGTACGGATGTAGCTGGCGATTGCCACCTCGTGCATAGGTTGATGGGCTTGAAGAAGTCTAAACCATGCTAGGGACAGGTGCCGAGCCCCCACACCGGGGAGAAAGCCAGTAGCAGGCATAGCTGAAGGTCGTCGCCGAGCATTAAGGTCAAGGTGCTTTGAAGAAAACCTCGGCCTTGCTCGAGGTCGATGCCGAGATCCCACACTTGTTCTCGGGAAGACAGCACGGGTGTAGCTGGCGGTTGCTGCCTCGTGTATAGGTTGATGGACTTGAAGAAGCCCAAACCATGCTAGTGACAGGTGTCGAGCTCCCATACCGAGGAGAAAGTTAGTAAAGGGCGTAGCTGAAGGTCATCGCCAAGCATTAAGGTCGAGGTGCTTTGCAGAAAGCCTCCGCCCTGATCGAGGTCGACGCCGACCTCCCGCACTTGTTCTCAGGAAGATGTGTAAGTGAAGCTTTTCTGGCTTGCGATGCTATCCGAGCGCCGAGTCCCAAGCTTGTAAGGAAAGCTTCTCTGGCTCGCGATGCTATTCGAGTGCCGAGCCATAAGCTTGTAAGGGAACCTTTTCTGGCTTGCGATACTATCTGAGCACCGAGCCATAAGCTTTTAAGGGAAGCTTTTCTGGCTTGCGATGCTATCCGGGAGCTGAGCCCCAAGCTTGTAAGGAAAGCTTTTCTGGCTCGCGATGCTATCCGAGCACCGAGCCATAAGCTTATAAGAGAAGTTTTTCTGGCTCGCGATGCTATCCGGGTGCCGAGCCCCAAGCTTGTAAGGGAAGCTTTTCTGGCTTGCGATGCTATCTGGGTGCTGAGCCCCAAGCTTGTATAAGAAGCTTTTCTGGCTCGCAATGCTATCCTAGCACCGAGCCCGAGACAGGTTTTTTATTGGGAACAAAATATGAAGCCACAAACTTGTTTTAGGAAAGCTGGCATATTTACAACATATTGGAGTTTTACAAAAAACAAGGCACGACGTGCCGATTACATTCTTGATAATTTACATGGTGGAGTCTACTCCTCTCCTCGTAGGAACTTGATGAGGTGCTCCGCATTCCAGGGCCTCTTGATGGCCTTGCCTTCAGAGTTGGTCAGGCGGTATGTGCCTGGGCGCACGACCTCCGATACTCTGTAAGGGCCCTCCCAGTTCGGGGCCAATTTTCTTTTCTGGCCGGGATTGGATACCGCCAGCTTTCGGAGAACGAGGTCCCCAAGTTTGATGTCGGTGGGACGCACCTTCTTATTGTAGAACCTTTCAATCCTTTGTTGGTAGATGCTCCTTCTAATGGCGGACTTCTCCCTGACCTCATCTATGAGGTCCAGGTCGGTTCGCAGCTGTACAGAGTTACTTCCCTCGTCGAAAGCCATGATCCGGAGCGAAGGGATCCCGATCTCCAAGGGAATGACGGCCTCCGCGCCGTATGTCAGATTGAAAGGCATTTCTCCCGTGTGGATTCTCTTCGTCGTCCGGTGGGCCCAGAGAACGCTTGGCAGCTCGTCGACCTATAACCCCTTAGAAGAGTTATCTAGTCGTTTCTTAAGGCCAACGAGAATTTGGCGGTTCACGTTCTCGGTGTAACACCTTAGATTTTTAAATACCGAAAATATTCATTTTTATAGTTTGTAGGGGTGAGAATTATTTTTAAGTTATATCTTATTTTATTTTACTTTTAAAATATTGATATTGGTATGGATATTTTGTTGGATTGGTATAGATGATATATTGAAGTTATGAGTCGGGTTTTGTGTAAAGAAATATTGTTTACTTTATTTCATAATTTTAGAGAATTGTTATGCGATATTCAATGCAGTTTGCATTATTAGTGTTATTAAAAGTGTAAGTTGGGGCTTATTTGAAAGATTTAAAGATCTGGGGGCCTATATGCAAATATCCCTTTATAAAAATATTTTATTATAAAATTTTATTCAAAAACACCCCCTCCCATTTCCTTCTTCCTTCCTGTCTTTTCCTTCCCGTTCATTCTCCCGACCCCAACAAAAACCCACCGAACCCCAATCGGCCGGACTTCCCCCTCCTCAAATCCACTTGGATTCTCCGTCAAATCCAAATTAATTTAAGGGGCAAGCTAATTGAAGGGTTCTCTACAACGTAGTAGCATTGGATTTTCGAAAGGATTCTGAAAAGGTATACCCTATTTTATTTATTCGTATAAAATTAAGTGTGGTTAGTTTTATTGAGTAGGATTATTTTGGTAGAGAGATTGGAAGTGAAAGATTTGAGGAATTAGTGGATTGATAGAGAAATTGCGAGTTGTTAATAAATTAGGATTTTGGGTTTGTAAAAGAGAATTATATATATGTGAGAATTATCTCTTTTATGGTAGTAAATTTTAGTAGAACCATTAGAATAAAATGGGGAGTGGTGATGTTGGAATAAACTCGAACTATAGGAGTTTATGAAATCGGATAGAAAACTCGATTCAAATACTTGTAGAAAATGCATATGAGGGTGTAGAGTATTATGAAAGGATTAATATAAATTTAGGATGATTTTTATAGGCTTAAGTTCAATTAAATTGAGTGAAATAGATTATAGGTGAAAAGTGCACGCCGGGTGTTCGGTGAAATGCCCGCGCGATATAGAGGTGAGAATTTGATGAATTCGGAGGTATAGATGAGTTCCATAATTGTTGTTAACCCTAAATTGAGATATTAGGACTAAGGGATTGAAGAAAGTAGGAAATGGGGAATTTTCCTATTAGAAAGCCTCCGATCAATATGTGAGTTCTTGTATCGGGGTTCGAATTTGAAATCCGTTGATGTAGCTCACCTACATATGTCATTTGTGATGCGTGGGTGAAGACGGATTCAAATTTGGAGGTCCGTAGGTCGAGTTTTGAGCTTTAAACTAATCGGTTCTATAATTTTTCAATTAGGAGAAAAAAGTCGAACTTCGACTGGCTACAGGATGAACGTGGGACATCGTTTGCTCGAGCCGTCAGGTGAGTATATTGTAATTATAAATATTTTATATTGTGGCCAAATTTCGTGGCTTTTTGATATGTCTTGAAAAAGTTGTAGCAAAAAATGATTTTCAAGGAAAATACGGATTTTTAGGGGCCCGGAAATGGGTTTTTGAGAAATTTAGTGAAATTAATTATTTTAGGCATATAAAACCTATATTATGGGTTAATGTGATGTGTTGATGTATCAAAACTAAATATATTAAATTATTTATGCATATTTTACCCCGTGCATGTTTTGTGCATGTTTTTGGGGTATATAGGCCGATATAGGCAATCGGGTATATGCGGAGCCTGGTGCATGGGCTAGCATGCCATGGATGGATGTTATAAGATGTAATTAGGCGAAATTAGTGATTGTGATCATGTTTTGAAGATCTGTGTGATTATAGTGCTCGTTTTGTGCATGTTTTGGGGCATATGAGCCCTTATAGGTGATTTTACTTATATGAAACATGATGTATGAGCTAGTATGCTATAATTAGATATTATAAGATTTAATTAGAGGAAATAAATGGTTTTGGCTCCTTTTCTTGGAAACCCACGTGTGTGGTGTATGTTTGTGATATATATATATCATGATATTGACTCGTGATGTGATAATTCATGAAATTAATAATTGAGTACATATTTACATTTTAATTATGTTTGAAGTGAATTAATGGGCAATAAAATGACATGTTGGATTATATGACAAATGACTTGGTGTATGTTTATATGGGATTTAATGAAGTAGCGAATTGCATGGTATTCATAATGGGTGATGTTATGGTAAATTAAATAACATGATGGTTTCTATGTTAAATGACATGGTGTATGTATATATATATATATATATATATATATGATACAACGAGATGATAATCAATATCGTGGACATCAGATGTGCATCAAATGCAAGATAAAAGGTGAGATGATAAGTGTTAATAAAATGTGTTATTATTCTTGTGATTAAAGTCAAGGATGTGGCTATTGTTGAATTAAAAGTTGTGATGCTTTATGTTGATAAAGTAAAATGGAAAGATGAAATGATTAATGTTAATAACAGATGATTTTGTTGACCAGTACCTACAGCAATCCTGGGGGTTTGGGCTAGACCTCCTAATACCCAAGGACCGGCTTGGGGTGCGGTGTTTTTCCTCCTGGCTATCGGCTGGGAGGAAGTACCCAGTTTATCTGGGGTGCGGTGTTTTTCGCCCAAGCTATCGGCTTGAGGCCCGGTTTCCCTCGATGACAGCTGTCGCGAGGAAGTACCCAGTTTACCTGGGGTGCGGTGTTTTTCCCTCCTGGCTATCGGTTGGGAGGAAGTACCCAGTTTATCTGGGGTGCGGTGTTTTTCCCTCGATGACAGACGTTGCGAGGAAGTACCCAGTTTATCTGGGGTGCGGTGTACCCTCGCTAGTTCGGCTAGGAGGAAGACGTAGCCTCGGACGAGTAAGACTCTGTGTGAGCATTGGTCCGCATGTTTTACTGGGCTGTCGGCTTTCAGTATGTTGGGATACTGTGGCTCACTGGTCGACAAACTAATAAAATAACTAAGTGTTAATAATAAATGTGAATTGTGCGTGGAAAAGAAAGTGGATAGCAAAATGTGAATTGCGTGTGGAAAAGAAAGTGGAAAGTGAAGTGTGAATTGTGAATGAGAAAGAAGGTAGTTGTGAATGAAATAAATGTGAAAGAAAATGAGTTATGAGTTAGTATATGAAAAGAAGTGATAAATGCAGTGCAGGGTTAATTTAAAATGATAATAATAGAAGAGACATGTGTTCTTATGAATAATACGAAGTAATGGTATTATGTGTGTGATCATTAAAGTAAAATACAGTTGATGTGAGTTGTACCTTGGAATTGTGTCAAGGAACTACCTGCCCGCTGTTTCTGTGGAAATGGTGGCAACTACCTGCCTTGGCATAATTCGCGGGGTGAGTTGTTGTAATAGTGGTAATGATTGATGGAAATGAGAAATAAAGTAAAGTGAAGATGATAAGTGATTGAAGTGATTAATAACCAAGCTATCGGCTTGAGATGTGATGTGATATTACCCAAACTGTGTGTTTGGGGTGCGGTGATTATTACCCAAGCTATCGGCTATGGGGTGTGATATGTGTGGCCCCAGATTGTGTTTGGGGATTAAGTGAAAATGATAATAAGATTTATTGTTTATAAGAATGAGAAATTACTAAAGTGATATAATAAGATGTAAATGAGCTATAAAACATGGTTTTGATGCAATGAGTATAAGTATTCTAATTAATGAGGTGTTAATGATGTGATGAAATGTGAGTAAATCGCATGGGCAATGAGATGTGGTAATTATGTCATAAGATATGAAGGAAGGTGGTAGTATGAGAATAGATGCATATGTTTAGGATGTGATACTTTTATAACATAATAAAATAAATACCTGTTTTATGAGATTGGGTATGACAATGGTTATTAAAGAAAGTATGTTGTGATATGAGTTTGTGTACCTTGGAAGTGTGTCGGGGAACTACTCGCCTGCTATTTCCGTGGAAATGGTGGGAACTACCTGCCTCGGCATAACTTCCAGAATGAATGGGTGTGTTGATGACATAATATAAGTAAATGAAACGCATGGCTAAATAGAGTTGGAGAAATGATGTAATAACATCATGTAGTTATATTAATATAAATAGTGAAATGCTGATATGACGATAAGTGTGGAAAGATGAATATTCGTATTATGCGAATGTAAGATAAGTATATTTATATATATATATGAGGTTGATGTGAAGTGTATTATGAAATGTGGGAAGTATGGATAATGAAATAATTGAATGCAGGATTGGCAAAGTATGTGATTTATCACTGTATTGACGATGTTGTTGTGTTCAGGATTTAGGTTGCATTATCTTAATTTGGTATTCATAAGTTTAAATTATTTTCTTTATACTATTTTAATTTGTCGTTAGATTAATAATTATACTCACACCAGAAATGGCTAACCCCTTAGTGTTTGGGGGGTTAGGGGAGTCGGAGGACTACCCTAGATCCCCCACTGTTGTAGGTTCTCATCAGTGCAGAGGTAAGGCGTGGATGGGTAGGATAAATTTTTATATTAAAAATCTGTACCATTTATTTATAGGAATAGTAAAATTTATGATTTAAATTGTATTATGGATGTATAAGCATGTATATGATGATGATGAGTATAGTGTGGGGTGGTGTGGTATGTTGGTGACCCGTACCCCTCTCGTTGTGGAGTACCGGGCTCTGTGGTAGGTTTTACAAAGATTTTCTAAAAATTTACTTCGTTTTTCAAAGAAATTTATAGTTTTTAATTGATATTTAATAATCCGTTATGAGTTTGGTCCCCAGAGCATTATATTATATTGCCTGTATGTTTCTGCTCATTTTGGCCTGGGGAGCTCGTGAATTGATTGGATGTATTGTGAGCTACGGAATTTTGAGCAGAATTCCGTAAGCTTTTTGTGTTTCGGGGCAAAATTTACAGGGGAGACTCTGTCAAAATTTTTCCTGAAATATAACTTTCTTAGTTTATGATTAAAGTGATATAGAAATTGATAGAATTGAATTTGGAGACTTAGTTTTCAAAAAAAAAAATTGGGGTGCTACACTCGGCCTGACCGTTGGACTGGGGGTGGCATACTGAGGAGAAGCGCTGTCGGATCCCGAGATCTTCGCAGAATTTGCGGAAATGCTTACCCAAAAATTGAGTCCCATTGTCCGTGATGAGCACCTGTGGGATCCCGAACCGACAGACGATGTGCTTCCAGAAAAACTGCTGGGTCTTTTGCTTGGTGATCATTGCTAATGGCTCTGCCTCGATCCACTTCGTGAAGTAGTTGATCGCCACTATGAGAAACTTTCGTTGGCCTGTTGCCTTCGGAAATGGGCCTACCAGATCCATTCCCCACATGGCGAAGGGGGTCGGACTGGCCATGGAACGGAGGTTTGCTTGCGGAGCCCTCTTCACGGGGGAGAACCGTTGACAGGGGCCGCACTTCTTCACTAGGGCGAGGGAGTCTTGTAGCATAGTGGGCCAGTAGTACCCGTGATTTAATGCCTTTCGCGCGAGCGAGCAGCTACCCATGTGGCATCCGCCGATCCCCTCGTGTAGCTCCTTGAGGGCATACTTGGCTTCGTCTGGGGTCAGGCAACGGAGGTAGGGTCTGCCGTCCGTTGTTGTGTAGGACCTTTGGAAGAGGGTGGCGTCGGTTACGACGAATCTTTCTGATCGGACCCTGACCCTCTTCGCTTCAGCCCGGTCTTTGGGAAGCTCTCATTTGATTAGAAATTTCTTGATAAGAGTGGTCCAGTCATAAGGAGGAGCTCCGTCTTCAATGCATAGGGCCTTCGGGAAGTCTGTACTTGGCTTTAATAGGACTTCAATCAGGACCGTGTGGTCGAGGCCTTCAAAGGATGAGGAAGCTAACTTCGACAGGGCATCGGCCTAGGCATTCAGCTCCCGGGGGATCCTCAAAACAGCCGATTCGTCCAAGGACGTTAATAGGCATTGGACCACGGTCAGGTACCTGATCATCCGATCGTCACGGGCCTCGTACTCCCCAGTGATCTGGTTGACCACAAGCTGAGAGTTTCTAAAGGCCCTGATCTGTCTGGCACCGGCCTGATGAGCTAGGGTGAGCCCGGCAATCATGGCCTCGTACTCAGCCTCTTTGTTAGAGGCCGAAAAGTTGAGGTGAAGGCAGTATTGAAGAAGGAAACCATCTGGTCCCCGCAAAATGATGTTCGCACCACTTTCTGCTTTGCAAGAGGAGCCATCGACGTAAACTTCCCACGTCTGGTCGGCTTCCTTGCTTGTGGGTTGCTCGGAGATGGTGCATTCTGTGATGAACTCGACGAGGGCCTGCCTTTTGATGGCCGTCCTTGGCGGATAGCCGATGTCGTACTGACTGAGCTCGATCGACCATTTGACTAGTCGTCCCGAGCTCTTGAGCTTATAGAGCACGGCCTTCAGGGGTTGATCAGTGAGCACCTGGACCGAATGTGCCTAAAAATATGGTCGGAGCTTTCGTGCGGCCATGACCAAGGCGTATGCTACTTTCTCCATCCTGGAATACTTGGTCTTGGCGTAGAGCAGGACCTTGCTCACATAGTACAGGGGCTTTTGGACTCCTTCATTTTCTCAAACGAGGACGACGCTCAGCACGTTCTCCGAAGCCGAAAGGTAGAGCCAGAGCGGCTCACCTGGTTTGGGCTTGCTGAGGAGGGGTGGGTCGGCGAGGTACTCCTTTAATTGGGCGAAGGCCTCTTGCTGTTGAGTACTCCGCTCGAACCCGCCGGTGGCGCGCAGTGCCTTAAAGAACGGAAGGGACTTCTCTCCAAACTTAGAAAGGAAACGGCCAGTGGCCGCCAGTCTTCCCGTTAGCCTCTAGACTTCTTTGACGTTCCTGGGAGGGGCCATGTCTGTTATGGCCTGGATTTTTTCGGGGTTCGCCTCGATGCCGCACTGGCTGACGATGAACCCTAGGAATTTTCCTGAGGAGATGCCAAATGCACACTTCGCTGGATTGAGCCTCATGTTATGGGTTCGAAGGACCCCAAAGGCCTCTTCCAGGTTGGCGACGTGATCCTGTCCCTGATGGCTTTTGACGAGCATGTCGTCGATGTACACCTCCATGTTACGCCCGATTTGATCTTTGAAGACTCGATTAACAAACCTCTGGTAAGTAGCACTGGCGTTCTTCAGCCCGAAGGGCATAACCCGGTAGCAGTAGAATCCTCGGTCTGTGATGAAGGATGTCTTGGCAATGTCGGGAGGAAACATCCGGATCTGGTTATAGCCTGAGAAGGCATCCATGAAGGATAAGAGCTCGTGACCCGATGTGGCATCGATAAGAGCATCGATGCTGGGGAGGGGAAACGGATCCTTGGGGCATGCCCTGTTGAGGTCGATGAAATCTATGCAGATCCTCCAGCTCCCGCTCGCCTTCTTAACCATGACGACGTTCGCCAGCCACTCAGGGTATCTGACCTCTTGTATGAAACGCGCGGACAAGAGCTTGCCCACCTCTGCATTTACCGCCTGCTGTCGCTCCGGAGCGAAATTTCGTCACTTTTGGACAACCGGTTTTGACCCGGGGATCATGCTGAGTTTATGCATGATGAGATCCTCAAAGATACCAGGCATGTCAGAGGGCTTCCAGGCGAAGAGGTCGACATTGCGGCGAATGCAGCTGATCAGGGCGGACTTGAGGTTGGGAGCAAGGGAGCAGCTCACACGGAAGTGCTTCGACGCGTCCCCTGTCTCGAACGAGACATCTTCTAGCTCGTCCGCCGGCTCTGGTTCTGGCTGGGTCCTCTCGGGCTGCAGCTCGACGGCATTGAGGGAAAATACACCGCTCCCGATTGCCGTCATGTAGCACGAGCGTGCTGCTTCTTGGTTTCCTCGGACAACTCCGACACCGGTGTTGGTAGGGAACTTCATCTTCTGGTGGTAGGCCGAGGGATCCACCTGGAGGGAGCAGAGCCCCGGACGACCGAGTATTGCATTGTAGGCTGCCTTGACATTCACAACCATGAAGTCCATGGACTCGGTTCTTCTGTTTGGGGTCATACCCGCCGTGACATCTAGGGTGACGATCCCCTCTATTGTCACTGGGACACCGGAAAATCTGTGCAAGGTGTATCCGACCGGCTTTAGCTTATCACGGGAGAGCTTCAAGTTCTCGAATGCTTCTAGGAACAGGATATTGACCGAGCTCCCGTTGTCCACGAGAATTCGTCGGGCCTCAAAGTTTGCCATGCTGAGGCTGATGACGAGTGCGTCACATTGAGGGAGCCGGACTCCTTCTAGGTCCTCCCCCGAGAAGGAGACATGGAGTTGCTGGATCTGGAGGGAGAGAGGGCCCTGGACGGTGTTGACATCCCGGACGAACGCCATGCGAGAAGTGTTGGATTCTCCTCCGATGGGTCCTCCGTGGACGCAATGCAAGATTGCCTGACCCTCGGGCTCCTCGGGTTTCGGATCCCGCTCGGGGCGCTGTCGGGGTGCTCGAGGAGGAAAATTCCTCCTGGTTCTGGAATCCCTCTGTTCCCGGATGCCTTCTCTTTTAAATTCTCGGAGGTACCCTCGTTGGATGAGGGCCTCAATTTCTTCCTTCAGGGCACGACAATGATCTGTGTCGTGCCCGTTGTCTCGGTGGAAGCGGCAGTAGAACCGCTGATCCCTCTTCTTGCTGGTGTTGTTGGACGGTCGAGGGGGAACTGCATAAGGTCCCTGTCTTCGATTGCCAAGAGAATGGTGGACACATTCTGCGTCAGAGGAGTGTACCTCTCGAAGCGAGGGACCGGCGGAACCTTCTTCATAGCACCCCCGTCTATCGGAGCTTTCTTTGCTGGCTCGACCTCGTCGGCCTTGCGCTTTCCTTTCCCGAGAATTACCCTTGACTCTTCTGGGTTTAGGGCTTCCTCGGCCCGGATATACTTCTCGACCCGATTGAGGATGTCGGGAAAATCTATAGGGGGCTTCTTCGCCAGGGAGGCCTTCAGCTGATCATGCCGGATGTTGTGCCGGAACGCGGCTGAGACAACGCCGGGATCGAGGGAGGAGACCGACCTCGCCTCAGCGGTGAACCTTCAGACGAACACCCAGAGCGACTCTTCATCCTTCTGCCGGAGGCCAAGTAGGAATGCACTTGTCCTTTCGGCCTTCCGACTGGTTACAAAGTGGGCAAGGAAGTTGCCTTCCAACTGGTCGAAGGAGTAGATGGAGCCAGGGGTGAGCTTGGAGAACCATTCTCGGGCCGGACCCCGGAGGGTGGCTGGGAAGGCTCGGCACAGGAGGGGATCCGATGCGCTGTGAATCATCATGAGGGATTTGAAGCCCTCCATGTGATCAGTAGGATCGCCTTCGCCGTCATAGGTCTCGAATTGAGGTGGACGGAAATTCCAGGGTATTTTCACCTGTAGGATGAGGGTGGACAAAGGAGGACGGACGGGTCTGTATCCCTGAGCCGTCCTTGGGCTGCCGTCGTCGAAGTGGTCGAGGCGGTCCTCCATTTCTTGGAGGCGCTTCAAAATGTCATCGTCGCCCTTCGGTTGGATTGTTGGAGCGCGAGACACACTGGCCTCAGCATCCGAATGGGTGCGGGAACGGCGAACGGTCTCATCTACGGGGGTCCCTAGGATGGCCTCCAGGATTTCTTTTCGGAAGTCTTGGAACTCCTGGTGAGTGACCGAGGCCCGCTCAACACGGTTTGGTTGAGCCGGAGGTCGCCGTCCGACACGGCGGAGTGCCAGCCCCCATCCTTGGGACGGAGGTTTTGGATGGTTTGGGGCCGAGTTGGAAGCGGCCCCTCCCTTGATGTGGCTAGCCTGTCGGTTTAGGATTACCCCCCGTAGGTCGGGCTGGACCGAACGGGAGGCACTCGGCTGGGGTCCGCTACTGACCCCCTTATTGTTGGATGCAGGGGCATCGACGGCGGCGCCCGGTGGAGGCACGTACTGCCGACACGCAGAGGTAACAGCTCTTGTGGCCTTGGGCGCCATGTGAGCTCGGACTGTCGAGGTACCGTTGACGGATGAGCTCGGGTCGGCGTCTGTAATAGAAGTTCCCACAGACAGTGCCAACCTGATGCGGTTTGTTTTTGGGAGGCGTGTAGATGCACCAGGTGTGAGTTCTTACTCGATTTGTATTGGTGGAGGAAGCTCCTATGCGGGCAACCCTCAGCTGGGCGAACGGTACGGAAGTAGGCTTGATTGGGGTGGGGACTGGATGCTCGGCTCGGGTCCAAGGTCTCGTGTACCTACAGATGGTCTAGGAACACCGGGGTTGGTCCCGGTGACAGACCCTCTGACGATCTAGTCAGCTACTGAAGGGGAGTAACAGTAACTAGGGTTTGAGTGGGAGAGAGATTGATTACCTGTGATAAGGGGCAGAGGGTCCGGTATTTATAGGAGAAGCCAACTGGGTCTGGACCCATTTGGGGCCGGGTCTGGACCCGGTTGGCCGTGGGGCTGAAGCGGTGGAAACCCGGGCGGTATAGGGCTGACGTGGCCGAGGCCCGGGCGGTTTCCAGGCTGACATCGTAGAGGCCCGGGCGGTTTTCAGGCTGACGTGGCAGATGCCCGGGTGGTTTTCTGATGCTAACGTGGCAGATGCCCGGGAGATCCGGGGGTGCACGTTTCCTGAGGGGATCCTGTGGCCCAGGATGGGCCACGTCATCCGACCCATATCAGCTTTATTTTCATTTGATAAAACCTTAATATTTTCATTTCATTCAAAAACCATTCTAACAATCCTACTCCCCCCCCCCCCCCCCAAACCTCCACACACACACACACAAATACAATATATACACACCACCACCTCTGGTGTATGTTGTGCAATCTAGATACCTAAATAAATAGATAAAACTAGACACAAATTAAAAACCTCGCAAGTGTACGAATCGTTTATAGAAGCGTAGCAATAGCAAGGGTCGATCCCACAGAGATTGTAGATTCTAACTTACTAATCAATAAAATAGAAAACGGAATCTTAAAGTGTTGATCTAAAAGTCTAAGGAAATGAAAGGATAAAAATCTAAATTAAATAGCATCACAAATTGAGTCACAAATGTCTATTAAAGTAGTTGGGTTTTGATCTCCACCAATAGTCAGTAATGCTGAGTTATCCACTACTCTTATTACTCATGTTTGTTCTCTTCAAGGGTATTAGATACCATGGTATCTACTAAGTTGCACTTAAAGAAAACATAAGAACAGTGGAAACGAACAAACACTCAAGGTTCTAAAAATTGGTATCAGATCTAGATCCCTTAAGTTGATTAAACCAAGAACCCCTAGAGATTCCCTTGTTACAAGTTATGAACACGAGATACGGGTCGTCTCAATATGCTCATATAACAGCTTCAGATCCACACTGCACAACTTGATAATCTTAAGTTCTGTATGTCAGTCGACTGGCTGTCACTTCAGTCGACTGCCCCTAGAACATCTGAACAAGTTTGATTCATGTAAATTGTTATTCGTTTAATCAGGTTTAATCAATAAGTAAAAAGAGTAACATTCAGAAGAATATAAGCATTACATGACTACGGTTTCAATCTACCAAACTATGAAAGTTAGTTCCACATAATAAAACTTTTATTGATTGATAAAATAGAGTTCATGACTACAATAAAAATAAGATTCAAAGGAAGAACAGAAGAACACTGATTTGTATGATGTTGAAATTGAGCCCAATCAGTAGTCGTCTTGTTCTCCTTCTTGATGCTTGCTATCGACGATCAGTTCTTATTGATGGATCCGGCCTCCTCTCGAGAACTCCTCTGCCGCTTCTTTCTTGGTTGGTATTTATAGAACAAGAGAAGAGAATTAGGGTTTGCACTCTTCTTTTTATAGAAAAGTCCTTTTCTTTTATTTATTTCCTCCCTTGTTGCTCTGCATGTTATTTCTTTCTCTTTTCTTCTATTCTTCCTTTTCTGTTCTGCTTTGGATTAGATTTGGACGAATCTTCAAATATCTTATCTTTTAACTCTGCCGCCTACCAGTCGACTGGTGTTGGAGTAAGTCGACTGTGTCGAGACTTCTGCGTAAACTTGATTTCTCTGTTCAGTCGCCTGTGTGCAAGAATCAGTCGACTGATGCTCTGTAATATTCTGAGTTCATCCTTAAGATCCTGAATCTGCTTCGTTTTGCTGTTTTAGGCTGTTTCTTATGGAAAAGAGAAAATAAGAATTAAATATCACATATAGAGCTTTTAAATGTACAATTGCAATAAGATTATTACTCCTAAATGTGAATATTCTTGAGTCCATCAAATACCCCCAAACTTAGCTTTTGCTTGTCCTCAAGCAAACTAAAATTATGAACAAGGGGAAAATAATAATACTCAACCCTTCATACCAAGAAAATGTCTCATATGCAAGCATCAAAATTTTGCAATCAAAGTTATAAACAATTTGCAAATGAAGTAAAAACAAGCATACCCACTTTCTCTAGTGCAATTGTCTATTCATAATTCCAAACTTAACCACACTTGTCATGCAATTAATTATAGTTATAGTATGTAAATACCCAATCTGTGGTTATCCCTTTTCTCTACTACAAACCGAGTAGCAAACTAGAGTTTTTTTTTTTTTTTTTTTTTTTTTTTTTTTTTTTTTTTTTTTTAAGTTTCTTCTCCAAAGTCGTCACTTGCCTTTTTACGCGAATGCAAAACATTTGTGATGTATTCACCCGGTTACTCAACAAGTCACAAACTTCAAAGTGCTTTGCATACTCATATTTCAAGTTGCCGTTTGACGTAAAGGTAAACATTGGTGATGAATACCCCTAGTTACTAAGCACTTAAAACATTGGAGTAGATTGACTTTATTCATATATATATATATATATATATATATATATATATATATATATATATATATATATATTTATTTTTAATTTTTTTTATTATTATTTTTTTTCTCTATTTACTTAAACTCAATTTAGGACTAGATCAAAGGGAATAATCACTAGAAAAGCATCACATTTTTTTTTATGTATAATCGCATGACTCATATAATTTTGTAAGGAATTATGAAACTCAACAATCCTAAAGTAAATAAGTATACTTACTCTTATTTTATAAGAAATTGTTTATCCTAAAAAAAAAAATTCAAAAGACTCCAAATGTAACTAACTAATACCCCCAAACTTTGATGGAACATTGTCCTCAATGTTCGCATAAAACTTAAAATGTAGGCATGTGTTACCAACTAGTTTGAAGGAAATAAAATAAAGAAATAAAGAAATGATTAAAGAAATAAATAACTAGAGAGTGTAAGTACTCCCCTGAAAAATTGGGTTGCCTCCCAATAAGCGCTGTGTTTCCTGTCTTCAGCTAGACTTGATGAGTTGTGCAATGTATTGAATGGCTCGCGGCTCACAACTCATCTTATTCTAAGGTTTCCCCCTCTGCCCATTCACCTTGAACGTTGAGCTTTTGCCAACGCTCCATGTGGGGGAAATCTTTGCAACAATTTATGGACCGTACTATCTTGACATCAGTTTATCAGCAATGGTCCATCTTAATGCACCATTGTGCTTTTGAAAGACCCTGCAGCCTCTCTTCTTCCTGCATCCTGAAATTTGCAGCAACTGTCACAGGTAATGTTTGGTTTTCCCCCAAATATTCATGTAGTGGCTTCAGCTCCTCATCTGGTTGCCTGGTAGCAGTCGACTTATTCCACTCATCAGTCGACTTGTCCGAGAAAACACAAGTGTTATCAGATATCAACTTTTCAATTGCAGGTGCAAGCTTATCTGAATATGACTTTGGAGTTTCAAGGTGATGTACTGTCTTTGCAATCCTCCAGTCATCGTATTCCATTTCAACCTGAGATAGTAGTGGAGGGTGTGTAATTGTTTCTTGTAATGGATCAACACTATGTTCCTGCAATGTTTGGTCACAAATTTTCTGAACCACATCAACATTATAACATTCATGATCATCTGTGGAATTTGTGGTGCATCAAACATTTTAAACTCAATCTTTTCCTCTAGTGTTGTCCTTGATTGGAGCTGTTCTTGTCCTCTAGGGTTAGGTATGGTTTGTGATGGAAATTCTCCTGCCTTTCTTTCACTTAACTCCGTAGCAATTTGACCAATTTGAAATTCCAATTTTTGAATGGCCTGTCTTTGTTGATTGCTTGTTTGTTGTTGCTGTTGGAGTAACTGCAGAATGGTGGATTCGAAATCCAACTTCTTTTGTTCTTGTGCTGGCTCCTCATATCCATTCCCACCCTGGAATTGCTGCATATCCCCTGGTGCAAATTGATTGTCTTGATGGCTTTGCCACCCTGGATTATACGTGTTTGAAAGAAAATTGTTCTGGGGCGGGTACATTCCCTGTTCTCCGTAGTTTGTGTGCTCCTGATCTGCGAAAGAAAACATGGGACATGAATTAGTTGTATGATTAGAATGAAAACAATTTGCACAACTTTCTTTTGGTTGGCTTTTTATGCCTCCCAACGTTGAATTTACAAGCATATCAATCTTTTTGTTCATGGTTTCCATTTCTAATTGCATGTTTCTATTATGAGAAATTTTGTAAACTCCCTGTTTTCTCAAAAGACCCCTCCTTGTGGAGAATTGTTGTGAGTTCTCGCTGAGTTCTTCAAATAGCTCTATGGCCTCCTCAGCACTCTTCCTCATGAACATTTTATTGCAGCCTGCATCTACAATTGCTTTGTTAGTGTCATTTAAACCCTCATAAAATGATTGTACCTGATCATCCTTAGGTATGTTGTGCGTAGGACACTTGAGAAGCTTGTTTTTGAAGTCCTTCCATGCCTCGAAAAACAAATCATCATCGTTTTGTTGGAAAAGTATAATTTCCCTTTTTAGTTGTCTGGTCTTCTGAGCTGGAAAGAACTCCTTCAAGAATTTTGTTGCCAATTGCTCCCATGACTGAATCGATCCTGGTTCCAAAGAATTATACCATAATTTAGCATTAAATTTTAATGAAAATGGAAACAAGATTAACCTGATTGTTCAGGGGTAAGCCCTTGGATGCTTTGTGTCCTGCAAAGATCAAAGAAGTCTTGCAAATGTAGGTGCGGATCTTCATCTAGTCTACCATTGAAGTGGGGAACCATACTGAGTAATTGAGGTGATAGATGCATATTCCCTGTGACTTTGGGTTGAAAAGCTATGCAAGACGGTTGCTCAATATTCTCTGGAATGAATTTGTCTTGCATTGGTACTCGATTTAATACTTTTTCACCCATTGTTGCTTTTTATAGAAAATCCTCTGTACAGTCGACTGATCAGTGGAGACAGTCGACTGGTCTGTACCTGTCTGTGCAGAGAGTAAAAAGAAAATTATAGGAAAAGGAAACGAAGAAATAAAATAAAAAAGAAAAAGAATTTTATTGATTTGTAAGTTAAAATACTAAACAATCCCCGGCAACGGCGCCAAAAACTTGTTGTGCAATCTAGATACCTAAATAAATAGATAAAACTAGACACAAATTAAAAACCTCGCAAGTGTACGAATCGTTTATAGAAGCGTAGCAATAGCAAGGGTCGATCCCACAGAGATTGTAGATTCTAACTTACTAATCAATAAAATAGAAAACGGAATCTTAAAGTGTTGATCTAAAAGTCTAAGGAAATGAAAGGATAAAAATCTAAATTAAATAGCATCACAAATTGAGTCACAAATGTCTATTAAAGTAGTTGGGTTTTGATCTCCACCAATAGTCAGTAATGCTGAGTTATCCACTACTCTTATTACTCATGTTTGTTCTCTTCAAGGGCATGGTATCTACTCCTTAAAGTAATGTTTCCCTAAGCCAAGAATTAGGCATGGTATCTACTCTAATTCGTTTCTTTCATTAAGTATTTAGCATGGTATCTACTAAGTTGCACTTAAAGAAAACATAAGAACAGTGGAAACGAACAAACACTCAAGGTTCTAAAAATTGGTATCAGATCTAGATCCCTTAAGTTGATTAAACCAAGAACCCCTAGAGATTCCCTTGTTACAAGTTATGAACACGAGATACGGGTCGTCTCAATATGCTCATATAACAGCTTCAGATCCACACTGCACAACTTGATAATCTTAAGTTCTGTATGTCAGTCGACTGGCTGTCACTTCAGTCGACTGCCCCTAGAACATCTGAACAAGTTTGATTCATGTAAATTGTTATTCGTTTAATCAGGTTTAATCAATAAGTAAAAAGAGTAACATTCAGAAGAATATAAGCATTACATGACTACGGTTTCAATCTACCCAACTATGAAAGTTAGTTCCATATAATAAAACTTTTATTGATTGATAAAATAGAGTTCATGACTACAATAAAAATAAGATTCAAAGGAAGAACAGAAGAACACTGATTTGTATGATGTTGAAATTGAGCCCAATCAGTAGTCGTCTTGTTCTCCTTCTTGATGCTTGCTGTCGACGATCAGTTCTTATTGATGGATCCGGCCTCCTCTCGAGAACTCCTCTGCCGCTTCTTTCTTGGTTGGTATTTATAGAACAAGAGAAGAGAATTAGGGTTTGCACTCTTCTTTTTATAGAAAAGTCCTTTTCTTTTATTTATTTCCTCTCTTGTTGCTCTGCATGTTATTTCTTTCTCTTTTCTTCTATTCTTCCTTTTCTGTTCTGCTTTGGATTAGATTTGGACGAATCTTCAAATATCTTATCTTTTAACTCTGCCGCCTACCAGTCGACTGGTGTTGGAGTAAGTCGACTGTGTCGAGACTTCTGCGTAAACTTGATTTCTCTGTTCAGTCGCCTGTGTGCAAGAATCAGTCGACTGATGCTCTATAATATTCTGAGTTCATCCTTAAGATCCTGAATCTGCTTCGTTTTGCTGTTTTAGGTTGTTTCCTATGGAAAAGAGAAAATAAGAATTAAATATCACATATAGAGCTTTTAAATGTACAATTGCAATAAGATTATTACTCCTAAATGTGAATATTCTTGAGTCCATCAGTGTACACAGTAGATACTCCTAGAGTACCTGATATAATTTTGGAAAGATTGACTAAGGCATCAATTTGTCAAGTATTTAGTACATGCTACCCAAAAGGGTGAGTTTGAAAGGCTGAAGTTAGCTTGCACTTTTATATGTAAATCACTTCGAACGATTTCAGGTGCAAGTAGCTTGTTGTAACAAGGGTCAATTTTTTTGCAAATGAGTTGCAAATCAATTAAATTTGCCAGGAACCAAATGACTGCAACTGGGAATTTGAGTTGCAAACTGACCTGGTTGCAACAAGCCATACACATTCAAAGAAAAAAAATTCCTAACAAATAACCAATGCATTAGATATAAAGGCTCTATGTATCAAACTAGCAATTATCCTCTTACGTTACATGGATCAACTCAGTTGTAATCAATTTTTACAGCCCTAGTGATGCAAGGGTTGCATCACAAACAAGAATTTTCATTTTTTGTGTGAGTTTGTAGTTCTATTGGTTACTAGATCTTAGAAGCATTTATCCATGGATTATTATTCTAAAGTGAGTCTGTTGGTCTCATGATTGTGTGGGAATACCTCATTTCCCATTCCCTTTAGACATCATCACATTGAGAAGAGGATACCAAATCATACTTACATGTCCTGATAAATAATCTGATATCATTCCAAATTTCTTTTATTGATCTACAAGCAAAGTTGCTTTTTCATCAAACTTAGAACGAAAAAAAGATCATTTTTTTTTTCAAGAATGACCAATCAGTGCAAAGGTCTCCTCAATTTCAGATTAACGTCTTAACTTTGGTCATGCCAATTTAATAGAATGAGCAACATCCTCCTCAATTTCCCATGAAGCAAAAATGACCCTTCTGAGTACTTGATTCTCAAATTAGGAATTATACACTCATTTATACTCAAACTCCTACCAAGCAAGTTGTCAAGTGAGCACAAAGCAAAACAATGTAGAACCAATCTCAAGAACATACAAGCAAGCTAAATTAGAGAGTTGGGAAAAAATGTAGAACCAATCTCAAGAACATACCAGCAACATCATAGTCAATGTGTAATTTCACATCCTACAAATTAAAAAAAAATTGAAAAAAACGATTCAGAAATTTCAAGAACAAACCTAGGGTTTGTGTTGAGGAAGGGGCGACGGCGGGGAAGGGGGGCGGCGATGGGGGGAGGGGGCGGCGATGGGGGAAGGGCCGACGGCGGGGTAGGGGGGCGGCGATGGGACAGCCATGGGGGAAGGGGCAACGCCGGAGGAGGGGGGCGGCGATGGGGGAAGGGCCAACAGCGGGGGGAGGATGCGGCGATGGGGAACGTGGCGACGTCGGGGGAGGGGGGCGGGGGAAGGGATGGGGGCAGCGATGGGAGGAGGGAGGTGGAGAGAGAGAGATAGAGTGAAAAAATGGGGAAATTGGGGATAAAATGAGGGAGAGAGAACGTGAGCGGGTACGTTTTCCTTATCCGCAATCTACACCGGCGTTTTAACGAAAAAACGTTGGTGTATACCTACATTCACCGGCGTTTTTCACATACGCCGGTGTAGAGTTGGATTTTTTTGTTCTTTACATTAACTTTTTTCTAAAGCGGCGTTTCTACCAAAACGCCAGAGTAGAAACGCCGGTGTAAAACTATTTTTTTGTAGTGTTTGTTGTGAAGATGCGGTTGTTTATTTCTTTCCAAATAACCCAAGTCATAGAAATCATGGACACGTCCCACGATAGCCGCGAGGCCCGACGCGTAGAAGAAGACCTCTAAAAGCTCCACCAAGAGGAGAGAGAGCCCAGACTTCCTCTAAGTGGTTTTAAAAAAGAACCAAATTGACTGAATGAAAGAACTATGGATGAATAAATGCCCCGCTGACTCTTCGTGAAACAAACAAAAGGCGCATTTTCAACCATGAGCCAAGTTTATCTTATTAAGAATTTCCATCGTCAACAATTTATTATGGACAGTCAACCATGTCAAAATTCTAGTTTTCAAAGGGGCAAATTTGTGCCAAATATATTTGTAGAAAGAGGAGTTCATGCTCCCTCTATTAAGAAAAGTGTAGAAGGATTTAACAGTATATGTGCCGGTGGAGGACCATCTCTACTGAACGTCATCTCCGCCTTGCCAGTGATAAGAGCCAAGAATAACCATTAGTCTGATATAATAAGAATTCTGAGCTAAGGAAAGGTTTCTCCTGAAGGGAATGTTCGAATTTCTCAGATTGTTATGGATAGAAGAAATATATGAGTCAACAGTGGTATTCGGGTTAGAGGCTAATTGAAAAAGTTGCAGGGAAGCGACTTGAATTTTATTGTTTCCAATAAAAAAATCTGTCCAAAACCTATCAATCAACCCATCACCACAAATTTTCTAGAGGCCACATTTAAAAGATTCAATGGCTTTCAGAAAGGAGATGCCTGGATTTTTATGTTCTCTTTCTTCATCCCTACTTACTTTAATTCTACCGGCTTATTTTGAACCCTTTTCCTATTAATTTTTGTATTATTAAGTTATAAATATGTGTACACAAATGTTTTTCAAAATTTGCCTAGAAAAAATACTTTCAACAATTGGTTCTCTTTATTTTCTATTTCCATATTCCTTAGCAAGGGAAGAGTTGTGAACAGGTTCTCAACAAAGACAGTTGGTGAGTGTGTATCTCTGAGCTGCACTATATGTGATATAAATAGCAGATTTGAGGCTAGGGTGGCATTCGGTTCGGGTTGCCCGTGGCCTGCCAGCTCTGACCCGGTCCGAGTTCGGGTAAAACCCACGAAAAATAATGGGTCGAACCGGGTCGATTTTTTACCAACTTCAACCTGCTGGACTCATTTGAATACCCGCCCGAACTTGACATGCGAACCCACGGGTTCGAGACCATTCGACCCGTACGAGTTGAACGGTCGACCCGAACGGGTCGGTCTACCGTTGGAGGAGCCAGAGTTTTTTTTGTTTTGTTTTGTTTTGTGTTTTTTTTTTTTTTTTGGTGTGGTTGGGTTGCCTAAAGATAACCCTTAATTTTACTACAATTTTTCACATCTCCATCTATGAACTCTCTTATTCTCTTTACTACTATTACTTAATTCAATAAAAAAGAATTCAACAAAGATGATTTTCTTTCGCACAATTTTTCAATATTAAAAAAATTTAAAAAGTGTTAGGCTGAGGATGTTTTTCCGTCTGAATAATTTTTGACTTTTTCCCTGCTAAATTTAGCTCTAAACGATTGCAGCAATACTCGTCTATTGCTATTTTTCAATTGCCAAATATCTATATTTTAGCAGCAACGATAGTAGATGCTTTTAGAAATTGCAAGTTGGGTTTGAAGATATTTGAAACCCGCTCATCGGGTTTGGCAAGGAATTCGCATTCGTATCTAGCTTCCTTCTTTCTATCTTTCTCGAATCAGTGTTGATTCGTGTTTCTGGATTTTAGCCTATTTTTAAAATGAATTTTATGAGTGGTGCTTCCTATTTGAGTGCATTGTTATCGCAATGGGTTTAATGATTGTGGTGGCAGCAGGGCGGCTGGGTCACTAACAAATGTAAAAATTTTATATACCTTATTTACAAATTAATATTTCTCTATAAGTACTAACTTGCCATTCGTACGCTTTTTATATTAAATTTTATCACGAGTTTAAAAATGATTATTTTTTCCTCTTTTGAAATTAAGGGTAAAGGTTTAGGGTTAGAGTTATTTTTAAAATTAAGAGTTAAAAATAATTATTTTACCCTCTTTTATAACCCTAACACTAACATAATCCTTACCCCAAACTCTAAACCCTAAATCCCTAACCCTAAATTGAGGGCAAAATAGTTATTTTTAAACTCGGTAAGATTTAACATAAGTAGAGTAACAATAACAAAAAAATATTTATTTTGGTATTGGTCAATATTATGAGTGTCTTATATGGAAATATCAACTTTTTTAGTGAGGTATATAGAATTTCTATATTTATTAGTGAGCCATGTGGGAAACCCCCTTATTGTTTTGTGCAGTACGTTTTTCTCATTTCCATTTCAAATATATTAGTCTTGTCTAGTTGTATGGAAGCAATGATGATTTGATTGCTTTGAAAATTAAAATTTTGATGGATTGGGATTGTATATCTTGTATACTTGTTCGGTTAGAAGAAAAGACGATAAAATATCGTAGAGTGACGTCAGCAAAACAGAGCAGCAACAGTAACAATGCGGTCGACCGTCCATATAGATAGTCGACCGCTTAAGGTTTGTTTCGAAACAGAGGGGGTGACAGTCGACCATACTGTTTCAACAGCGACCGTTCCGCGGCGGCTGGACTATTTTGGGAATAATATTCGTGATTCTTTTAAGGTAGCCTTCAATTCTATGTTAGATCGTACAACTACTATCTTGTGACTTCTTCGATATGATATATCAGATGGATATTTTAACAAGAAGATATCTACATATTGTAATAGTCTCCATTGAGAGAAAGAAGTACTTCATTGATATTTCTTCAATTGTAAGTGAGGCTCGACAGATAATTTTTAGTGAGTGAGTTTGTAACCAACTCATTGTAATATTGTCTAGTTGAATAATATCTCCCTATATTTTTTTCCTGGATTAGGGTTCGCCAAAATCAAAACAAATGTTCGTGTGATATACTATTTGGTTGTTCATTTCATTTTTGGACTAAAGATGCTGCAAAAAGTAGACAAGTTTTTCTCAGTAAAAATGTATTAAATATAAGCGGCAGTTCCTAACTACGGCCTAAATATAACAGAGGACCAGTCTCAAATGCAACTTTAGTGTTTAAAGATTTGAGTAACTTAAGCACATATGTACATTGTGCGGGTTTTCCCCTGAACTGAGCTACTTTTTGAAACTAATTTTCAAGATGACCAAGTTTCCAAACTAATTCATCGGGTGGACAAGTCCTCATAGGGCGAAGTTTGGAACTGAGACCTCTTCGATTTTGATGCCACAATTGGGAACAGTAGCCTCTTCACAAATATGTTTTTTTAATGTTGTAGTTCCCAACTGCGGTCTTGGTTCATTTCATATTTTCGAAACTTAAAACAAAAAATTTCTAAGTAAAAATGTATTAAATATAAGCGGCAGTTCCTAAATACAGCCCAAATATAACTGATGCCACATATATCGGTTCACCCCACACTGAACGACAAACCTGATTAACTATCAACTGCGAATCCCCGTCGATAAATACATGACCCTCATGAGCAATAAGGTGGATGTTTTTTTTTGTGAAAATAAAAGGTGGAGGTTTTTGAGATGCTGTTGTCAGTTAATAGCAGCGGGTAAAAGTTATTGGATCCCAATCTCACACTGGGCTGTAAACACAATTGTTGGGCCACATGATATTGGTTCGCTTAAAAAGAATGGCCCAAAGCCCATTCTCATCAGTACAATAATTATTGAAGCCCACCAACTCCTTGTGCCTAACGAAAAAAAAAAAAAAAAAAAAACAACCTTGTATGCATCGCCTGATCGCCACCCAAAACATGTACATAATCAACAACACGTGATTAGCATAAATAAAATAAAATAAAGCATTTTATTTATCGTGGATCTGCTGCTAATATTTGTGCATTTGGTCTCCACAAATACAATCAACGAAATAAAACGAATAAGTTTTGACCAGAAATAATTCGTGGTCTACTAAACTCTTACCATGTTCTCCACACCTAATTGCTGTGGCCCTTATCGAACGGCCCATGTTTTCAATTACGATTTTTTGTCCGCATCTCAAAGTTTGTGGAGTACATTGGTATGCTCCGTGTGAACACGGTTCCAGATATCAGATTCCGGTTGCATACTCATCTAGTAAGTAGTCGGTCGTACAGAATTATTTTGCCAATCTTCAAAAAAAAATTTGCAGAGCACACAGTTCGATGCGCAAGTGGACACGTGTTAGCTGATTAAGAAAGACACGTCAGGACTATGTGAATGGATAGGTGGTTGGATTTGTTATATAAAAGCCCAAAAGAGATAAGGCAGTATGGCACCACTAGTTAACTGACGTCCACTAAAAAATGGTGAATAATTTATAATTAAATGCATTAAAAAAAAAAACAATTTGGCTACAGCCAATGGAGTGTTCTCGAACGTATCGGGATAAACTTCAAATAATACGATGCATATTCTACAGCTATACTGAACCGCAACTGCTTTTATCCTATAGTATTATACTAAATTGCAACAAAAAAAAAATGAATGTGGTCTTCTGTAAATGTACAAAATTTGAATATGGTTTACGGAAATTTACCCTTCAATCAAAATTGAAGATAAATTTTATATACAGATCCACTAAAAAACTAATTAGCTACAGATTCTTTGAAATAGATAGGCTGGCCTCGAGATGTATATATAACTCAATATAGATCGAAAGTATTTTCATCTTCTCTATTTAATTTTATATAAGAATTAAAATGAATGTATAATTTCTCACTTAAAAGTAAGAAGTGTGTGTTGTCAACTGCACTAACTACTCAATTAGATAGTACAAATTTATGCTTTGAGATAAATTATACACAATCTATGTGAATGATGGGTAGTCCTACACCTACTATCAAATCTATTACAATTTCTTTTACAATCTTAGGTGGCACACTATTAGTGGAGGTTATTGGAGAGTAGTTGATACAAATATCTAATAAAAATGTGCCACCTAAGGTATTAAAGAGAAAGATAGTAGATTTGGGTAGTAAGTGTAGCATTACCCGTGAATGAATACTGGGTGAATCTTGCATGATCCATCCCGATATTCATGTGAAAAAATAGTAATTAAATTAGCGGGTTGTGTAGAAAATGCAGCTGCATCTAGCATTGATATAAATACCTGATACCCGGATTCGATATTGGACCGAAATCGACCCAATCTATATGAATCCGGGTCCACTCAAAATAGAACCGACCCAGATGTGAACTTGGACTTGGACCCGTTAAAAAACACCCCCCAAAAAATAAAACTTGAATAATAAGGTTATAGGGATATACATGTAAATAGTAATTGTTGAAGATAGATGTGTAAATATAATATTTATTCATTCACTTAAGTGTAAAAATTATCGGATGCAAAATACATGAGTGCAAATATTTATTCCACTCTACAGAACTTGACGGATAGGTTTTTAAATTAGGACCCAGACCCGGATCCGAATCCGGATCTGGTTCTCCCAAATCTGTGTTCGGGTCCAACTTTTGATTCCTGATTCGGGTCTGGTTAGTGGAGAATCCGACCGGATAGGACCGGAAACCAAGCTCTAGCCGCATCTAACAACCCCAGCCAATCCGTACGTAATCAGGTCTAAGTGGGCCCCACTCCAATTAGACCACGCATTTAATTTCTTCACCACTTCCCTATAAAATCAATCGCCGGTAGGAAGCGAGTGCGCGTCTCCTCCATTCTCATACCAACGAATTCCCTCTCTCTCTTATCGCCCTCTCCTCGGTTAAGTCGCCAATGGACCCTTACAAGGTATTCTCATATTTTCTTCCAAATTCGATTTGTACTATTTTAGGTAAAGCCATTAGCGTTTCTTGATTTCGAAATTTCTTCTACTTAAAAAAAACAAAAAAACAGCACCGGCCGTCAAGCAACTTCAACTCGCCGTTCTGGACCACCAACTCCGGCGCACCAGTTTGGAACAACAACAACTCCCTCACCGTCGGATCTCGAGGTACTGCTAAATTTTTATATTTTTTATTTTTGGTTTGCTTTTTCATTTAGGGGAAATAGGTTTGGGTTGACTTTTAGCTAGCGTTGTTTTTTATTATTATTTACATTTGAGGAACAAACATGTTTTGGTTCGAAATACAAGTGGTAACCCACTAACAAAATCAGGGATTAAGTCCCCACCTAATTAGAGGACAAATCGTTGCTTTTCTTATAATTTTTATTTTTTGAATTAAAAATAGATATCTTGATTAATTGATTGATTGATAGTCATTGTCATGTCCTTGTCTTCAACATAACATGAATTGAGGAAAATATTTTGTGGGGCTTTGAGTGCTTGGTGGTTTCGATAATTGGCTTAGTTGTGGTGGTGGTGGTGCCCTTTTTTTTGGTTGGTGGATAAACAGTCTCAAATAGTCATTTTGTTACTGAACTACATTTGTAAATGTTGTTTTGACGTTTAATACTCCTTATGTAGGAAGGACTCCGAAAGAGTCTGAAACAACAACAAATTACTGTTCCTATGGAAGACCCCCCCAAAAAAAAAAGAGTTACATTTTTTATGCTATGTTCTTAGTTCGACTTTTAGAGCATCCACAGTTGTGATTGTGAAAAAAATGCATAAATGCATATTTACATATAGCAATTTTAACGTTTGCTGTAGTCGTACAATGCTATTTTATAGCAATTTAAGATTAAAAAAAATACAAAACGGACTTTGTAGTTGTGTCCTAGGGCGAAATGAATTATTTAAATAATTTTTTATTGTTAGGCGGAAGTTAAAGTTGCGTCGGAAGAAAAAAAATGTTGAAAACATGGGACGGACTTCGAAGATCCGTCCCACGTTTTAAAAATAAAATTTACCATTTTTTAATAATTAAAAACATTTTTTAAGTGAAAAAAAAATTGTGGGCCCCTCCAAGAGGTATAATTCAGTTTTTAATTCAATTTTAACCCATATCTGAATGAATACATTTGTAAGTCAAATTTTTTTAATTTTTTTTTTAAAATCACCTCCGACGGAACTACAAGTTCCGTCCGAGGGGAAGCTTTTTTTGTGCGTTTTTTATTACGAAAAATTAATTTTTTTTGGGAGGGACGGACTTTGAAGTTGCGTCTGAGAATTAAAAAAATGTTTTTTGTAATGGGACGGAAGTTGAAGTTGCGTCTTTTATATTATGCATTTCTCTTATATATTCTCTCATTTATAGCCAAGGTTGTAAACGGCGTCAGGCGGTGGCGGTTCGGCCAAGGACCGCCTACCGCCTAGGACGCCTAGGCGGCGCCTAGGACGCCTAGGCGGCGCCTAGGACGCCTAGGCGGCGCCTAGGCGTTTTGTTTTTATTTTTTAAATATTAATATATTAACTTTTTAAAAGTTACATTTCTCTATTTTTGCTTGTAGTCTAAATCTTTTTGTGAAGTTGGAACTTTGGTGCTTGTAGTTTAAATCATTTTTGTGAACTCTTTAATCTTTATCCTAATATGATTAAATGATTCTTAATCTTGACAATGGAGGTTGCAGGGATGAAACAAATAATTTATTGGAGTTATTGCGATCAAGGACAACTAATCTTCCTGAAGAAAATGGCCAGGCCATGGGATTAAATGCATCACAATTCACAAGTGATGCTAGGCCAGAATAATTTTAGAAGTTTAATAACGATTATGGTGTAAACTTTAGATTCATAATGACATAAACAATAATTAGTCATATAAAATTTCAAATATAACGTGAACTAGTAACACCTTAATGTAAAGATGAAGAGATTTTTTACTGTTGAAGATGAAGAGGCTTTTTTCTGTTGAAGATGAGACTATTTTAAAGAATTTGAAAAAAAAATTACAAAAAAATCTGTCAGCCGCCTGATCCGCCTCGGCCGCCTAGGCGCCGCTTGGTCCGCCTCGGCCGCCTAGGCGCCGCCATATCGACGCCTTGTACGCCTAACTACCATCTCAATGCCTAGAGTACCGCCTATTGCATATGCGGTTCGTTCTCCTTTTTTTGAGCGCCTAGGCGCCGCCTAGGCGTCCGAGGCGGACGCCATTTAGAACACTGTTTATAGCAATCTACTGTTGCGTATTTGTCAAAGAATGCATAAATAGCAAACGACTGCAGCTAGTCGTTTGCTATAAAATGCATTTAATGGATAAATAGCACACGACTGTGGATGCTCTTGGAGGGGTTAATGTTCTTGAAAACTATACTTGATTAATACAATAGCCACAAAGGAATTTTTTTTATAAAAAATAAAGTAATGAAAGTAAAATTGGGATTACTTCTCATTTGTAAATTTATCAAATCAAAAGAAAACATGTCTGTTGGTTTGTCTATCACCACAGTTTTGATTATTGAGCATATTTTTTCAACTTTTTATGAATACCAGAGGGATTAGGATTTAGGATACTGCCTCCAGGTACATCCAATGTGAACGGTACTAAGTGATAAATATAGTCCGATATTGAATACTGATACTCAGTGTCCAGACCATGATGCTATGGGATGGCTTTGATTGTTCTGTCATGCTTTGGGCAAACGATATTTGTTGAAGACTTAACATATGGTGAGTGTCTTAGATCAGGGACATTGACAAACACTTATAACCATCAACTTCATCATTCATGAAAATCCTCAGAGACACTATTTTAAAGGGGAAGATTCAGCCAACCTGTTATGATAAAAAAAAAGGGGAAGATTTAGCCAACCTGTTATGATAAAAAAAAAGGGGAAGATTCAGCCAACCTGTTGTGATAAAAAAAAAAGGGGGAAGATTCGTTCATGCTTTTGACATGGATGGGCTGACATTTAAATAATTAGAGTTATACGAGGTAGGAAATTTTATGTTCCCGCTCGTACTTGGATCTGGTGAACTTTGTCAATTTTTGTTGTAGTTCAAGATAGTTAAAGGATAAACATGTAAAGCAAACATTCATCACATTATCATTTACAGTAACTTAAATCTGGAACATCAAAACCTTGATTAGTAATTTGGTATGAGCTTCTTTCCTCACTTTGTCTCCTTTTATTACTGGCCGGTGGTTAATCCTGTTTCCACTTTGTAGGGCCCATTCTGCTTGAGGATTATCATCTTGTTGAGAAGCTTGCACAGTTTGACAGGGAACGTATCCCAGAACGTGTTGTCCATGCTAGGGGAGCTAGTGCCAAGGGTTTCTTTGAGGTTACCCATGACATTACTCACCTCACATGTGCTGATTTTCTTCGTGCCCCAGGGGTGCAAACTCCTGTCATCGTTCGTTTCTCCACTGTCATTCATGAACGTGGAAGTCCTGAAACACTGAGAGACCCACGTGGTTTTGCCGTGAAATTTTACACGAGAGAGGTATTATTTTGTTTCATTTTCCATCTAATAGTTAAAGGATAATTCTTGTTAACTCTGCACAGTTTTTCTCACTGTTACTGTCATTGGTCTTTGTCAAGTCTTGAATAATTATGTATGTTCTTTGCCAGTAAGGCCGTAAGGCTTCTTATTCAGTCATCATACAAATTTTGTTTTTATACTGTCCTTTCAAAGTTTCTAATTAGGGGTGGTTTGGTTGGTTGTAAAACGTATCAAATCTAAAAGATTGCTATTTGGAAAACAAATATTTGGAAATATGTTCTAAAAATGTGTTTGTTTGGATGTAGTTTTGCTAGTGTATGTAGTGTATGATAGAGAGTAGAGAAAGAAATTTTTAAAAGTAGTTAAAAATAATTGTACATGAGTAGTTGGGGTTGTTTTATTGGATAATATAAAAAGAGATGAGAGAAAAACAAATTAAAAACCCATGAATTGTGCACTTCCATCAATTTTCTCTCATTTTGGCTTGAAAACAAAATTCTTTAAAAGTGCTATAGTATTTCTTCACCAAAACCAAATCAGAGTCCTTTTACTCCTAAACAAAGCTATGAGAACCATTTTCAAGTAGTGTTTTTTTCATCCCATCAAACCACCCCTAATAGGGATGCTCTGAGGATAGGAGCTTTTGCGATCTTGTAGTATTGTTTTGAAGAATTGGAGTTTTTTAATGAAATCTAATAAATTGCCATTTACTATTTTGATGCTACTCTCCTTGATATTTTTAATGTAATTATTGTAAGGCATTACCTGCAAAATACATTTTTTGCTAAATTCCTCTCATATAAGAGCATCTCGGTGAAATGCATTTAAAACCCCATACCATCATGTTACTTTCATTTTAGTTGTAATCTATATCTAAACATTGTGTAATTGTATAGTTTATTCTCTTTAAAAATCAAAGTACATTTGTGCTTACTACTGGTCCGGCTTCATTTACTGTCCACAGGGTAACTTTGATCTTGTTGGGAATAATTTCCCAGTGTTCTTCGTCCGTGATGGTATGAAGTTCCCCGACATGGTCCATGCACTCAAACCAAACCCAAAGTCACACATCCAGGAAAACTGGAGGATTGTCGACTTTTTTTCACATCACCCTGAGAGCTGCCACATGTTCACCTTCCTCTTCGATGATATCGGCATTCCCCAGGACTACAGGCACATGGATGGTTCTGGTGTGAACACTTACACCCTCATCAACAAAGCAGGGAAGGCTCACTATGTTAAGTTCCACTGGAAGCCTACCTGTGGGGTTAAAAGTTTATTGGAGGATGAAGCTGTGACTGTAGGAGGCAATAACCATAGCCATGCCACCAAGGATCTTTATGACTCGATTGCAGCTGGAAATTACCCAGAGTGGAAGCTTTTCATTCAGACGATCGACCCAGATCATGAGGATAGGTTCGATTTCGATCCACTTGATGTCACTAAGACATGGCCAGAAGATATTATTCCTCTCCAGCCAGTTGGGCGAATGGTTTTGAACAAGAACATAGACAACTTCTTTAACGAGAATGAGCAGCTGGCTTTTTGCCCGTCGATCGTGGTGCCTGGAATTTACTACTCTGATGATAAGCTACTGCAGACCAGGATTTTCTCGTACTCTGACACTCAGAGGCATCGCCTGGGACCTAATTACTTGATGATCCCGGTTAATGCTCCAAAGAATGGTCATCATAATAATCATCACGAGGGTTTCATGAATTTCATGCACAGGGATGAAGAGGTCTTTCTCTCTCACACGCTTGGAAAGTTTTATGTTTCTGTCTAATGTACTCTAGAGTAATTTTGTTATGTTTGTTTCAGGTGAACTATTTCCCTTCAAGATATGACCCCGTTCGCCATGCAGAGAGATTCCCTATACCACCTCGCCTTCTAACTGGAAAGCGTGAGAAAGTGAGTATCACCATACATTTATGAGAGCCTGATTTGTGGCTTTTGCTGCTTTTGAAAATATATGATAATTAAAAAAATCAACATGATAATACCAAGATATCAACCTAATAGTTGGCTGATATTGGCAATACTTAGTGACTGGTGAGATCAGATATTGGTTATACAAGGAACTAGGTAGTAGGCGACTAGGCATTGTCCGTTACAGAAGAAATTAACTTTTTCTAATCAGTTGAAAGATTAAAACCATGATTCTTAGAAGAAAAAAAACAAGGAAGTAAAATATGTCAGCTTTTTTAGCTCCATCTTTACTAATGGATGTCAATCTAGCTCTTTCTACGTCTACAACATAAACAACCACTTTCTGTCGACTTTTCTCTTCTGTGGAGAAGGATACTCTCGGTACTTGATTACATGATCTTTGAAAAAAATTGAGCTAGGGATCACTGTAGTATCTTAAATTCTTTTAACATTTACTGCCCTGAAGGTAAATTCTCCTTGTAAACAATTTCTGATCACTTATTTATTTTTGCATAGAATCTCACACAATTACCTAATGGAAAAATTTTCCTGCTCTTCTATTTCTCCAATAAACACATCCATTCAAAGCATAGCTGTAATTACTACTTGTGAGCTATGGATGTAACATTTTCCTTTTTGGTGAATTTTAGATGGTTATTCCGAAAGAAAACAACTTCAAGCAGCCTGGTGAGAGATACCGCTCCTTTGATCCAGCCAGGTTTGAGTTCTTAGGCTTTATACAATGACCCCCGTTCATTTTTTGTGGAAAGTTTCTCGTATTTAGTATCTTTTTTTTTTCCCTCCAGGCAAGAGCGATTTATCGCTAGGTGGGTGGACGCACTATCAGACCCAAGAGTTACGTACGAGATCCGCAGCATTTGGATATCATACTGGTCTCAGGTTAGACTTCTACTCTTTCTTAATTATGTTTTATAGAAATCAATATCTCTAATCTCTAATCTCTAATATTATAATGGGAGAAGACCTTAGTGTCATTTGTCATTTTGTCATTCTACCAACATGTGCAACACACTTAAATAACTAATATAAAGGAGATTTCCGGCTCAAATCCTCCCTACGTCAGAGTTTTTTTTTTTTTTGAAATTATTAAAACGTGCATCGCACGTGTAAATTACTAGTATATATAACTTGAGGGCTTGTGCTGAACAATACCCCCTTTTTTATGCAGTGTGACAAGTCCCTGGGTCAGAAGCTGGCAACTCGTCTCAATGTCAAACCTAGCATGTAATAGTGGCTTCCTCTGGATGGTTGAGGATTGCTTTTAGTACTGGTCTTATTTTGATCTCATGAGACTCGGAATGAACATCTCAGAGTCGTGTTATACTACTGTTTTAATAATGTTATAGTATGGGTTGTTTGCGTATTGATGCAGCCGTCTTGAGTGTTTCCAGTTAAGGTTGTGTTGTATGCGACGGTCGGTCTATTGTTATCACAGACATATTTTCCTCATTTGCTCATGTTTTGATGTCATGGCAAACTTAGAGGAGTAAAAGTGTATTGATAGATTCTTATTGAATATACTCTTCTTACTCTACTGGAATTTGCTCATGAGCTGATAGTACCTCTGAGAATTGCTCTTTGGTCTCCTGATGTGTTGGGCTTCATGTTCCTAATACTGCCACGCAGATGAGTAATCTGAATTATTAATCCATAACAGGAACAATAATGTCTAGTTATATGATTTTTCAATTAACATTGTTTTAAGGCTAAATTATAATAAGGCTAAAATTGAAAGAAAAAAAACCCTGAACTATTCCTATATGCAGAAAACCTCACTCACTTTTTTTTAATGCAGAAAACCGTACTCAACTATGATTGCAAAAAACCACAATCTGACTCTGTTAGGGTTCTGTTCGTTTTTGTCACATGCAACGCACGTAACTAAAAATTGACGAAAATACCCCCGACTGTTTCTTCTTGGCTTAAATTGAAAAAAACCCCTTGAACTATCCCCTATATGCAGAAAACCTCACTCGCCTTTTTTTTTTAATGCAGAAAACCGCACTCAACTATGATTGCGAAAAACCACACTCTGACTCTGGTAGGGTTCTGTTCGTTTTTGACACGTGTAACACACGTGACTTAAAAAAGAACGAAAATACCCCTGACTATTTCTTCTTCTTTGCCTTCTTTGCTTCCTCCTTTATTCAGAACCTTTTATTCTTCTTTCTCCCCCCAAAACAAACCTTAATCCCAAATCAGACCCTATCTATACTCTCCAACTCCCAAATCAACCTTATCAACCCCAAATCCTTCTTCTTCCCCATCGACGACGCCATCAAATCGACGACGCCATCATAGTTGATTGCGAACAAGAGAAGAAGAAACAGTCGGGGGGTATTTTCGTCTTTTTTTAAGTCACGTGCGTTGCACGTGACAAAAACGAACAGAACCCTAACAGAGTTAGAGTGTGGTTTTTTGCAATCATAGTTGAGCGCGGTTTTAAGCATATAAAAAGATGAGTGAGGTTTTTTTCTAGCCAAGAAAAAACTTTCGGGAGATATTTTCGTCCTTTTTTAAGTCACATGCGTTGCATGTGATAAAAACGAACAGAACCCTAAAGGACACTTTGAGCTTGAAGTTAAAGATGATTTTACATGAATTACTTCGTTCTAAACTAAACTGCACTTATATGTGGAAAGCATTTTGAGATGGGTATTTTGCATGCCAATTTTTTTAGAAGACCATGAAAGGTTGATTTGGAATGAAGCTAATTGCTGTCACTTTTGACATCTAAAACCAGTGGCGGACACATAATTAAATTTATGATAGAGGAGACCAAAAAAAACAAACTTTTTATTTATCTCTAATCTCTAATATTATAATGGGAGAAGGCCTTAGTGTCATTTGTCATTTTGTCATTCTACTAACATGTACAACACACGTACATAGCTAATATAAAAGAGGTTTTCAGTTCAAATCCTTCCTAAGTTTTTTTATTTATTTAAAATTATTAAAACGTTCATTGTACGTGTAAATTACTAGTAAATTCAATAATCACAAAATGTTGATCATGGTAATTTACCTTTTTTTCAAGTGATGTATAAATTTTGTTACATCTAATTACTAATGTTATATTTAGAAATAGAAAAGGCATACATTTTTGGATTCTTGGATTGATGAATTGATTATAACTGAGTACATTGTCTCATATATAGGAGAGAAGCATAGACTAAACTAATACATATTTCGATATGAGACTAATATAATATCTCACATCTAACACCCTCTTTCAAATTTAATTTGGTTCAAGCAACATGAGTTTGGAAATATCGACGATGTTCATATTGCAGGGACGGCGCACAGCGGCGCATGGACGGCGCTTGGTGACGGCACATGGAACGTAGCTCGATGTCGCAATGGATGATGCCAGGTGATGGCACATGGTAACGTAGGGACGATCCGGCTCTTGGATCTGGTAAGTGTGGGAGTAGTGCTCTTCGGCAGGAAGTAGTAAAAATAGTGCTCTTCAGCGAGAAGTGGAAAGAAGTAGTAGTGCTCTTCGGTTAGAAGTTGGAAGAAGTAGAAGTAATGGTGGTAGTAGTTCATGACGGCCCTGGACAGATAGAATGGACGTTAGGATCTGGAATGATGTCGAGAACTGAGATGATGTCGAGATCTCCCCCTCTCAAACTTACAATGGATTAACCAGTGTGAGTTTGTATTGGGATCTGGATGCGGAAGCAGGAGGGCGTCGACGAGAGGTGGGATGAGAGAGACGGGAGTTTGGATGAGTTGTGTTGGGATTTGGATTTTTTTTTTCGACGGACGATGGACGGAGCGGGAGTAAAGAGAAGTACTGTTAAGGTTAGGGTTTGGATATTTTTCCCCTTTCATGGTGGTTGGGGTTTGGGTTTAGGTTTGTATCTCATATCTATGTTTGTGATCCAAGTCCCTAATCTTGGATCCAGGTACGGCGGAGCTCATGGCAGGAAGAAGCCATCGCAGATTGGGAATGAAGCTGAAGGAGAGAAGAGATATCAGTTGTATCGGAGAGTGTGTAATTGTTGTGTTGTGGGGAATTGAAGTGTAAAAGAGTCATGTAAAGATGCAGTTGGTTCCTTGTAATTAGAATAGTGTGTAATGCACGTATGCCAGGTGTAAGTGTGGGGTTGGGTGATACTGGTTCAGCTGGGTCCCACCTCCAACAGAAAACGGTTGGGCTTTTTTTTTCTCCGTGTGTTGTACGTGTCGTCTAGCTGCCAAGCTGATGTATAAACTTGCTAGAGCTTGCAGATTAATGGTGAGAAGACGACCCACGGCGTTCGTACGCGCTGGTAGAGGTCGAGCTGCAATAATGGTATCAGAGCCAGATCTGGACACGACGATCGATCAAGATGGAGATCTAGATCTGAATCCGGGAGCTGAGAATCCTTTAAGATCTGGAACTGGATTTCGATCTGGTTCTAGGCAACGGGATCAGATTGCGCGAGCGGCCACTGGTGACGGTGACACTGCTCACAAGCAATCCAGCCTCGAATCTAGGATCGATCGAATAGAAAGAGCTATAGAGAGGCTGTTGGAAGACTCTCCACATCGCCATCACTCTTGTCGTGTTCCTCCTGAGTGGCATTAGGAAGCTAGTAGAAATGATTCAGAAGGAAGTGGTAGTATGAGTAGATCGCCAGGTGTTCGAGATCGGCAAGCTGATCGGCGAGGGGGCGAAAGAGTTAGAGAACCACATTATGATTACCAAGGGAACTTCGAGAGAAGGCAAGAACCAAGGGATAGTCGACAAACTCCAGGTATAACTAGTACCTTCTTCCCAAAACATCCTAAGATAGATTTACCCAGTTTTGATGGATCGGGAGATGTCACAAATTGGGTGTATCATATGGAACACCACTTCAACACTCAAGGAGTGAGTTACTATGAGAAATTGCCCTTTAGCGTTTACTATTTGAAGGGAGAGGCATTGCTATGGTGGAGATGGTACGAGCAACAAGAAAATGGGGTGATTGATTGGGAAATGGCCAAGGAGGAGTTGTTATTGCAATTTGGACCCTCTGAACTAGATGATCCGGAGGCCACCTTGTATAAGCTGCAGCAAAGTGGTACTGTTTTAGAGTACCGCAAAGAGTTCCTTAAATATAGTCACCTAGTGAAGAATGTGGCCATGCCCTCCCTAGTGAGCTGCTACATCTTTGGACTTAAGGGGGAGTTGAAGAAGGAAGTTAAGTTGAAACATACCCAAAGTGTCCTTGAGGCCTATAGGGAGGCAATAGCTAGAGAGTCCATTTTAGAAGATCATAAGAAAGCTTGGAAGCATTCTGGGTTTGTAAAGAACATTACTAATGCTGCTGTACCTTTCCGGCCTTATAAAGCCAGTGTGACTACAAATAATCCTCCTCCAAATAAGCCTTATATACCTACCACTTCACCCATGGCTTATTCCCCACTTGTTCCAAATATAACAAGGGATCCACAGGTGTTGCAATACATGAAGGAAAGAAGGGAGAAGGGCCTTTGCTTTCATTGTGATGAGAAGTTTGTAAGAGGGCATAATTGTGCAGGAAAGACTTTTATGCACATGATGGGTGCTTTTGAAGGAAGCACTTTCATGCAAATGTTTGGTGCTTTTGATGATGAGTTGGTTGAATATGAATCCAAGGTGGAAGAAGAGCAAGGCACTGAGGGGATGAATGAGACTCATTATGAAAGGTCTCAGAATTCTGAGTTGGCTGCAATTTCATTAAACACTTTAGCTAGGAGCACTGGGCCTAGAACTTTTAGAGTGTGTGGAACAATCAAATCCACTACAGTGTGTGCATTGATAGATTCAGGGGCTTCACACAACTTCATTGAGGAGAAATTGGTGAAAAAAATTAACCTACCTGTTAATAAGGATATGCAATTGGAAGTGACAGTACCTGGGGGGAAAATGTTGTATAGCAGGGGCTTGTGAGAAGGGGTGAAGTTCTTGTGTCAGGGAGTGTCTGTTAAAGCTGATTTTTATGTGTTAGCAATGGATACTAGTCAGTTGGTCTTGGGAGCTCAGTGGATGGAAACCCTGGGGGATGTAGTTTGGAACATGAAAGAAAAGAGGATGAGTTTCTACTTAGATGGCAAGGCAAAGCAACTATTGGGTATACTACCCAAGGAGATAGAAGTAACTACTGCTAAAGCTATGCAAAAGAGTCTTCATGCTATGCAAGGGGGTTGGCTCCTCCAACTGACAGGAACTGCAATAAGTGTTTCAACTTACGAAGATGTCAAGTCTACACCATCACTTGTGCAACCAGAGATCCACCAGGTATTGAATAGATTTAGTATAGTCTTCAAAGAGAATCTGACCTTACCTCCACCTAGGACTTGTGACCATAGTATACCACTTGTTCCTGGAGCCAAACCTGTGAGTTAAAGACCCTATAGACACCCTTGGCATCAAAAGAATGAAATAGAGAGACTGGTTAAAGAGATGTTACACAGTGGAATCATTAGACCTAGCCACAGTTCCTATTCTTCTCCAGTGGTCATGGTAAAAAAAGTTGATGGTAGTTGGAGGATGTGTGTGGATTATAGGGGTTTAAATGACATTACTACTAAAGATAAATACCCTATTCCAATTATAGATGAGCTTTTAGATGAGTTGCAAGGTTCAACTATCTTTAGTAAGTTGGATCTTAGGAGTGGATATCACCAAATTAGAATGAGGGAAGAGGACATTCACAAAACTGCCTTTCGGACACATGAGAGCCATTATGAGTACTTGGTAATGCCTTTTGGATTATCAAATGCCCCTGCAACCTTTCAATCACTCATGAATGATCTTTTTAGACTATATCTAAGGCAGTTTGTATTGGTGTTTTTTGATGATATACTAATCTATAGTCGAGATTTGAAGTCTCATTGTCAGCATTTGGGCAATGTACTAACTATTTTGCAAGAGCACTGAGGTGGGATAAAAATGACCCAAGGCCCAGCCAGGGCCCAGGATTGCTTCCACTCAATAGCACGCCAGCTCGACACTGGACCGTCACGCCCTCGGAGCCGAGCCGATAACTCGCCCCCACGAAACCGGCCGCCTCGTTCCGACGATTCGCCACGACCTTCGGCCTCCGATCCTCGACAGTCCCGTGGTCCCCCCATCAGCCTAGTAAGGGATAAGGATGACCTGGCGCTACCTAGACCATCCGATCCTCCCAGAGGCACAGGGACCCCACGATCCGCCACGTCAGCTCCAAAACCACCTTGGGCCTTGCCATGTCAGCCCTAAACCACCCATGATATTGCCACGTCTGCCCTAAACCCCCTGGGCCACCTGCCACGTCAGGCCCATGGGCTTTCGGGTCCAGACCCGGCCCCCAAACGGATCCAAACCCGGTTGGGATTATCTATAAATACCAGGCCCTCTCCCACCTTTACAGGTAATCAATCTTTGCCACTTAAAAACCCTAGTTACTGCTACTCTCTCTCAGAGACTAACTAGATCGTCGGAAGGTCTGCCACTGGGATCAACCACGGTGTTCCAAGACCGTCTGCAGGTACGCGAGGTGAGGCATCCCAATCCGAGCCGATCCTCAAGTGCTGAAGCGAGCCTCCTGCTCACCGTCCAGCACCGCATCCTTCCACCATTACAAATCGAGTCCGAACTCACACCTGGTGCATCCACACTCTCCCCAAAAACAAACCGCATCAGGTTGGCGCCGTCTGTGGGAACCATTAATTGTTCGGTACGGACGACAGCCCGAGCCTCTCCACCAACGGTCTCCCTTTGATCCGCTCTTCCATGGCTCCCAGGGCCTGAAGAGACGGGCCTCCTCTTCAGGACTACCTCGACGGAATTCATGGATCAAACAATCCGAGGGTGAACCCCGGACCCCAACGGAGCGCACCTCACGCCGCCGAATCCGACCTTCGCCGGGTCATCCAGAACCAAAGGGCCAGCCAGGCTAGGGGAGGGACCGCTTCCAACTCGGCCCCGAACCATTCCAGGCCTGTGCCCGGGGAAAGGCCATCGGTACTCAACCGCATTGGCAGAATTCCAACGCCACAACCCGCTACTGACCATGGCACGGTCACCAGGGCCAAGTTCAGGAGCTTCCGGGACGAGATCATGGAGGCCCTTCACGGGGCGCCAAGGGCCGCGACGCTCGACTGACCCCATCAAATAAGCGAGGGAAGGAGCTACACTCGTGACCCAACTCCTCCCCCTGAGCGCACCGACGAGGTACTCCGATGCCTCCTAGAGATGGAAAATCGCCTCGAACACATCGGCGACGGGAATCCGAACCCCGTCCTAGGCCGAAGGCCTTCCCGGCCGCCATTCTCTGTCAACATCTTAGAAGCAGAGATCCCCCGGAACTTCCGGCCTCCACAATTCGAAACTTACAATGGTGAGGGTGATCCAGCTGATCACATGGAGGGCTTCAAGACCCTCATGATGATTCACAGTGCTTCGGATCCCCTGCTGTGCCGAGCGTTCCCGGCCACCCTCCGGGGTCCGGCCAGGGAGTGGTTCTCCAAACTCTCCCCAAGCTCAATCTTCTCATTCGATCAGCTGGAAGCCAACTTCTTGGCCCACTTCGTCACCCACAGGAAGTCCGAGAGGACGAGCGTGTCCCTGCTCGACCTCCGGCAGAGGGAGGGGGAGTCGCTCCGTGACTTCGTTAAGAGGTTCACAGCCGAGGCAAGATCCGTCTCTGCCCTCGACGCCAGGGTCACCTCGGCTGCCTTCTGACACATTGTCCGGCACAACCAGCTGAAAGTCTCCTTGGCAAAGAAGCCACCCGTGGACTTTCCCGACCTTCTTAACCGAGTCGAGAAGTACATACGAGCTGAAGAAGCTCTAAACCCAGAGGGCAGCAAAGAAGTCGCAGGGAAGGGCAAACGCAGGGTCGACGAGGTCGAACCTGCCAGAAAAGCGGCAAAGAAAAGAGTCGGCATGAAGAGGGCACCTCCGGTCCCTCGCTTCGAAAGGTACACTTCCTTGACACAGAACGTGTCCACCATCCTCTTAGAAATTGAGGACAAGGGCCTTGTCCGACTACCTCCCCGACCAAGCAACAACAAGAAGCGAGACCAACGCTTCTACTGCCGCTTCCATAGGGATCATGGGCACGAAACCGACCAGTGTCGGGCCCTAAAAGACGAGATCGAAGCCCTCATCTCCCGAGGGTACCTCCGTGAGTTCACCAGAGAAATCCAACGGGATCGGAGGGATACGAGGAACCGGAGGCCTTCGCCTCCGACCCATATTCCGAACCACCGCCAGGAGCGGGATCCCGATCCCAAGGAAGCAGAAGGACATGCCATTTTACATTGCGTCCACAGAGGACCGATGGGGGGAAAGTCGAATACTTTGCGGAAAGCATTCATCCGAGAGGTGAACGCTGTCCAAGACCTCCCCTCGCCCCGCGTACAACCGTTACTTGTCTCCTTCTCCGGCGAGGACCTCGAAGGCGTCCGCCTTCCTCATTATGACGCCCTGTCATTTGCCTCCACATGGCAAATTTTGAGGTTCGCCGGATCCTCATCGACAACGGCAGCTCGGTCAACATCCTTTTCCTCGAATCCTTCGAGAATCTCAAGCTGCCCAGAGACAAACTCAAGCCGGCCGGATACACCTTGCACGGGTTCTCCGGCGTCCCCGTCATCATAGAAGGGATTGTGACTCTTGATGTCACAGCAGGCTCGGCTCCTATCAGGCGGACCGAATCTATGGACTTCATGGTGGTGAACGTCAAGGCGGCGTACAATGCCATACTCGGCCGGCCTGGGCTGTGCTTCCTTCAAGCGGTACCGTCGGCTTACCACTTGAAATTAAAATTCCCCACCGAGCGAGGGGTCGGTGTTGTTCGCGGCAACCAAGAGGAGGCGCGGTCTTGCCACATGACCGCCATCGGAGGGGGCGTCTTCCCCCTCGACGCCGTCGAGCTCGGGTCCGAGAAGGACGGTTCCAATCCTGAGCCGGCCGACGAGCTGGAAGAGGTCCCGTTCGAGACTGCAGACAAGTCGAAATGGTTCCGGGTGAGATTTGAAGTCAGGCATAATCGACTGCATCTGCCACAACATCAATCTATTCGCCTGGAAGCCCTCCGACATGCCCGGGATATCCGAAGACCTGATCATGCATCGGCTGAGCGTCATCCCGGGCTCCAAGCCGGTCTCCCAGAAGAGGCGCAAATTCGCCCCGGAGAGGTAGCAAGCTGTGAAGGAGGAGGTGGACAAACTCTTGTCCGCTCCGTTTATTCAGGAGGTCAGCTACCCCGAATGGTTAGCGAACGTCGCCATGGTTAGGAAGGCGATCGGGGGATGGCGGATCTGTATAGACTTCACGGACCTGAACAAGGCATGCCCAAAAGATCCTTTCTCCCTCCCCAGCATCGATGCCTTGATCGATGCGACCTCGGGATACGAGCTACTGTCCTTCATGGATGCCTTCTCGGGGTACAATCAGATCCGGATGTTCCCGCCGGACATTGCAAAGACCTCGTTCGTCACTGACCAGGGTCTCTTCTGTTACCGCGTTATGCCATTCGGGCTGAAAAATGCCGGAAGCACTTACCAACGGCTCGTGAATCGGATTTTTAAAGACCTGATCGGCCGCAACATGGAGGTCTATGTCGACGACATGCTCGTCAAGAGCCGGGAAGGGCCAGACCACGTCGCCGACCTCGAGGAAGCCTTCGGAATCCTCCGACGTCACAACATGAGGCTCAACCCGGCCAAGTGCGCCTTCGGCGTCTCCTCAGGAAAATTTCTGGGGTTCATCGTCAGCCAGCGCGGCATCGAGGTGAACCCAGAGAAGATCCAGGCCATAATAGACATGGCCCCGCACCGGAATGTCAAGGAAGTTCAGAGGCTCACGAGCAGGTTGGCGGCCATCGGTCGTTTCCTCTCCAAGTCGGGGGAGAAGTCTCTCCCCTTCTTCAAAGCTCTGCGCGGAAAAGGAGGATTTGAATGGGGCACCCATCAACAAGAGGCCTTCGAACAGCAGAAGCAATACCTCGCCAACCCTCCTCTCCTCAGCAAACCCGAGCCGGGCGAACCGCTGTGGCTCTACCTGTCTGCCTCGGATAGCACCCTCAGTGTAACGCCCCTGCCCCGGGCTCGGACAATTTTATACAATTTATAAGACAAATTAGATACTATGTAGTACAACTGCCCACCACAGGCTGCCTCTCAAAAGGTGGTTAACCAAATTGGTGACTAATGATCATTGGCAATTATTATTTATATTATATTATATTCTTGGAAATATTCGATATGGGATTTAAATCCCTTAACAAATCCTTTTTTCCAAACCGGTGTACACCCAGGGAATTAATCCCCAGGTGCCACGTGGGCTACAAGAAGCACACACAGCACTCTCAGTGCTGTGCTTCAATGAATCCGGGTGGGTCCCCCCACTCCTTAAATCCGGATTTTTCAAACCATTCCATTTCAAATCAATTATTTTATAAATCCTTCCTATAGAATACTTCTATAGGACAAGTCACAAATCCTTTTATATATATATTTCAAACCATATATATCTTTCAGAAATACGGGGTATTACATACACCCCCCTTCAGAAATCAGCGTCCTCGCTGATGAGCACGGGGCATGCACAATCTAGTGCAGGATCTACTTTCTAGCCGATGCAGAGCATTTCTTGAGCGTCACTCTCGTCTTTGGAATTCTGGAGACCAATCCCACTCTGCGGATCATTCTGTGGATAGACCTCTATCCATCGTCCCAAACTACTGGGGATTATCTATCTCTCTCCGCCGATCATCCTGGAGTCCATAACTCACTGCTCCTACACTCGATGTCGAAAGTCGGCTCTGATACCATTTGTAATGCCCCTGCCCCGGGCTCGGACAATTTTATACAATTTATAAGACAAATTAGATACTATGTAGTACAACTGCCCACCACAGGCTGCCTCTCAAAAGGTGGTTAACCGAATTGGTGACTAATGATCATTGGCAATTATTATTTATATTATATTATATTCTTGGAAATATTCGATATGGGATTTAAATCCCTTAACAAATCCTTTTTTCCAAACCGGTGTACACCCAGGGAATTAATCCCCAGGTGCCACGTGGGCTACAAGAAGCACACACAGCACTCTCAGTGCTGTGCTTCAATGAATCCGGGTGGGTCCCCCCACTCCTTAAATCCGGATTTTTCAAACCATTCCATTTCAAATCAATTATTTTATAAATCCTTCCTATAGAATACTTCTATAGGACAAGTCACAAATCCTTTTATATATATATTTCAAACCATATATATCTTTCAGAAATACGGGGTATTACACTCAGCGTCGTCCTCGTCCGAGAAGAGGACGAGGTTAAGAGGCCGTTATACTATGTAAGCAAAGTCCTACTCCCCGCCGAGACGAGATACGCAAAGATAGAAAAAATGGCCTATGCTCTGATCATGGCGGCCCGAAAACTCCGCCCTTACTTCCAAGCTCACTCCATCCAAGTACTGACCGACCAGCCATTAAAAACCGTCCTCCACAAGCCCGAGAACTCCGACCGCTTAGTCAAGTGGTCAATTGAGCTGAGTCAATACGACATCGGCTATCAGCCGAGGACTGCGATCAAAGGTCAGGCCCTCGCCGAGTTCATCACCGAATGCACCATTTCCGAGCCGCCCGATATCGAAGGGTCGCATCCGACCTGGGAAGTCTATGTCGACGGATCCTCCTGTGAAACCAGGAGTGCCGCTGGGATCATCCTCCGAGGCCCCGACCAATTCCTCCTTCAATACTCCCTCTGCCTCAACTTTCTGGTCTTCAACAACGAGGCGGAATACGAGACCATGATCGCCGGACTGACCCTAGCCCACCGAGCCGGAGCCAAGCAAATTCGGGCCTTCAGCGATTCTCAGCTCGTGGTCAATCAGATCACCGGAGAATACGAGGCCCGCGACGACCGGATGGCGAAGTATTTAGCTGTGGTCCGATGACTCCTAGCATCCTTCTGCTGCTCCACGGTCGTTAGGGTCTCCAGGGAGCAGAACGCCCAGGCAGATGCATTATCAAAACTCGCCTCTTCCTCCTTTGAGGGTCTTGACCAAACAATACTCATCGAAATCCTCTTAAGGCCCAGCATCAATGACCAAGACCAAAAGGCGATGTGTGTACAAGATGGCACCGGCCCGGACGACTGGACCACCCCCATTCGAAAATTCTTAATCAATGCCGAGCTTCCTGAAGACCGGGCCGAGGCAAGAAGGGTCAGGATCTGAGCTGAAAGGTTCGTCATGATCGACGACGTCCTCTTCAAACGCTCGTACACACTGGCAGACGGGAAGCCGTACCTCCGTTGCCTCGCCAGTGACGAAGCTAGTTACGCCCTGAGAGAGCTTCATGAGGGGATCGGCGGATGCCATATGGGGAGCAGATCACTCGCTCGAAAGGCCCTGAATCAGGGGTACTATTGGCCAACCATGATGCAAGACTCCCAAGAACTACTCAAGAGGTGCGGCCCATGCCAGAGGTTTTCCCCTATCAAGAGGCTCCCTCAAGTCAACCTCCGATCCCTGGCTAGTCCCACACCATTCGCCATGTGGGGCATGGACCTGGTGGGCCCCTTCCCCGTAGCCACCGGACAGAGAAAGTTTCTGATAGTCGCCATCGACTATTTCACAAAATGGCTCGAGGCCGAGCCACTGTCCAGCATCACCGAGCACCAAACCCAGCATTTTTTCTGGAAAAACATCATTTGCCGGTTCGAAATCCCACAGGTCCTCATCACGGACAACGGGACCCAATTCGCAGGTCAAAACTTCCGAAAATTCTGCGAGGACATCGGCATCCAGCAACACTTCTCCGCTATATGCCACCCTCAGTCCAATGACCAAGCGGAGAACACGAACAGGCAAATCCTCGACGGGCTTAAGAAACACCTCAACAGTTCCCCCAAGGGGCAGTGGGTAGAAGAGCTGCCCAGCGTGCTGTGGGCACACCGAACCACCAAGAGGATCCCTACGGGAGAGACGCCGTTTAGCTTGACCTACGGGACGAGGCGGTGATCCCCGTCGAGGTCGATCTACCTTCTCCCCTGATCATGGCCTTCGACGAAGCAGACAACTCATCCAGCCTAAGGGCCAACCTGGACCTCGTTGCCGAGGTCAGGGAGAAGTCTTCCGTCCGAAGGAGCATCTATCAACAGCGGATCGAGAGATTTTACAACAAGAAGGTCCGCCCAACGGACATCAAGGCCGGGGACCTCGTGCTACGCAAGTTGTCCGTCTCCGACCCGACCAGGAAGAGGAAGCTGGCCCCCAACTGGGAAGGCCCATACAGGGTAGCCGAGGCTATATGCCCCGGCACGTACCGACTGGTGGATATGGAGGGTCGGGCGATCAAGCGACCCTGGAACGCCGAGCACCTAATGAAGTTCCTAGAAGATCGAATATAGATTTCCTGCTTGGCTAGTGTAAATAATGATCTTTTGTAAACTTTCTTATGTAAAAGGCCATTAGCGCCCCTCTTTATATGTATGAAAGAGATCCCTTTTTGTTAACTCCAAATGCCTTGGTAGGTCCGACCCAACGCCGGACAAAGGGATCGCTTTCTCAAAGCTGCGGCACCCGAGTCATCACTCTGGTGCCGGCCACCGAGGTCTCAGTAGGTCAGAACCAGCTCCGAGCCAAGGAGTCGCCTTAACGCCCCACGGTGCCCAAGAGGCCAAACCCGGTGCCGATCCCCCACGGATCGACGGGTCCGACCCTCAACTCCACAGACAATCAATTAACAAATTCATCAGAGCAAAGAGTGGAAAGGAACCCCTTATTCATACTCCCTTATTACTTCTGAAAACGAACAAAGACCGTTACAAGACCACTCCACTCATCTAAACAGAAAGAAATTACTAGCTCTTAGGGCCCCTCGAGTCCGACAGAGGGTAATCCCACTCCGACCGAACGGCTAGGAGCCGTCTCCTCATCACGGTGGTCCTTGGACTCTGCCAAGGTCGACACGCCGACCACGGAGCTCTGGGCGTCAATCGGTCGAACACGCTCCAGCAACAACAATGCCGAGGGAACCCCCTCCGTTCGCCGGCCTCCCGAGGAGGATCTCGTCCTCATCCCAGACATATCCAGCATCGTCTTATAACGATATATCTACATCTCCTTCTCCACTATGACGTCACAAAGGAACCTCTCAGACGAGGGCCGCTGCACCGATGCACTCGACATGGTGTACCCGAGGCCGGCGCTCCCGAGGTCCCGATCCACCATTGCCCTCTTCAGCCGGGTCGCCTCCGCGCTCAGAGCCTCGGACTTATCCCGATAATAGTTAAAGCCGGCATCCTGATCGTGAGCCCCCTCGCGGTAGCGGACCAACATGGCCTCCAGGACCTTGATTTTACTCCAGAGCCACGCCACGTCGGAGCGATGGGGATCCGCCTCGGAAAGAAGAGCTGTTACCTAAAAGGAAACCAACCACCACTCAAAACACATCGGCAAAAGGGTCCATAAAGATCCGTGGTCAAAATACTTGGCCAATCAAAAAATCCTTTTTTATATAAAATAAAATTCCCTACAAAAATGCGGTGGCCAGTCCGCGGTCGGCAAATACAACAAAGAAGAAAAAGAAGACAAAAATAGGGAGGCAAGCAACCTAGTTCCCCACCTCTGCGTCGGCCGGGTTCACAGGTGGGTCGGCGGCCGATCCGACGACCGGTCCTTCACGCACGTCCCCTTCGGGAGTCTTCGGCTGCGGCTCGACTTCCAAGTCATAATCGAGGCCGGACAGGTTGATGGTCGGATAGAAGTGCCTCACGTGGCTGAGGGCCTTCTCATAGACCTCATTCTGGGCTGCAATTACCATGTCCTGGCCCGTCGTCGTCAACGCCTCCTTCTCCTTCCCAAACTTCTTCTTCAGGACGCCCACCTTCTTAACCCACTCGGCCTCCTTGGCCTCGAGCTCGACCTTCAGTTGCTGCTCCCTCTTGTGCGAGCCCTCGGGCTTGATCTTCATCTCCTTCATCTCCTACTGATACTTATCCGCCCATCCTCGCTCCTGCTCCACGGCCGCCTCGTAAAGGCTCTTCACCTTAGCCGCCTGCAGACAAGCCTGCGGCAACCAAGAATGGCTCAGGAAAAACTCGCTTCACGAAAAATCACAAGGGAAGGGGGTCGGCAGACTTACCAGCACGCTCACCTGCGATAGGCGCGTGAACGCCTCCTCCACAGTCTCGCCGCTCATGTTCTCATGGTCCCGGGGAGTCGCCAGCTTCTCCACAACCTTGATGGCATTGGGCCCACGAGTTAGGCTGTCCCCCTCCCGTATCGACCAAGCCGGCGTCCACGGCCGCTGCACCTCCTCCACCATAACGTCCACTCCCTCGGCTCCGACCAGAGGGGCCTTCCTCTTGCTACGATCAACCACCTTAGCCTGGACCGGGCTCATCGGAGTGACCACCTCCTTGCCCACCTCCGAGCACGTCCTCTTAGCCCTTTGGTCGCCCGGGGCCTCGGAGACGACCTGGGACGACTCCCTCGTCCTCTTCGCTTGGCCCCCCTCCTCGGCCTTCTGCTTCTTCAGGGCGAGCCTCCTAGACTTAATCGATTCTGGGTCCATACCTGCAAGATGACCCATTAAGGATAATGAGCTCGAAAGAACGACAAAACAAGAAAAAAGAAACGACTACATACTAGACTCGGCCGGGCTCAGTCCGACGCTGACCAGATGACCCTCCGTCACCCTCGGCCAGCTGATGCTGTGCCCCAGACGGAGACGCTCGACATGTCTCCACTCCTCGGCAGACAAATCCTTCTGCCTCGGTGCTTTGAAGTTTGGATTGAAAAAGTTCCATCGGGTGGGGATGTCCCAAGGTTCTGCGCTCCGGATCACGAAGTATTTCCGCTTCCACTCCTTAATGGAGTCCGGATGGCCGTGGACTATCTTCCCCCGGCTCTGAGGAGAGATATAAAAGATCCCCTCGGACTCCCCCGACGAGCTGATCCCCAGCATCGCGCGGAACACCTCCAACCGAAGCGGCACCTTCCTCTCCTCACAGAGCAACACGAAGCATACCATCTGCTTCCAGGAGTTCGGTCCATACTGCATCGGGGCCAGAGATGCCCAATTGAGCACCTCCCGGATAAACGGATGGATCGGCAGCCTCAGCCCGGAACCGAATGCGTCTATAGGGAAGATGCAGTACCACTCTGGTAGTGGGTCGGTGGGACGGAGATCCGGGCTCAGTAACATCAGCTCGTAACCAGACCCAATGTGGAAGGCCGACTGAACAACCTCCAGATCACCTGCCTTCAGGATCGTCGGCAGCGCATCCATCCTCACCTTCTTCCGACTCGGCGATGAAGGCTGCACCCCGTACAGCTCCTTGTCGGAGAGGTCATCTGGATACCGCCTAATCGGCTTCGGCCGCACCGGTGACCCTGTCACTATGTTTCGAACAGGGGACGTCTCCCTCGGACGGCTGGCCTTCGCCCCCTTCTGCCTTGGCATCTTCTTCTTCTTGGCCCTCTCCGGCGAAGGGGTAGGCAGGGGCTCGAGGACGGTCGCTGTGGAAGAGGAGTCTGCACCCCGATTTCGCCTCCGAGCCAAGAATTTTCTCCCAGCACCCTTCCTCCGAGCCTCAGCCGCTTCGGCCTCTCCATCGCCCTCACTATCACTACTGGTGTCCTCTTCCAACGACGTCGAGTCTGAGAGCCCTCGACACGAAGGGGCTTCACATCATACACCCTGGTGTCCTCTTCCCACGACGTCGAGTCTGAGAGCCCTGTGCCAGGGTTGTCTTTCCCCCTCGAAGTCGAAGCTGACGAGCCAGACTGAGCCCTAGACATGCTAACGGAATAAAGCTAAAACTAACATGTGTTGTCTCGGAAAGACGAGCCGGTGCGGCTAATCAAGAGGGCGAGCGCCGAGGTGCTTTTGTTTTTCTTTTGAGGAAGGCAGCGAGAGAGAGATAGGCGAAAACAGGGGAAGAGTGGGGGGTATTTATAGAGGAAAGGTTGACTCCTCGATTCTCGCGTTACTCTTCCTTGATTCGCATGAGACTGTTCCTAGAAAATCATGCCACTCCTCGATTTTCGTGTTACTATCCTGTGACGTCACCCGGTTGGGCAGTTGGCAACCCCTCGATTCCCGCTCAAATGCCGCCGGATACAGGGATCGGCCCGAAAAGAAGGCCCGGGAACCCCAGTGCCACCACTTGTTCTTGTCAACAGAGGAAAAGTTTTGTTTAAAGTTTTAAGGCGCTCGCCTTGGATGAGCGCCCCGGGCTCCAGAACTCGGTCGGATCCCTTCTCATCCGCGAGCAACTCGGGGCTTACGTCCTTGGAAGCCGAAACCCCGAATTGTTCGAGGGTGGGAGAAAAACCACCATCGCCTGGGACCCTATCGGAAAACGGATCGGCCCGCCTACCATCCCTGTCTCCTTCGGGCAGACAGCCCTCAAAAACCGTCGGCCCGGAAGGAAGACGGAGATTACAGAAGAGCCATCCATCCGAGGTTCCTTATCCCTCGGGCCCGGACTTCGGTCGATACCCCTCTCGTCCTGATCTCTCTTGGGCAAACAACCCCATCAGGGCTGTATACCCAAGAGAAGATCCGAACGGCAGAGTAACCACCAATCCGGGGCTCCCAGAGTTGAAATTTTCCAAGTATCAGGCGTCCGCCCAAGGCAGACACCTCTGATGGTCGATGGACCACTCCTGATGTGATCGAAAAGGCAGTGGGGCGTGGGGTATTTATAGCCTCCCCCAAACCTGCCATTATGGCCCCTGGGAAACTAAGTGACGGAAGCCCAACTGTCACGCCTGGGGAATTGAAGCGCCACGCATTTATTAGGGGACATCATTAATGCCCCTGGGAAGTTGGAACGTCGCACACACCCCGTAGTGCCATTAACGGTCTGTGAAACAGTAATCAACTCAGGGTAGCCTTCCCACGAAGGCACAACGGCCCGCCATCGTCCTTGCCGACCCGTTAACCCTCGACGGTCCGAGTTCAGGTCAAGCACCAGGGCAACCTTCCCACGTTGGCACAACGGCCCGCCATCATCCTTGCCGACCCATTAACCCTCATCAGTCCGAGGTCAGGTCGAGCACCAGGGCAGCCTTCTCGCGAAGGCCCAATGGCTCGCCATCACCATTGCCAACCCATAAACCCTCGCCAGTCCGAGGTCAGGCCGAGCACAAGGGCAACCTTCTCACGAAGGCACAACGGCTCGCCATAGCCCTTACCGACCCATAAACCCTCGCCAGTCCGAGGTCAGGCCGAGCACAAGGTCAGCCTTCTCACGAAGGCACAATGGCTCGCCATCGTCCTTGCCGACCCGTAAATCCTCGCCAGTTCGAGGTCAGGCCGAGCACAAGGGCAGCCTTCTCACGAAGGCACAACGGCTCGCCATCGTCCTTGCCGACCCGTAAACCCTCGTCAGTCCGAGGTCAGGCCGAGCACCAGGGCAGCCTTCTCGTGAAAGGCCCAATGGCTTGCCATCGTCCATGCCGACCCGTAAACTCTCGTCAGTCCGAGGTCAGGCCGAGCACCAGGACTCACCGTCCAGCACCGGCCCCAGAGGCCCCCGGAAAACCTCTCCCGTTTCTTCTCCACGACAAAAAATACTCCTCCACGGCTAACTCTCGCATCCCCGCAGGAGTGGGGGGCTTGTGAGGTGGGATAAAAATAACCCAAGGCCCAGCCAGGGCCCAGAATTGCTTCTACTCAATAGCACGCCAACTCGGCACCGGACCGTCACGCCCTCGGAGCTGAGCCGATAACTCGCCCCCACGAAACCGGCCGCCTCGTTCCAACGATCCGCCACGACCTTCGGCCTCCGATCCTCGACAGTCCCGTGGTCCCCCCATCAGCCTAGTAAGGGATAAGGATGACCTGGCGCTACCTAGGCCATCTGATCCTCCCAGAGGCACAGGGACCCCACGATCCACCACGTCAGCTTCAAAACCACCTAGGGCCTTGCCATGTCAGCCCTAAACCACCCATGGTACTGCCACGTCTGCCCTAAACCCCCTGGGCCTCCTGCCACGTCAGGCCCATGGGCTTTCGGGTCCAGACCTGGCCCCCAAACGGATCTAAACCCAGTTGGGATTATCTATAAATACCAGGCCCTCTTCCACCTTTACAGGTAATCAATCTTTGCTACTTAAAAACCCTAGTTACTGCTACTCTCTTTCAGAGACTAACTAGATCGTCGGAGGGTCTACCACCGAGATCAACCCCGGTGTTCCAAGACCGTCTGCAGGTACGCGAGGCGAGGCATCCCAATCCGAGCCGATCCTCAAGTGCTGAAGCGAGCCTCCCGCTCACTGTCCAGCACCGCATCCTTCCACCATTACAAATCGAGTCCGTACTCCAACCTGCTGCATCCACACTCTCCCCAAAAACAAACCGCATCAAGCACCAACTGTATGCCAAGGCCAGTAAATGCCATTTTGGTGTGGAGCAAGTGGAGTACCTTGGTCATGTGGTGTCATCGAAGGGAGTGGCAGTAGATCCAAGCAAGATAGCAGCTATTCAAGATTGGCTCAAACCAAAAAACCTTAAAGTCTTAAGAGGATTTTTTGGGTTGACTGGGTATTATTGGAAGTTTATATCTCACTATAGTACTCTCACTTGGCCTCTGGTGAAGCTTACTAAAAAGGGAGCTTTTGAATGGTCAGAGGACTCTCAGAGGGCCTTTGAAGAAGTAAAGAAAGTGCTGACAACTCCTCCAGTGCTGAAATTGCCAAACTTCTCCTTACCTTTTGTTCTTGAGTGTGATGCTTGTGGCTCAGGGATAGGGGCTGTACTAATGCAAGAAAATCACCCTATTGCTTTCTGAAGCCAACAATTGAAGGGTAAGAAAAGATTTATGTCCACCTATGAGAAGAAAATGCTATCAATCCTATAAGTAGCACAAAAGTGGAGACAATATCTTCTAGGAAGGGAATTTATCATCAAGATTGATCACAAACCACTTAAGCATTTATTGGAGTAAAGGTTATACACTTTGGCTCAACATGAATGGTTACTTAAGTTGCATGGGTATCAATTTGTGGTAGAGTATAAGAAGGGAAGAGAGAATGTGGTTGCGGATGGTTTCTCAAGAAAGTATGAAGATGAAGAAGGAACCTTATTTACTTACACAATTGTTCAACCTAAGTGGTTGAGCTTGGTGCAGCAAGAGGTTATCTCCAACCCTTTCTACCATAACATTCAACTGAAGGTAGAAGCAGGGGAAGCTAACTATGGTGTAGTCAATGGTGTATACTTCTATAAAGGCAGAGCTCTCCTTAGTCCAGATTCACCGTTGAGTGAATGGTTCTTACATGACTCACACTCAACCCCCCAGGGTGGTCATGTTGGCATGGATAAGGTATGGCCTGCGCTGAAGAAAGTGGTATATTAGAAGGGAATGAAGAAGGAGATGAAGGCCTACATCAGATCATGTGATACTTGTCAGAGGAATAAGTATATGAGTACAAGCCCAGCTAGTTTATTACAACCTTTACCAATACCTGATAATGTTTGGGAAGACATTGGTATGGACTTTATTGAGGGTATGCCAAAAAGCCAAGGGTGTACTGTGATCCTAGTTGTGGTAGATAGGTTGAGCAAATTTGGTCATTTCCTTCCCTTAAGTCACCCCTATACAGCTGAATCTGTGGCTCATGTGATGTTTTCACAAGTCTTTAAGCTATATGGATTTCCAAAGAGTATTGTGAGTGATAGGGATACAATCTTCACCAGTCAATTTTGAAAGGAACTCTTGAAGAAACAAGGTACCAAGTTGTGTTTGAGCACTGCATTTCATCCACAATCTGATGGACAAATGAAGGTGCTCAATAGGGTGCTAGAGACTTATCTCAGATGTTTTGCTGAATATAAACCCCATGACTGGGTTAAGTGGGTGCCTTGGGCTTAGTTTTCATATAATACACATGTACAAAGCTCCACAAAGGTCAGTCCATATCAAGCTTTGTATGGAAGAGAACCACCTACAGTTTTGTCATATATTCCCCAATCAGCTAGAGTTCAAGCTGTGGAAGAAACATTGATCAATAGGGATATAGCTTTGCAATTATTGAAGGACAATCTGCTCAAAGCTCAAGAGAAGATGAAGAGTAAAGCTGATGTACATCGCACTGAGAAAGAGTATGTAGTGGGGGATTGGGTGTTTTTGAAACTCGAACCATATAGACAAGTCTTTGTGCGAGGGCATAGGATACACAAACTCTCATCACTCTATTATGGGCCTTACAAGGTAATAGAGAGAGTCGGAGGAGTAGCTTACAAGTTAATGTTACCTGCAGAAGCGAAGATTCACAATGTTTTTCATGTGTCCCAATTGAATAGACACATTGGTATTTCAGTTGTTCATACAACATCTATTCCTGCATATTATGTGGCAGCAGTTCCTAAGCCTATGAAGGTTTTAGATAGAAGGATGGTACCACGGAGAGGGATTGCAATTTCAAAGTTGCTTATCCAATGGGAAGGAGGTTCAGAGGTGGAGGGAACTTGGGAGAGCTATTGGGATGTTTACTGGAGATTTCCGGAGTTTCGAGGCTCCTTGGAACCTCCTTCAGATGGGGGAAGGATTGATCCAAGTCCCTAATCTTGGATCCAGGTACGGCAGAGCTCATGGCAGGAAGAAGAAGCCATCGCAGATTGGGAATGAAGCTGAAGGAGAGAAGAGATATCAGTTGTATCGGAGAGTGTGTAATTGTTGTGTTGTGGGGAATTGAAGTGTAAAAGAGTCATGTAAATATGCAGTTGGGTCCTTGTAATTAGAATAATGCGTAATGCACCTATGTCAGGTGTAAGTATGGGGTTCGGTGATACTGGTTCAGCTGGGTCCCACCTCCAACAGAAAACGGTTGGGCTTTTTCTTTTTCTGTGTGTTGCACGTGTCGTCTAGCTGCCAAGCTGATGTATAAATTCGCAAGGGGAACCCCATTGTGACTATGAATATAAATTTGATATTTGTTCCTGTTCATCGCTATCTTCTTTTTCTCAATCTTGATCTCAATCTAGAGCTTGCAGATCAATGGTGAGAAGACGACCCACGGCGTTCGTACGCACTGGTAGAGGTCGAGCTACAACAGTTTGAGGATTTGAGATATGGGATTAGGGACTTGATTTGGATATGGCAGCAGAAGGTCATGAAGGCGGTGTCGCACGAGAGTAGAGGGACGGTGGCGGCGTGAGTGGCTAGATGGTGGTGGGGTTCGGGATTTGATGGAGGCAAGGTGAGGGTGGGTGTAAGTTGTAGGGTGTTGATGGAGGGGTTGCTATTTGGGTTTGTTGTGGGTTGGAGGTGATAGTGTGGTGGAGGAAGGAGATCAGGGTTGAAGAAGGCTGGTGGTGGTGGCTGGTCGGGTAGAGGATGGGATGATGATGGTGGGATTGTTGGGTTTCAATGGATTAGCTTGTTGTAGTGTTCGGGAAGGAGATACTGAGGTGGAAGATGGTGGAGTTATTGGTTGCGGGTGTGGTTGAATGTGTTATGAAGGAGGATTGGGGTTTAATTAAGGATTGATTTGGAGAATTTGAGATTAGGAATTCAGGGATTTTGGATTTGATCAGGATCTGGAGATGGATGTCGACGACGGAAGGTGAAGTGATTCCGATGAAGACGGGAACCACTCCACCTCGGTGACGATGAGTAAAATAGTATAGGCCTTATGAAAGTAGAGTCTGTGATGCCATGTTAGACTCAGATATAGAAAATAATACTTTGTTGGATTATTGGATTGATAGATTGATTATAACTAAGTACAATGTCTCCTATATGTAGAAGATAAATATAGACTAAACTAATACATATTCTGATATGAGACTAATATAATATCTCACTTCTAACAATTAATAATGTTCACTATTTCGCGATATATAGTTGAAAAAGAAACAAATTTTGTGTAAGTCGACTTCTTGTACCTAAATAACATGCGGTGTACAACGGCAATAAAATATGAAAGGGAAAACATTATGTTAGAATTATGTCTTGCATACTTATTGTTCAATTAGAAGAAGTGACGATGAAGCATGGAGGTTGAAGCGTTGAAGAGAGACGAAGATGGAAACAATAGCAGCAACAGTAACAAGACTGTACAGTCGAGTGTACACCCCTTGGGTTCAGACAAGATCAGTTGCGGTCGACCGCACTTGGGTGCAGTCGACTTCCCGTGGCTGCAACATTATTTTGAGCCTAGGCCTTGGGGATTGTTTCAACCCAGTCTTCAACTACAAGTCAGGTCGTACGACTCATGTTCAGTAGATTCATCTATATGATATATGGGACGAATAAGATATCAATACTAATCTAGGGCTATTCTTCTTCTATTTATTGTAATAACTTCCAATATGAGAGATCAGGTACTTTATTATATTATTCTCCATTGCAAGTGAGGCTTGAGAGATAGTCCTTGGTGAGTGAGTTTAATTACTTGTATTGAGTGAATGTGTAACTCTTTATAATCTTCTCTAGTTGAATATTATATCTTCATATTTTTTCCTTTGGATTAAGCGAAAGCTAACCGGATTAAATTCCTTATGTGTGTTGTGTTTGATTGGTGGATCTACTTGTTTGGTTGTTCTATTGATGCATCTCATATATCTCGTCATTCTTGTTGCTCTAATTAATTCCGTTGCGTCACATGTATTCGATAAAATTCCCAACAAGAGTTGTGGTGAGACTTATCTCCATATCACAACACCCCCAACACATTATACTTTAAAATGTACAAGATTTTGCTCTTTAACAAAAATAAAAAGTTGAATACAAAATAATATAAGAAAACATGGGGAACAAGGTGTCACCCTAGACAAGTTAGCTAGGAAACATTTCAAAATTAGGCAAGTTAGCCAGGGAGGCATTTCAAAATTGATATATCGGGTTTTCCATAATAAAAATCCACATCATTAGATGTTATTTACATATTTAAAAATTTGAGTACAAAATTTTAAATGAATCAAACGAGTTTTAACCATTTATAAAGCAATTGAAAATTTGACATTTTATAAAGGTTTTATAATTACTCTATTTTGGGGTGAAATGATGAGTAGTTAATATTCATCAAAATCATTTAAAATTTTGTACACAAATAATTTTTGTGATGTAGATTGTATGGAACAGTGTGAATTTTTATTTTAGATGGATTTTGAAAAGTCTCCATCATAGAATCCTTAAAATATTGTTACACGAACGAATTTACATACCTATGAAATTAATTATAGTAATATAGAATCTGATAGGAAATAATAATAGATTGTACACTTCCATTCAATAAATACAGGGATAACTACTACATAAGGGTGTATAGAATTGATAGTATATTTTTTTTGATGAACCGACCCCAGCCAAACAATCAAGAATTGATAATATATTAGGGGGTAGTTATAGCATTACTGTACTACAAAACTACTACATAATCAGAGCATCCACAGTCGTTTTTCTCATATGTTAAAAAATGACAGCTACAGTAATAGCAAATAGGAATGTTTGCTGCAGTGGTCGTTTGCTATATGTTTCTCATTTTTTAGAAAATAAGCGAGCGACGGTATATGTTATACCGTCTCATCCTTTAAAAATAAATTAAAAAAAGTTAATTACTTATTAACTATTAGACTATATTAATTAAATAAAATAAATAATATAATAATAACTAAACCTAATTAAACATTAACTAAACCTATTTAACTACACCTAACCTACGCACTAAACCTATTAAACTATATTAACTATAAAATGGTCAGCCGGTATAACATATACCGGCCGGTAGATGTTATACCGTCCCACCATTGTCCTTTTTTTTAAAAATTTTTTTGACTAAATCTGACCGTTGGATTGGAAAAAAATTAAAAAAAAATTGAAAAAAATTTGGGCCGGTATAACATATACCGGACGGTATATGTTATACCGTCTGACCCACTTTTTTTTTAAAAAAAAATTAATGGGACGGTATAACATATACCGGACGGTATATGTTGTACCGTCTTTCAAAATTTGAGAATCGTTATTCTGTTTCTCATATATGAGAAACGAATATAGCAAATTTGCTCAAATATAACAAAATAAGAGCATCCACAGTCGTTTGCTATAATTTTCAAATATCCAAATTATAGCAAACGATCCCCAAAACCATGCTGCAGTCGTTTCTCAAATATGGATAATATGGCAAAGTTGCTATTTCTGTTTCTCATATTTGAGAAACCATATGAGCTTTCTCAAATTATAGAGGACGGGGTATGATACCCCGTCTCTTCTATATAATATTATTTAAATCTTATCAAACGGAGAATGATACTGCGTCCCATATATTTTATTATTTTTTTTTTTTTAAAAAGAGGTAGGACGGGGAATGATACCCCGGACGGGGTATCAAACCCCGTCTCTCCCTTTGTTTTTATTTGTTTTTTTTTTTTTTTTTTTTTTTTTTTAATGAAATCAACGCTCAGGATTGAGCGATGGGAAAAAAAAAAAAAAAAAAAAAAACAAAAAAATGTGGGACGGGGTATGATACCCCGTCCGGAAATTTGGTTTGCAAAGTTGGAGCATTTAATGAGCATTTAATGTGGCAGGGGATTAATTAGGAGTAGTTTTAGTATAAAGTAAGTTTAGTTAGTATATTAATTAGGTTTAGTAATTTTTATATTATTTAATTTAGTTAATTAATATAGTTTAAGTAATTAATTTTTTTAAAAATATTTGAAACGATCGGACGGGGTATGATACCCCGTCTCTCTAAAAAATAGAAAAATTATAGCAAACGACGACTGCAGTGAACGTGGGTATTTGCTATCACTGTAGCTGCCATATTATACCAAATGAGAAAAACGACTGTGGATGCTCTAAAAAACTACTGCAGCGATCGATTTGTTATAAAATGACAATTTGCCAAATATAAGAAATCACTGTGGATGCTCTCAGTAAAGATTGATCTGTTGGGAGAACCAAATGAGATGATCGGTGACGTCAGAGGGAAAAATACAATCAAAGCATGTGTAATCAAACACTTAACAAAAAAAAAGGACAAAATCAATGCCAAAAAGTGGTAGTGCAAATGCGATTATGTAAAAGTGGAAGGGGCAAGAATGATAGGGAGAGAAATTGGGGGTAAGGAGAAATAGCAAGAACATGCAATTGTACGTGAGAATAACCTAACAAATCAACTAAGAGCATCCACAGTCGTTGAATGTGAAAAATGGCAAAATGTATTTTTTGTCCATCCAATTCGACGAAACGCTGCAGTCGTCGAATAGCAAAAAAATGCATAAGTTCGTTAAAAAAGAAACAGACAAAACATGATTCGTCTGTAACTTAAAAAAATTACAGTGTTTCGTCCCAAAAAAGGGAAAAAATGGAAGTTTTTTTTTTGCAAAAAAAAATTTGCGAAAACAAATTTTAAAAATAGTTTGTAAAAAATATTTGCAAAAACAATTTAAAAATTTGCAAAATAAATTTTAAAATATTACAAAAAGTTCCAAACAATTCACTGTAGCTGGACGAAGCATGGTGCTTCGTCCGGAAATTCCGGAGGTTTTTTTTGTAAAAAAAATTGCAAAAAGAATTTTTTAAACAAATTGTAAATTTTTTTTGCAAAAACAATTTAAAAATTTGCAAAATCAATTTAGATAATTGCAAAAAAAATTTAAAATTTACAATTTTTTTTTTAAAATCGGATTGGGACGAAGTATGATGCTTCGTCTCAAATTGGGACGAAACATCATGTTCATTCCCACGTTTAACGATTATTTTATTTGGTTTTTTTTTTACTTCGGACGAAACATCATGTTTCGTCCGATCAATTAAAATAATAATTAAATAATCCAGACGAAATATGATGTTTCGTCTGCTATAATATGCATTTTGCTATATGGAATGCTATTCGCCCCTTTCTACTGTAGTGATTTTGCCAAAAATGGCAAAATAACGAACGACTGTGTGAGCAACAGTAAAAAAAATGAGAAAAATGGCAAATAAGCAAACGAATGTGGATGCTCTAAGAGTCGTTTGCTAAAATATCATTTTATACATTTTTAGCTACTGTAGACGACACGCTCGTGAGCTATTTTGTCATTTTTATCCATTTCGCTACAGTAAAAAATATAAAAATAGCAATGGATATAGCTAAATGCATTTCGTCTGAATTATTTAAATATATTTTTAAATAATCGAACGAAACATGATGTTTCGTCCGAAGCAAAAAAAATTAAAAAACAAAGAAAAAAACCTAGAAAAGAAAAATAATGGTTGTCCAGGCCATTCGGGTCCCATTCCCTTTATAAAAAAAAAAAACCAAATGACCATCATTAGTTACTGGGTACAATTATTTTTAAAAATTGCAAATTTTTGAATTGTTTTCGCAAATTTTTAAATTGTTTTTGCAATTTTTTTGTTAAAAAACCTCCTTAAAACCTTTCGTCCGGTTATTTTGCAATTTTTTTTCCATTTTGGGACGAAACATCAGTCACGTATATTTTATTAATATTTTCTTATTTTCTGGCGATATAAATTATTTTTTTTAATCACATTTCATGATGTTTCGTCTGTTTTATTTTGAGCTAAACTATGCAATTTTTTTCTTTCGACGACTACAGTATTTTGTTCGAGATGAAAAGATAAAATATACATTTTTACTATTTTTTACCTCAAACAACTGTGGATGCTTAAGAGGGAGTTTGGTTAGATCTGTCCAAAAAATGTATTTGGTTATGTCTGACATTCCAACTAAAAAATTTCCAATCTAGTGTTTACTTGGTCATCATAAACTTAGCAAATAGTATCATTGAACTCGAATTAAACACAACATTTCTCTGAAGTACACAAGCAAGTTCAAATCAAAGCCAAAATAAAGGGTTTTGTTATGTAGGCCCAACTCCAATTATATCGAATTTTTTTCACTTTCCAAAATATTTATCAAATTGACTAAATTTTGGACATGTCTACATTAATCGTTATTGAAAATAACGACATATGTTAATATCATGTCATTCTTCTAAATAGCGGCATCTGTTAAACAAAAATTTCGCATGCCGCTATTTGGAATAACGACATTAGTTAATTTATTTTCCATCGTGTACTCTCTCTGACTTGAAAAAAAATATAAGTGTGAAAAATTCCTATAGCTGGGGTCGTTGTTTGAATTAGCGGCAACAACATTATAAATTTCGTTGTTAAGAATAACGCCATTAATTATAATATTCATTGTTAGGGATAACTGATGACGTTGTTTGAAACAACGACAACAGTTCATTTTATTACTTATTATACTTGACTAATCTATTTCTGTGAACTGTTGCCGTTCTTACAAATAGCGGCATCAGTTTATAGAAATAAATTAGCAAAGTATAAGTAATAAAATGAACTGTTACCGCTGTTCCAAACAACGATATCAGTTATCCATAACAATGAATATTATAACTGATGCTGCTATTCCTATCAACGACATCTGTAATGATCTTGCCGTTGTTCCAAACAACGACATCAGCTATATGATTTTTTCACACTTGTATTTTTTTTTCAAGTTAGAGAGAGTACACGATTGAGAATAAGTTAATTGATGTCGTTACTCTAAATAGCGGCATGTGAATTTTTTTAAAATATATACCACTATTGGAAATAACAACATACAAATAACCTATGTCGTTATTTTCAATAACGGTTAATACTGACGTGTCCAAAACTGGGTCAGTTAGGTAAATATTTTCGAAAGTGGGTCAAATCGCTTAATATTTTCAAAAAAAGTGGGTAGCAAAAAATTCAATTATATCTAAATATCTCTAATCTCTAATATCTCTATATATAATGGGAGAGTTGGAGTTGTAATTTGTCAACATACAAACCCGTGCGTTGTACGTGCAACTCAAATTCTCTCATTAATTAAAAAAAAAACTAACAAACAAACAAAATTTTACCTATTTAAAACATGCAAGGCACGTGCAAAATAAATATTCAATATTTTTTAACACCAAACATACACATATGTTGTACGTACAACTCAAATTTAACGTATAAATACGTACATTGCATGTACAAATCATAGCTTTTTCTTCAAAATATTTTTTCCAATTACGTGCAACACATGTCCAACTCGAAAACTATTTCTTAACACATATATCGCATGTGAAAATCCTCCAACTCTTATCAAAACGTATATCGCACGTGAAAAATACTAGTTATAATGGAAGAGTTGAGGTTGTCATTTGTAGACATTCAACCATCTAATCTCAATCACTCTTTTTTAAATAGGAGTTATATTAACCATTCTTTTACTCAACTATTGTTAGTTACCATAATACCCTTAAAGTTCAAACTAGTAATTTACACGTGCGATGCACGTCTTAATAAATATAGTCTTTTAAAATAAAAATTTAGACATAATCTGGATTTGAACTTAGAACCTCCTTTATAATAGTTATGCATGTGTATTGCACGGGTTGATAGATTGACAAAATATTTACAAATGACACTAAGGCCTTCTCCCATTATAATATTATTAGAGATAGGAGTATTTCTTAGTTTTTAAAAATAGTGGGGGTATATGCTAGTTTTCACATTTTAAATAGGGGCATTTGCTAAAATATCCCTTTTTTAGGGATTGCATGTGCATCACGTGGATATGTTTGATGGATTTAGTTTGGCCGTATATTGCACGGGTTTGCTCAGTTACAAAATTAGGGTTTGTTTGTTTACAACCCCAACTCTCCCATTAAAATAGTAGAGATTTATTTAAGGCATAATTATTAACAAAAGTGTCACTCATGTAAAATAAAAGTTTGCCCCACTATGGTTAATTTGTAAAGAGTATGTGATGAGTAAAGAGAGGTCTCAGTTCGAGGCCAGATTACGTCTTATTATTTACTATATAATTTTTTTTTAATTAGAACGTGCATCGCACGTGCAGATTACTATTATACTAATAAGAGAGATAGTCTACCCCATTTCTTCTTTCTCTTTTTTTTTTTTATGAATGGGAAAGAAAACAACGACAACAACAAAAATTAAATCTTGATATGTTCTATTCCCTTAGCATCAGCTAACAGGAAGGTAGAAACAGCAGGAGGACAAGAGTGCCAAACTTTAAACCCATAATCCATCGTTGCTTCGAATTTGGCTAGCCAATCAGCGCAAAAATTTCCTTCACGAATAGAGTGAGCAAACACCAAATCCCAAGAATTATGAGAGAGGGATTTAATATGGGAGACAATAGGAGCATAAGGATGAGTATCATGCACTCCCTGATCAATCAACATAAGAGCAGTCTTAGAATCAGATTCACATACAACCGCCTTATAGCCTTTTCTTTCCTATTTTGAAGTAGAGAAAAAATATGGATTCATATTTAAATAACACGTGCACTACGGACAATTTTGTTAAAAGCCAAAACAAAATAAAAACTCAAATTCCTCAAACACAATCTCTTCCTCTCACTTTCTCAATCTCACAAAATCTCACGTCTCTTTCCAAGCACGCCCTCATCCCCTAGCTTAGAAGTAGATTTTTAAGGAAACACAATTCATTGAATTACTATTATATGATTTTTTGGGTCTATCATCTTGACCATAACATATGCTATAATGCATGGTTTATAATATATAATATATTTACTGAATGTTAATGATGTTGTAATATATCTGTTAACATAAATTAGTTGAATTTGCGACATTTTTTCATTGCATGTATTTTTTAGCTTTAGTAATTTTCAGTTGGATAACACTGTAGTTTGACAGTGACTTTCTAAACCATCTACTTATATGAGGATGATAATAAAGATTTCAGTAATTACGGTAGAGATGATATTCATAAGTTTCTCTCAATTCTCTCACAATTTTTTGGAGCTCTATATAATTTAATAAGTCTCTCAAAACTATTGTAGGTTGTACAATTTGCACAGGGTAACACTAGAAATTAACTATAAACATTGGCAAAATTCTATATTTTGTGTTTTTGTGTAGGGTGTTCTAAAAGTTGTCTTTTTCCCGTATTGCACTATATGAATTCCTTAAATAAGGGATAATAATATCTGCTACACAAGATAGCTACTATATGAATGTACATTATCGGTTACTAGTATTTTTCACGTGTGATGCATGTTTTGATAAAAAGTTAAGAGTTACACGTGCGATACATGTAAGTCAATAGTAATTAGCGCGCGCGTTGAATGCCTTAATTTAAAAAAAATGGTGCTGAATGGGCGATACACATATTTTTTTTGAAATTAAGAAGAAAAACCTTTGATGTGTACGTGCGATGCACGTGTTGAAAATACATTTGTAGGGCACGTGCGATACACATGTTTGTTTGGTGACAAAAGTAGTATTTCTTTTGTGATAAAAAAAAATATTAAAAATTGTTTATTTGTGACAAACTCTTCCAATAGATAGTAAGTAAATATATTATATTATAGATAGATAGATGGATAGTAATTTACACATGTAATGCATGTTTAATAAATAAAAAAATTAAAGTAAAAAACTGACATAGTGAGGACTCGAACTTGAGACCTCCTTCATATTGGTTATGCACGTGCGATGGACGTGTTGGTAGATTGACAAATGACAATAAGGTCTTCTCCCATTATAATATTAGAGATAATTTTTTAAAAAATTTAAATAAAAGAACATTTTTTTTTGTAGCCCAAGCAATTAAATATTTTTCAATTATTTAAAAAAGAAAAAAAATTATAATAAATAAAATAAATAGCAAAGTACTAAATTTTATGTACCCAAGCAATAAATGCCTTTATCTTTGATTGGTTTAAAGTATTCAGCTATTGTAAACAAACTAATTATTCAACTACTAGCCCAATAAATCTGCAACAACAAAATACGGGCTTCATATTTGCTTGGGCTTACCATAAAATTTTAGGGTCTGTTTTTTTTGGTTTTTAAAAACCGTTTTCTTTTCTGAAAACTGAAATTTTTTTGAAAAGTTGTTTGGCAAGGTGTCTTTTGAAAATTTTTTTTAGAAAACTGTTTTCTGAATAACCCTATTGAAAATCGTTTTCTGAAAACGTTTCACGGCTGTTTTCTAAAAATTTTCACACTTCTCTCCTTCACCGAAGGCTCCTATTTCCCTCTCCTTTAGCTTCTTCTCTCCTAAAATCCTAGATCTGAATCCAAAATCGCACCAAATCATCTCCTCTACTTTTGATATTTTCGCAGCAAATCATCTCGTCTCCGACCTCCTTTACCTTCGTTTCCTCTCCTTTACCTTCTTCTCTCCTAAAACACCAGATCTGAACCCAAAATCGCACCAAAATCGTTTCCTCAACGTTTTCGTTACTCTTTCAAAGAGAACGTTCTCTGTAAAAATTTTCGACCACAACCCTCATCGATCTACGGTTTTGGTGTAGAGGTTGGTCGGATTTGTTTGTTGCCCCTACTTCTTCGAGAGTTTCATGGTGTGTGAAACCATATCTGCTTACAGGAGAAGGTGTAGTCGAGCTAGGTTTAATCGAATAAAACGTCGTTTGCTTGTTGAATCCTATGGAGACAACTTCTCTATTGCTGAAAGGAAGATATGTTTTTTTGGAACCCAATTTTTTACAGTAAGATATGGTAGGATTTTGGGATGTGAGATGAAATTTTTTTTGTTCCTGACATGGGATCTGAGATGGATCGGTATAGAACGGGTTTTTGGTAAAATTTTTTCCTTTTACGGTCTGCTTTGATATGGGATCTGAAAGGTTTTTGAAACCTTTTTTTTGTCATCGTTGTCCATTTATTACGGGAGTGCAAAATAGTTCGGTTGATTTTGTTGGTGTCAAAACTTGATACCGCAAAAATTTGTCATAACTACCATTCATCTTAAAATTTGTTCTTGCGATATTTGTTTCCGATCATTTGGGTAGTGCAGAAATTTCGCATTGTTGCATTTATATTGATACCGTTGGTGTCCATAATATAGATGACTAGTAAGGGGAAAGAGATGGAGGTGGATCCTGATGTTGATCTTAAGGTATGGTCGACAGCTGTTGAAAGAGTGTTTGTTAATCTAATGGAGGAAGCAGTAGACCAATCTAGTTTAAAAAGTTCAACATTTGAAGCAAAAGTTTGGGTAAAGTTTTCCGTTGATGTGCAACACATTACGAATCGAAAATTTACAGTAAGGCAATTAAATGACAAATATGGGAGACTTCGAATTCTATAGAGGGTGTTTCGGGATTTGAAGAATCAGAGTGGTTTGGGTTGGGATGAAGATTCCCAAACTATAACTTGCGAGCCACTAGTTTGGGATGCATATGTTAAGGTTCATATATATCTTTATCTTGATAATATTATGTAATTCACATCTTATTATACTTAAACGTAAGATTATTACTTGTTTATTAACATCAGAAAATTTTGTAACTAGGCACACCCGAAGGCCAAAAATTTTCGTTATCGGGGATTGGCAAATTATGATGCCTTGACAAAAAAATTTCAGGACTCTACTACCCAGGGCTCACTTGCTAAGGCTTCAACACAAAAGCCCCTTACATCCGATGAGGCACGTAGGGCCGATGACGAGTTCGCCCAACACGATATACCATATGTAGTATCGGATGATGAAGGTGACGATGCACCGGGAGATCAGGGGTCTCGAAAAGGAAATCTGGCAATTCAAGTGGTCAAGCAACGAAAAGCTCGAAGAGTTCTAGGGCGGAAATGGCTTACGAATTGTTTACGTCTGCCCAACTTGCGAAACAAAAACACTACGAGGGGTTAAGCCGAGAACAAAGTCAACCCTAGCCAACTCAACCCCAGCCAATTCCACCCCCGTTTGTCGAAGACCCTTACTCCATGACAGAATGCATGAAAATAATGAATTCGATGACTGGGCTTACTTCCCAACAAATTGGGAAGGCATTTAACTTGTTTCACAGCAGCCCAACGGCATGTGAAGGCTTCATTATAATGAGCGAGGAGTATAGGGTTTTGTGGTTTATGAGTATCATGGACTAGGGAACTCACTTTCTTTTTACATTTATTACTTGCCTATGATTTATTAGTTTGTCTTGTCATTATTTCATCGAACAATGAGGTTGATGTTTAATTTAATGAACCTGAGCTATTTTACTATGTTATGCTTTTGATTTAATTTGCTTTGTCATTGTTCGATAAAATCATATTTTACTGTTGATTTAAAAATGCAACACACTATTTCGAAATGAATTCTACTTTTTTCACAGTGAAATACTATTGCACGTGCTACCATAGTGATGGACTGGTCAGACGATGACCTTGACGATTTGGAAGACTTGATGACACTCGAGTACATAAGCTCCTTAGAAAAAGAACCATATTCCACTCCCGCACTAACAGGGCGAGAATATTCTTGCCATATTCCACTCCCGCACTAACAGGGCGAGAATATTTGCAAGAACATCACTATGGTAGCACGTGCAATAGTATTTCACTGTGAAAAAAGTAGAATTCATTTCGAAATACATTTTTAAATCAACAGTAAAATATGATTTTATCGAACAATGACAAAGCAAATTAAACCAAAAACATAACATAGTAAAATAGCTCAGGTTTATTAAATTAAACATCAGCCTCATTGTTCGATGAAATAATGACAAGACAAACTAATAAATCATAGGCAAGTAATAAATGTAAAAAGAAAGTGAGTTCCCTAGTCCACGATACTCATAAACCACAAAACCCTATACTCCTCGCTCATCATAATGAAGCTTTCACGTGTCGTTGGGCTGCTGTGCAACAAGTTAAATGCCTTCCCAATCTGTTGGGAAGTAAGCCCAGTCATCCAATTCATTATTTTCATGCATTCTGTCATGGAGTAAGGGTCTTCGATAAACGGGGGTGGAATTAGCTGGGGTTGACTTTGTTCTCGGCTTAACCTCTCGTAGTGTTTTTGTTTCGTAAGTTTGGCAAACGTAAACAATTCGTAAGCCATTTCTGCCCTAAAACTCTTCGAGCTTTTCGTTGCTCGACCACTTGAATTGCCAGATTTCCTTTTTCGAGACCCCTGACCTCCCGGTGCATCGACACCTTCATCATCTGATACTACATATGGTATATCGTGTTGGGCGAACTCGTCATCGACCCTACGTGCCTCATCGAATGTAAGGGGCTTTTGTGTTGAAGCCCTAGCAAGTGAGCCCTGGGCAGTAGAGTCCCGAATTTTTTTTGTCAAAGCATCATAATTTGTCAATCCTTGATAATGAAAATTTTTGGCTTTCGGGTGTGCCTAGTTACAAAATTTTCTGATGTTAATAAACAAGTAATAATCTTACGTTTAAGTATAATAAGATGTAAATCACATAATATTATCAAGATAAAGATATATATGAATCTTAACATATGCATCCCAAACTAGTGGCTCGCAAGTTACAGTTTGGGAATCTTCATCCCAACCCAAACCACTCTGATTCTTCCATTTCCGAAACACCCTTCATAGAATTCGAAGTCTCTCATATTTGTCTGTTAATTGCCTTACTGTAAATTTTCGATTCGTAATGTGTTGCAGATCAACGGAAAACTTTACCCAAACTTTTGCTTCAAATGTTGAACTTTTTAAACTAGATTGGTTTACCGCTTCCTCCATCACATTAACAAACACCCTTTCAACAGTTGTCGGCCATACCTTAAGATCAACATCAGGATCCACCTCCATCTCTTTCTCCTTACTAGTCATCTATATTATGGACATCAACGGTATCAATATAAATGCAACAATGCGAAACTTCTGCACTACCCAAATGATCGGAAACAAATATCACAAGAACAAATTTTAAGATGATTGGTAGTTATGACAAATTTTTGCGGTCTCAAGTTTTGACACCAACAAAATCAACTGAACTATTTTGCACTCCCGTAATAAATGGACAACAATGACAAAAAAAAGGTTTCAAAAAACTTTTCAGATCCCATATCAAAGCAGACCGTAAAAGGAAATTTTTTTTACCAAAAACCCGTTCTCTACCGATCGTTCTCTACCGATCCATCTCAGATTCCATGTCAGGAACAAAAAAAATTTCATCTCACATCCCAAAATCCTACCAGATCTTACTGTAAAAAATTGGGTTCCAAAAAAACATATCTTCCTTTCAGCAATAGAGAAGTTGTCTCCATAGGATTCAACAAGCAAACGACGTTTTATTCGATTAAACCTAGCTCGACTACACCTTCTCCTGTAAGCAGATATGGTTTCACACACCATGAAACTCTCGAAGAAGTAGGGGCAACAAACAAATCCGACCAACCTCTACACCAAAACCGTAGATCGATGAGGGTTGTGGTTGAAAATTTTTACAGAGAACATTCTCTTTGAAAGAGTAACGAAAACGTTGAGGAGAAAATTTTGGTGCGATTTTGGGTTCAGATTTGGTGTTTTAGGAGAGAAGAAGGTAAAGGAGAGGAAACGAAGGTAAAGGAGGTCGGAGATGAAATGATTTGCTGCGAAAATATCAAAAGTAGAGGAGACGATTTGGTGCGATTTTGGTTTCAGATCTAGGGTTTTAGGAAAGAAGAAGCTAAAGGAGAGGAAACAGGCGCCTTCGGTGAAGGAGAGAAGTGTGAAAATTTTTAGAAAACAGCCTTATTATTTTGGACCTGACATGTTAACCGCGTTGTGACTTGCTTCGCCTATGAAATAATAGCCAATAATATATGTACATGAATACTTTCATTAATCATGCCTTTTCCATTATAGTCCAACTAGTATTATACACGTGCTGTGCACGTGGAGGAAAATTGGGAGGAATGAAAAAGGCAAAAAAAAAAATTTACCTATATGTGCGTTGCACGGGTTGGGTTAAGGACAAAGACCTTCTCCCATTATAGTAGTAGAGATTTGTTCTATATGATTTCTGGCTTCTTTTTCATCACTGACCCTTTGTTTGTTTTTTTCCGTTGTTTTTTTTTCTTTCAAGTTGATCATAAAGCTATAGGAATTCATAAAACACTGTAGGCTAAAGAAACTTGAGGTCTAATTCAGTTGAGATGAATCTATTAAGTCTTTTATACCCATTTGTTTTGGAATTATGTGTTCCAGATTTACTTTTGAGCTTGTAATTCCGATGATATTGTTGTTTACTAGTAGTATCATTTAAGAAATTATATTCCAAACAAATTCTGAAGTCCCAAGACATGATTCGTACACTTTGTTAAACTTTCTTGCTACATAGATTCTTAAGAGCATCCACAATGGTATTTCTCATTTTTTAAAAATTGGCAACTACAGTAGTAGTAAATAGGAAAATGTTCTACAGTCGTTGTTTGCTATATTTTTCTCAATTTTTAAAAATTTTGCGGGGGACGGTATAACATTTCCCGTCGCGTTTTTTTTTTTGAAAAATGCGAGCGACGGTACATGTTCTACCGTCGCATTCGTTTAAAAAAAATTTTAAAAAATTAATTACTTATTAACTATTAAAATATGTTAATTAAATAAATTAAATAATATAATAATAACTAAACCTAATTAAAAACTAACTAAATTTAATTAACTAAACCTAACCTACCCACTAATTCCCCAAATTCAAGGACGGTACATGTTGTACCGTCCGAGAATTTAGCCAAAAAAAAATTTTTAAAACGAAATCTGGCCGTTGGATTAAAAATAATAATAATAATAATAAATAAAATGGGACGGTATATGTTATACCGTCCGACCCCAATTTTTTTTTAAAAAAATTGGGACGGTATATGTTATACTGTCCGAAGCGATTAAAAAAAAGAAAAATAAGAGGGACGGTATATGTTATACTGTAGTCATTTTGTCAAAAAATATCAAAATAGCAAATGATTGCAGCATTCCATTTCTCATAAAATGACAAATTGTTCTCTCTCAACTCTGAGTTTGACTATTAAGGCGATCAGCTCTCTTCTACCTCTCTCCGGCTCTTGTACGCTCAGATCCCGATTATCGACCCCTCCATTCTATCCTCGTCCTTCATTAAAGATTCTCCTCTCCCCTTTTGCCACAAACCCTTTTCTTTTCTCCCTCTCTGCCGGTTCTTCCCCAGTTTCCTCCGTCTCCATCCTTCGGTGGTAGTCGTGCCGGCTGGAGCTCGATTTGGGCTCGCTTTTGGAGTGTGCTGTCCCCTCTCTCCGTCTTAGAGTGTTTTCCCTTCTTCGCGGAAGCGTCCATCAGTTCCCCCTTCCCCTCTCGAGCAGATCTTCGGTCTCCGGTTGGCTTTCGCGTCGTAGTCGGATTTCAGCGCTCTCGCCACTAAGGTATAGGTAATTGCTCTGTAAGTTGACCTTCTTTCATTGTCCGTTTTCATTTCTTAATCAAATTGTTTCTTGCATTCTACTGTTGGTGTTTCCCTCCTATTGGGCATTTTGTTTTGTTCTTTTATCGGTGGGCTGGGCATGCTCATCTCTCCCTCTTTTCTGAGTTTTTCATTTAGCTCCGAGGGTTTAGTTTTTTCTCTCTTCTTTATTGTTATTGAGGTGGCTCTCTACCTAGTTGGGAGTTCACAGTAGAGGTTAAATTTTGTCCTGCTCCTCTTCTTATTGAGGTGTTTCTATCTTCTCTGGTTGCTAAGTATTACTGATTACTTTGCGACCCTTACTCTTCCTCTACGTATCAACGCTGTCTTCGGTTTCCGAAGCCGGGGATCTTTCTCCATTAATTCCGCCATTTAGCTCTCTCTCTTTCTCTATTTTTCTCCTGCTTGTCTTTTGTTGGTGGGCCGTAAGTTTTAGCCCATGGCGCTCTCGTGGGTCCAGGTAGTTAAAAAAAAGAAAAAGCCACAGAAAGATTCTTCTATTCTTGGTTCTTCTCCACCTGGGCCTTTTCTCCCTCTCAGGCCTCATCAGGCCCTCTCTTTGCCAGGTTATAGGAAGCTTCCTGCTAACTTCCTATCGTACAGCTCCTGCCACTCCACTACGTCTCTTTCCCCTACTTCTCATCTTTCTCCCGCCTCTTCTCGTATTAGTTCTCTGGTGTGCTTTCGTTGCCTTCAGTTTGGGCATTTCAAAATCGATTGCCCTACAAAATGAAGTGTCTTTTCTGTGAGAAAGCGGGGCATGCGAAGCACAGATGTCATGCTCTTCAAAAAACCCTTGGGCTCCCTTTAGGGGTTCCAATTTCTGATCAGATCTTGAAAGCTGTCGACTTTCAGACCCTGCGCAAGCAATATTTTACCTCCAAACCTCCCAAAGCGCTGAAGCACTCATCTACTTCTGCTGCGCCTTTGCTTCCCACCCCTACTCAGGGTCCTTGCTCTTCGGAGCCCTCTCCCACCCTCCCGGTTTCTGCTGCTCAGCCAGTCCGGCCCAGTAAGCAACTGCTACCGCAAGTCTTCATCCCCAAAGCTGATCTTACTGATCGATTGGGCTTCTTTGGCAACTTCGGAGCCATCTCCTTTTCTGGTGGTGTGGTACCTTTCTATACGGTGAACTCTTTCCTAAGTAATCACTGTAATATTGTCGACTGGGAATGGGTCTTGTACCACTGTTCTAACGGTGATCTAGTTATTCACTGTCCATCATCTAAGGTACTGGAAGATCTTATTGCCTCCTCATCTTTATCTATCGGCAGCATTTCTCTTACTGTTAGACAGTGGGTTAAGATTCCCTCATCGTCTCAAGCCCCACTTTCCCCCAAAACCAAAGTCTCACTGGTAGGTCTCCCACCGTTTTGCGACTCCCTCCGCTTGGTTGGGGAGATGGCGAAGTGTATTGGTGATGTGGTCAGTATCTCATCCAAAGCCAGGTTGGCCTCTGGTAGCTTGCAGATTGAGGCAATTTTCCGGTGCCACCCCACCCCGGACCGTATTGTTGCCTTCTGTCTTACTGATGGCATATCGTCTTTTGCCGTATCTGTGCTCTACCATGATCAGGTGACGGCTACTCAGCGTGATGTTAAGCCTCACCCCAAGTCTCAACCCTTTTCTGCTGATTTATCCTCTCACTTCCATCCGGGGACTTCTTCATCTGTTAAGTCTAAAATCTCAAAACCGAATGTTCACGTAGCTGGGCTCACTCGCAGCAGTTCTCTCCCTCCTGTCAAACAGCCTGCGATCCCCCCCCTCGCCAAAATCTCTCCATCCAAATCTCCTAATCTGGTTTGGATTAACCCAGAGCGCCAGAGTATCAAAAGTACGTCTACTGCTCCTCCTTCGGTCTCAACTTCATCTTCCAAGCCTGCTCAACTTTTTTTTTCTAACACTCCATCTGTGGCGGCTTTGCCTTCCCCCGCTGTGAAAGAAAAGAGTTCCTCATCTCTCTGGCCTGCCTGGGAAATTAATCCTAACTTCGCCTCGGATTGGGAGCAATTCCAGCAACTAGCTCACTTCCCCACTCCGAAAAAGTCGGATCCAGCTTTCTCGCCTTCCAAGATCACCTCTAAATCCTCCTCCAAAGGAGCTGATTGGACGGAGCAGGATTCCCTCTTATCGGAAGAGGAAGCGGAGTTGGCTTCTAACCAGTCGAAGAAGGTACCCGTCTCCTATTTTATTTTGCATTTCAAAGTTAATTATTATTTCATAGCTTTTCTTTGTTTTAATTTGATGCGCTCCGGATCTTTCTCATCTGTTAGTTTTTTATCCTGTATAACTCGACCCAGTTGTAAGATTCACACTTTCTTATCTAATCATCTTAGTTGGACTTCCAAACCTCTTGTGGCAAAAGCTCGTGAGGTTATGGAATGTCACTCTTCCTCTATTAATCGTACTTCTGATTACGATTCTACTTTTTCCTCTGCCTCTGATGAGGCGAACACTGATCGGTCAGTGGATTTAATTCTGACTCTTCCCCCCCCTTCTCTAGAGACGAGTGACAATGATCTCGCCGCCTCTCGATCTCCCATATCCAATAAACGATTCTTAAGGTCCAGCGCCCGCCTTTTAGCCAAGAATTCCTCTCGATCGGGCTCTTCTAAATTGCCGGCTCTTTTAAACAATATTAGTACTTCTGCTCAGCAGGTCTCTCCTGTACCCTTGCCCTTATCACCGCTTAACCACCTCGGGTCCATTTACACTCCGATTTTCGATTCATTGTCCAACTCGGAATTAGCGGCTCATGCTATCAACCTTGGTTTTGTGATTGATCCCTTGGACTCCCCCCGTATCCTTTCTATTAGAAAGCAGGAATATTCCAGAGTCAAGGAGCGCAGTCTATTTAATGATTAGTGTCTCCTGGAATATCCGTGGTCTGCACTGCCCGGTTAAACAAAGGGCTATTTTCGACTTAATAACTTCTTCTCATTGTGATATTATCTCCATTCAAGAGTCCAAGTTAGATGCCCCCTCCCCCCTGGTTTTTCGATCTTTAGGTGGTTCCATTATTACCAAATGGATCTCTTTGGATGCAACAGGATCGAGAGGAGGGATCATCTTGGGTTTCAAGGAGGCTCTTTTCACTCTGATCTCAGTTCAGCGCCTGAATTTTTTTCTAATTGTCCAACTCCACTGGACCCTTCTCAATTGTCCGCTCACCATTATATCTGTTTACGGTCCCTCCACCTCTGAGAGGCGCCAGTTATTTTGGGATGAATTCCTTTCCTTGCAGCAATTAACCACTGACCTCTGTATTCTATGTGGGGATTTCAACGTAACTCGCTTCCATTCTGAAAGATCCAACCCTGGATCCTCTACCACTCAATCACATTTTTTTAACGATTGCATTCGTGCGCTTCAACTATCGGACCTCCCGATTTCTGGCAGATCTTTCACTTGGTCGAACCAACGTGATATCCCATCTTTTGCCAAGCTGGATCGCTTTCTGGTTTCGCTAAACTGGATGACTCGATTTCATCAATCGTTCGTCCAGGCTTTGCCAAATCCATCTTCCGATCATGTCCCGCTTTTGTTTCACTCCAATTTTCGTTTCAATAGCAAGCACAAATTTCGTTTTGAAAAATTCTGGCTTCAAGACCAACTCTTCATTAACCTTGTTTCTGAATGCCTTGCCTCAGTCTCCGGTTCGTCCGGGCTAGGCAATTTATTGCTTAAGATGCACGCCATCAAACACGGATGCAAAATCTGGAGACACGAGAGGCAACGTAACACTAACTTTCTTAAAGACTTCCTTTTACAATCCATTCACTCCATCGACAAGATGGAGGAATTGGGTACTTTATCTGATGGTTACCGTTCGGAACGTAGGTCTTGCAAGCAGGAATACGCTGACATCCTCCACCTAGACCACATCAAATGGGCCCAAAGAGCCCGGGTCAAGTGGCTGAAGGAGGGAGATGCGAACACTGCTTTCTTTCATAATTTTGCCTCGCATAGACGACGTTCCAACCATATTTCTTCCATCTCCGCCCATGGAGTGGAGTTCTCTTCTGATGACTCCATTCATCGGGAATTCTTAGCCTTTTACAAAAATCTTATTGGCTCGAACAAACAGCGCTCGATCGAGCTTGATTGGAATCTCCTTTACGGCGTCCAAAATCATGACCTTTCTGCTCTTGAGGCTCCTTTTTCTCTTGAGGAGATCAAGGCGGCTGTTTTCGCTTTAAAAAGCGATTCGGCCCCTGGGCCAGACGGTTTCCCCGCTTTTTTCTTCCAAAAATTCTGGGATCTGCTTAAAGCAGACCTTCTCAAGATGTTTCAAGACCTTCACCAAGGTAACTTTTCTTTTGATCGTATTAACTACGCTCACATTGTGCTCATCCCCAAAATAGCGGGTGCACACCTTGTTTCGGAATTTAGACCGATAAGCCTGATCAACACCTCTTTCAAAATTATTATGAAAGTCTTGTCCTCTAGACTTAGTCTCATTATCTCCCCCTTGATTGACTCAGCCCAATCTGGCTTCATTAAAGATCGCTTCATTCTTGACAGTGTGGCCTCTGCTCAAGAAATTATCTCCCACTGTCATAGAACCCAATCGGAAGGTATTCTTCTGAAGCTCGACTTCCAAAAAGCTTACGACAATGTTAATTGGGATTTCCTGTTAGATATTCTTGTTTTTCGGGGTTTTGGTCCCAAATGGATTGCCTGGATTAAATCCAGCCTTTTCTCTGGGACTTCGTCGCTTTTTATCAATGGTGCGGAAGGTAACAAATTCAAGATCAGATGTGGTCTACGCCAAGGAGACCCCCTATCTTCTCTGCTCTTCTCCTTGGTTGCAGACGTCTTCAGCAAACTCCTTCGAAATGCTTGGCATTTGAATATGATTGAGGGCCTTGGCGATTCCCCCTTATTCGAAGGTGTGCTCAATCTCCAATATGCTGATGATACTATCATTTTCACCAAACCGAACCTCCACTCTCTTCGTAATCTCAAACTCCTCCTTTATTGCTTTGAAATGGCGTCTGGTTTATCGATTAATTTTCAAAAATCATCTGTTCTATGGTTGGGAGGAACTCCCAACCGTCAGATGGAGGTTTCTAATTTCTTTAATTGCCCCGTGGCCTCATTTCCGATTACCTATTTAGGTATTCCCCTTCGATGGGGCAAGTTGCACAGATCGGACTGGTTCCCTCTTATTGATAGAGTGGAAGCCAGACTCAACGTTTGGTCTAGCAAGCTCTTATCCAGAGGTGGTAGGCTCATTCTCCTCAACTCTGTGATCTCAGCCATGCCCCTTTATCTTATGTCTTTCTACCTCTTACCTTCTTGGGTCATCAAAAGAATTGACCAAATTAGAAGTAACTTCTTCTGGAACGGTTCTTCTTCTTTCAAACCTGGCTCCCACCTGTGTCAGTGGAAGCAGGTTTGCACGTCCAAGGAAGAAGGGGGCCTTGGTGTTCTGGACATTCGACATCACAACATTGCTCTCTTGGGTAAATGGTTATGGAAACTTCATAATTCCGACCATTTACCTTGGGTTCGATACATTAGAAGCTTTCATCCAGCCTCTTCCAATTGGTGGGAATTTCCTGAGGTGACTCATCGCCTCGCTTCTCCCTTTTGGAAAGGTATTTGGAAAGCTTCTGCTGCCTTCAAGTGCAGTATCTTTCGTTCGTGTAAAGATGGTTCGAGAGCCAAACTGTGGACTGACCAGTGGATTGGCAACACTACGTTAGCTTCAGCTTTCCCCTCTCTCTTCCGTCTGGCTATCTTGCCTCTGGCCACTATAGCGGACTCCTTCATCTTGATCGATGATATTCGCTATTGGCTCATTCCTTTCACAATTGTACTTTCCCCCCTTTTGTCGGAGGACTATGATCGCCTCATTCATTTACTTAATAGCTATGAATGGCGTATGTCCGAGGGTATTGGTTGGCGCTGGACAGCAGCGGGGGTTTTTTCTGTTAAATCGTTTTATTGTTTCCTTAACTCCAGGGGAGTGAAATCGTCTGTCGCCAATTTCTTCTGGCAAGCGCCCGCTCCTCTGAAGGTTAAGATTACCTCTTGGCTAGCCTTTCATAACAAGCTTCTTACGGTCGATGTGTTAAACAAACGTAATCTGGCATGGGGTCAGCTCTGCGTTTTGTGCGACCAGCACGAGGAAGACGTTAATCATCTATTCATGCAATGTCCTTCGATTACTTCCTTATGGAAGATTTGCACCCTGGCTTGGGGCACAATTTCTTTTCCCCTTCTATTGACTTCAGTTTGGTCCACGAAGCCTTCCAACCCGTTGTTCACTTCCGCTTGGACTTTATCGGTTCATATCATTATTTGGATTATTTGGAAAGAGAGGAATAGTAGAGTGTTCCGGCAGCGCAAATCATCTATTTCAGCGCTTATTGATGAGTTTCTTTTCCTGTTCTCTCTTTGGTCTTCGGTTTTAGACTCCAAGAATTTAACTTCGCGTTTTTCTTCCGTTTTAGAAAGAGCTCACCAATGCCTTATCACCCTTCACGCTCTTTAATTTTTTAGAGTTGGAACTTATTTCCGTTTCTAACATTACTCTTTCTCCTCCCTTTATAATTGCAGGATAAAGTTACTGATCTAGAGCCGGCTCCCAGCACTGACCCGCAGTTACCTTAGTTATGCGTTGTTTGGGTAGTTTTTTTTGCAGCTCCCCTCTTTCTCCGTATGGCAGGTGGACTAGCTTCTTTTGTATGCTTCAGCTGTTCCACTTGATACTTTTGTATGCTGCTGTGGTTTGGTTTTTTGAGTGGGGTAGCTTTTCTTCTTTTCTGTTTTAGACTTAACCTACTGGTATTTCCTCAGTCTCATGCTTATTACGGTTTCGTTCAGTGTTAACTATAATTTGGATTTCCTTTACTGCCCTGCTTTCTTAATTTTTGTTTGTGTGATGTTGTTGTGGGGAGGCGCTGGGTTTATGTGGGCGCATTTATTATTGCCACCGTATAAGACAGGTTCGGTCACGCTTTGATCGTTGAGCGTTCAGCTCCTTTGGGTGCAGGGTGGTTGTATACCACATCCCAGTTCACTCAATCTTCACCCTACTTTGGGTTTGTGTGCTAAGTCAATGATCATCACCTTCTTGACTAAGTACTATTGGATCATTTCTAATTTTATCCACTCCCTGTTTTTCTACATCTGTGTGGTTTTTTAGTACCTGTTTTAAGGCTTTTTGGAGTACAGGTAGGACTTGGTCTTAGTCCTCATTCAGTGAGCCATGCTAGTGCGCCCTGGTTCTTGCTTGTGCTGCCGTGGGGGCTCAGCGGTTCTTGTCTGCTCGGACGGTTTGCTTCAGTGCTCTCTCATTTTTAAGCTCGGTCGGCTGGTTGGTGGCAGGTTTCGCGGCTGCTATGTGCTCATCTTATCCCTTTCGCTGCATACTTATTCTCATCTTTGACTGGATTCAAGGAGCCAGAGTTCGCTTCCCGGCATTACTTCCTGTGTCATGTTCCGTAGCGATTATGTAGTTGTGATTCGGCTATCTGTACATATTGTGGTTTAAATCTGCTTTGTACCTATTTTAGTCTTATAGGTTTTACCTCTTGTAAAGCTTTGTCTCTGTACAGTTATTGATTATAATATATGCGTATTGATGCGGCTGGAGTCGAAAGACTCTATCCTTTCTCATCAAAAAAAAAAAAGACAAATTGTTCTCATAAAATGACAAATTGACCAGTATAACAACCGACCGTGGATGCTCTAAAGATATGTATTAGAATCTATTGTATAATATATTCTTAATTTTGCTTATTCTATGTCAAATCAAATAGTCCATCTTTAATATTATAATGAAAGAAATAAAATTGTCGTGTATAAATATACTAATTTTTGTAAATAATGCATATATAACTAACATGAAGGAGTACTCAGATTTGACATCAGTCTATGTATAATTTTTTTATTTTTACAAAGTAGTATTTATTAAGAGTGAATTGTATCAACATTGTTCTCATTTCCAAGATTGCCGGAGCTCACCTGGTCTCTGACTTTCGACTGATTAGCCTCATCAACACCTCCTTCAAAATCATCATAAAAGTCCTTTCTTCCCGTTTAAGCCTTATCATCTCTCCTTTGATTGACTCTGCCCAGTCGGGCTTCATCAAAGACCGTTTTATTCTCAATAGTGTTGCTTCGGCTCAGGAAATTATTTCCCACTGTCACAGATCTCATACGGAGGGCATTCTTCTCAAGCTCGATTTCCAAAAAGCCTACGATAATGTGAATTGGGATTTCCTCCTGGACATCCTTTCTCATAGAGGTTTTGGTCCCAAGTGAATCTCGTGGATCAAATCCAGCTTATTCGCTGGGACCTCTTCTATTTTCCTCAACGGCACGGAAGGACACAAGTTCAGGGTCAAATGTGGCCTCCGCCAAGGGGATCCTCTCTCTTCTCTTTTATTCTCTCTTGTTATAGATGTTTTTAGCAAGCTCCTTCGGAATGCCTGGCATTCTAACATGATTAAAGGTCTCGGCAGCTCCCCCTCTTTTGAAGGAGTGCTCAACCTTCAATTCGCGGATGACACGATTATTTTTACCAAACCAACCATTCACTCTCTCCGTAATCTTAAACTTCTTCTTTATTGTTTTGAAATGGCTTCAGGATTATCTATCAATTTCCATAAATCCTCGGTGCTCTGGCTGGGTGGATCTCCCAACCGTCAAGTGGAAGTCTCCAATATTTTTAATTTTCCTATTGCGTCTTTTCCTATCCTTTACTTGGGCGTTCCCCTTCGCTGGGGGAAGTTGAAAAGGTCTAATTGGTTTCCCCTGATAGATAAAGTTGAGGCTAGGCTTAATGTTTGGTCAGGCAAATCTCTTTCTACAGGTGGTAGATTGACCTTCATTAACTCAGTGATTTCCACTTTACCTCTCTATCTCATGTCCTTTTATTTTTTACCCTCATGGGTGATCAAAAGGATAGATCAAATCAGGAGTAATTTCCTCTGGACTGGGACTTCTTCTTTTATTCCAGGGTCTCACCTGTGTCAGTGGAAATTAGTTTGTACTTCTAAAGAGGAAGGAGGTCTAGGTGTTTTGGACCTTCGTAATTACAACATCGCTTTACTTGGTAAATGGTTATGGAAACTCCATAATTCCGATCATTTACCTTGGATTCGATGCATCAAAGATTATAGGTCTATCTCTTCTAAGTGGTGGGAGTTTCCCGAAAAGATTAATCCTCACGCCTCTTCCTTCTGGAAGGGTGTCTGGAAAGCATCGCCTGCTTTTCGTTGCAGTATTTATCGTACCTGTTATGATGGTTCTAGAGCTAAATTTTGGACTGATCTTTGGATCGGTAATTCCACTTTAGCTACTGCTTTCCCTTCTCTCTATCGCCTGGCAGCTTTCCCTTCTGCTTCAGTGGAGGACTCCTTTAGCTGGATCGATAATTCTCGTATTTGGAGTATACCTTTTACGATTGACCTTCCTCTATCTTTGTTCCAGATTTTTAATGATCTTATTCATTTTCTCGATTCCTACGCTTGGAGGCCTGTTGAGGGCATTGCTTGGCGTTGGTCACCATCAGGCACCTTTTCGGTCAAATCTTTTTATGGCTTCCTGAACTCTAGAGGAGTTCTTTCTCCGATTGCTAATTCCTTCTGGGACTCTTGGGCTCCCCTCAAAGTGAAGATCACATCTTGGTTGGCTTTTAACAAGTTGCTCACCGTGGATGTGCTTAATAGGAGAAATTTAGCCTGGGGGCAACTTTGTGCTCTATGCACTCTCCACTCAGAGGATGTTGATCATCTTTTTGTTCAATATCCCGTCATCACTCCGCTATGGAATATTTGCTCTCTAGCGTGGGGTACGGGATCCTTACCTCCTGTTTTAGCCTCTGTTTGGTTATCTAAGCCTTCGAATTCTTCGTTTCGAAGTGCTTGGATTTTGTCGGTTCATACCCTCATCTGGATCATTTGGAAAGAGAGGAACTCCCGAGTTTTTCAACATCGTGTTTCCTCTATTTCCGCGATGATTGACGATTTTTTATTTCTTTTCAATCTTTGGGCTTCGGGTTTGAAACCCAAAGACATCGACTCTAATGCTTTCCAAAAAATTAATTGATGCAGTTCATTGTCTGCGCACTCTTAATGCATTATAATTTGGCTTTCCTTGACTGTGGGCTTATCTTTTCTCTTCTTCCTCTTTTCTATTTGCAGGATTAACTTTCTCCATTGCGGAGCTCCTATCCCTTTGCTCCATTCCATGCTGTCGCTCTTTAATTGAAGCTCACTTCTGGAGTTTGATGGGGTTTTTTTGTGAGGCTGTTGCCTTCTCCATCTGTGGGATGCTTTCCCCAGTCTTTTGTTTCTGTTCTTAAGATGCTTTGGGCTTTGTTTTTTGTATATGCTGCTTATATTATTCTCTTTTACCTAGTATGTGGATGTTTCTTACGTTATTGCTTTAGCCTAAAATTCTCTTTTTCTGATCTTTTTTCTGAGCATGTTGGGTGCTTGTTTGTTTCTTGTGGCTGCTTTGGTTGAGCTACTTGGCCTTTTCTTCCCGATCCTTTGCATTTGGATGGCTTGTTTTCCTCAGCTTTTGGTTTAGTCTCTTTAGTGTCTCTGGTTATGTTGTTACTTATCTGCTGTTTGGTAGCATTTGCGTTCGATGATGGGTTTTTCTTGACTGCGGATGGTTTTTTTTTATTGCTCTGCTCCTTTCTCTTTATGGGGCTGATCTATTTTCATGGTATTGCTTCGGTTAGAGCTTTCTTCTCTACTCTTTCTATTCTTTATCTGGGTGTGAAGAGTGGTTTGCGGCAACCTTTTGGTTTTGGTTAAGGGATCGTCTGATTGTGGCCTTTTATTGTTGTTCTGTTGGCTGACCTGAGTTCGCTTTCTTTGGCCCGTGGTCTGGACTGTCTGGTTCAATCATGGTCTTCAGGGAGGTTGTGCTGTAGTGGTTGCTTTCAGCACCCTAGTGGAGGTGTTCCTCGATGGGTTTGGTCGAGGTAGCTCGGGCTTTGGATCGTTTGGTCTCCTTCTGCTGTTCAGCTTGCTGATCGCTTGCTTGTTGTTTGTTTCCATTTGTGTGTGAGAGGCTCTTGCTGCGACGTGGTTCCTTTTTTCGTTTCTCTAGTGTTGCTCTGTGTTGTATTTCTTTTCATTTTCTCTGTTATCAGTTCACATTTTACGGCTTGTAAAATTTACATTTTGAGTTGTTTTAATATATTATTGATTTGTTGGCTAGGGTTGCAAGACCCTATCCGGTTCATCAAAAAAAAGAGTGAATTGTATCTGTATGTATAAATTACTAAATAATTTAAGGGAACATAAGCTCAACAATGGATCCCTTATCTTTAAAAAGAAAAAAAAAAGGAAAAATTGGATGCCCGCTCAACCAAATCCGTACATAAGACAACTTCTGGTCCAAAATATTGGATTAGATCCCCTCGAAACCCAAATCCTGCTACCCACGTGACAGATTCCCTGACAACAGCTGTCCTTTTGGAAAGACCAGTGTCTAAAGTCCATTCACAAATCTCTAGGGTTAAAATCTTAACTAGTAATTACACGTATATTAGGATAAAAAAGGCGATAAAAAAGGTGATTCGAAATTCAAAAACCCCTTCTTCCTCGGCATCTACTCTCCCCAGATCCCGTCGATTCTCCCTCCTTCTCGCATTCGCCTCTCAATTAATATTGTAGAGCTCCCCAATCCCTTCAGACCCATCTCAACCTTCTCGATTTTGAGTCGGTGCCCTTCTTCCTCTCTCTCCGCTGGAGGCCTAGACTCATCTCTTTCTTCCAGTGCCCCCCTTCCTTCCGGCCGCGCTCCTTGGGCCTCACTTGGCGTTGCGTGGCATTGTCTCCCATTGCGCTCTCCTATTGGCCTCACGGTGGTTGCCATCCCGAGCTGCCTTCTCGGCTCTACTTCGACTCGCCTCCCTCCTGCCCTGAACGGTGTTGCTCTTCCGTCGTTTCGCCAGTGTTCCCGTTTAAAGAGAGCGCTTCTGCCAGGAGTGTCCCCCCCTTCCAGTTGCGATCCGTCTCCCCTTTTCGACAGCTCTCTGTAAGTATTTCGCCGTCTTGATCTTTAGTGTTAATCTTGGTTGTGTTGATCATTTGGGTGGATCCCTGGTACCATTCTCTTGCTTTGTTGCTTATTATTTGAGCTGTGTAGTGTTCCATTAGCAGTTATATCTTTCGGGCTTTCTGTTTATTAGTGCTGGCTTTGTGCTCCCCATTCCCTGGGGACTTTTTTCCCAGCGACTACTTCAGCTCATGTCGGTGTTCTGACTGAGTTTCTTCTAGATCGCCCGTTCTATCTATCCTCTCTTCCTCTCTATTTTCTCCATTCTTGTTCTCCTGATTGGAGTGTGCGGCTTCTCTTCTTTGAGAGTCACTGTTAAGAAGAGGCACTGTTTTGTTATAGCACTGGTGTTGCATTTCTTGTGGGAGTGTTTCCACTCTGTTAGTGGTTTCTCTATACACTTCCTTTCCTTTTTTAAAGCTTAGTTTTAGTCCATTCTTGGAAGGATTTCTTCCATGAATCTTATCAAGGCTGTAGCGAGCTCTGATCGTTCTGCTTCGTATCAGGATTCGCAGAGGGTTTTTTATTCTTCGACTTGGGAATGCATATACCCCTCTCAGGGTTCTCCCATTTGCTTTAACTCCCACCTTATAGGCCCGATCTTCATCGGGTCTACTTCAGGTGCCTCCTTCCGGGGCATCTTAAGCGTGAATGTATGAATAAAATGAAGGGGTTATTCTGTGATAAGCTCGGTCACTCTCGTAACCGATGCTTTTCCCTTCAAAAACTTCTGGGATGGCCCAGAGGTCATCCCTTACCGGCCAAACTCCTATCCTTCCTTAATTATCCCCTCTTAAAGTTCAAGCTTCTGAATAGCTTGGTTAGTAAGCATAGTAGGGTTGAGAGCCAGTACCTCGAATCCTCTGTCTTGGCTGATAGTTCAGCGTCGAACTCCTCCCCATCTAGTCCTTCTCCTCGCGCATCTACAGTCCCTCTTAATCGGCCTAATATTGCTCTCCTTTTTAAGGATCGTAAAGTTTTTACGAACCTTGTTTCCAACCCTCGCCGGGCCTCTTTCAAGGCTCGCCCCCGTCCTGTCTCAGTGGTTCCGTCATTGTTCGGAAAGTTGGGTAAATATCCTGATTGGTTTAAATCCAATTCCTCGTATCTCCCGTTGTCTCGTAGTGCGAGGGAGACTGCTCCTCACTCCCGCACTTCTGACCCCCCTGTCCATCCAGACAGAGCTATTATTGATTTTAAGACCCCTTCTCTGTACTATAATTATCCTTGTGCTTTGAAGTTCTCTATTCCCTTATGTTCTGCGATCTCGTTTCATTATCCAGGATGCCTATTCTCTTGGTATCAACTTTTAGGGGCCCAGTCATGGCTCTATCAGGTCCTGAGGGCTTTCAAACTCTTCTTGCTCTCCCTTCCCCACAAGTATTCTATTAGTCTTGATGTCACTTCTTCTCCCCTTGAGGCCGGCACCACCAAGACCATCCCATCTATCTCTTCGGCTGCTCCCAGCAGTCTCAGTCCCCCCCCCCCCCCGTGTCCCATCTCTGTAGATGTTTCTTCATCTGACCTTGAGGCGATTTCGCCCCCTTCTGCTAGGGCTGCCCATCCCCCTGTCAAGCGTGGTTACAAGAAGAAAGTTTTCGATCTTTCGAAGATTCGAGTGAGCGCTCGCCTTCTTGCGAGGAAAGCAGGCTCCGTGTCTGCTTTTCAGCCAGTGCACTGTCGAGTAGCGCCTGCACGTTGACATCCCCGGTGTTAGCAGTGTCTTACTGCCGTTTCGCCTCTAGAGTCGCTCTAGACTGCTAGTGGAGTTGGATGTCGTCGTGGAGAGAGTTTTCCTCCTGTTGTCTTTGGTCGGTTGCTCGAGTCTCTGGGTAGCTTGTTTCGCTCGCTGGTATCTGGATGGTGTTTCTTGCCGTGTTTTTGCCCTCTGGGTTGTTTCTCCCGTTTATTTCTGTTTGTATGTTATTTCTGTTTTACCTCTTGTAAAACTTTTGATGCTTGTTTTGTATTATTACTGTTTTATTGATTAATATATTTTTGATGGCTGGAGCCTTTTGGCTCTATCCGATTCATGAAAAAAAAAATTACACGTATATTACACGTCTAATTAATATATATTAGTATTTTTCACGTGCGAACACGTTTTGATAAGAATTAGAGGATTTTCACGTGCAATTTATGTGTTAAGAAATAGGTTTTAGTTGAACGTGCATTGCATGTAATTGGAAAAAATATTTTGAAAGAAAAAATACAATTTGTACGTACAATGCATGTGTTTATAAGTATAATCTGAATTGTACTTGTAACATGTGTGTATATTTAGTGCTAAAAAAATATTATAAAATTAATTTGCACGTGCATTGCACGTATTAAATAGGTGAAATTTTTTTAATTATTTGTTTTTGTTGTAATTAATGGGAGAGTTTGAGTTGCACGTGCAACGCACGGATTTATATATTGACAAATGACAACCCCAACTCTCCCATTATAATATTGGATATATATATATATATATATATATATATATATATATCTTAGTGTCATTTGTCATTTTGTCATTCTACCAACATGTGCAACACATGTACATAATTAATATAAAGGAGGTTTCTGGTTCAAATCCTCCATACGTCAGAGTTTTTATTTTTATTTTTAAAAATTATTAAAACATGTATTGCACGTGAAAATTACTAGTATAATAAAACACAAAGAAAACAATCAGGTGGCTATTCTTCAATTGAAACCAAATCAACGGCTCAAATTCACAAATCCAAAACATATTTTTCCTTCCAAAAGTTTTCCCCCCAAAACTAAAAAAACTCATTAATTTATCAATCTCTCTCTATTCTCTCTTCAATTTTTCATATATCTCTCTTTCTCTCATTCTCTCTCTATTACTTCGAAATTTAGATTTTCAGATTTCAGGTTTGTAAATTTTCAGATTTTTTATGCTTTTTTTATTGATCATGTTACATTGAAAATAACAAATATATGCTCAACAGTTAAATTTCATCATTTTTCATCCTCAAAGTACTAAGAAGTTGAATTTTACAACCCCATTTATGATTATTTTTAAGCATACTAATGAAAACATGGACTTTTATTTACAACTAATTATTGTCATACTATTCAAACTTGAGCTACATAATTGTTGTTTTACTGTTTATGAGACTTTTCGTATGTTTTATTGCTCCGAAGACGTGCCGTAGGCACGTGTCCACGAGCAAATCTAGTATATATATATAGTACATAATAAGACAAAATCTGGCATCGAATCTGAGACATCCCTTTAGAGCATCCACAATGGTTTGCTATAATATATGGCAAAAAGAAAAATAGCAAATAGCAAATATCAAAAGAAACGTTCTCTACACTGGTTTGTTTCTCAAATTTTGATATAGATTTTTTTAAAAATCGGACGGAACATGTTCCGTCTGAAAGGTATTTTTGTAATTCGCGTAGTAAAATTAAATTAGTGTTAGTTATTAAATAGTAAATAGTTAATTAATTATTGATTAAAATAATACTAAATATTTATTAAATACTTCCTAAGATGAGATTAGTGTGTTAATTAATGAGTTAAACTTGTTGAAAGCGACATCTTGAATCTCAAACGGGACATGTTATCCCGTTTGTCCCGTCCAATACTTTTTCTTCCTTTTTTTTGATTTTCTTTTTCTTTTTTTGCGGCAGAACAACATGTTCGTGTTGTTCCGTCCGATACTTAAAAAAAATTATAAAAATTTGAAACGAAAAAACTTGTTTCGACCGATACCATTATATATATATATATAAACGAAATAACTTGTTTCCACCGATACCATATATATATATGTATGTATGTATGTATGTATATATATATATGTATGTATGTATATATGGTATCGGTCGAAACATGTTGTTTCGTTCCGAATTTTTTATAATTTTTCTTTTTTAAGTATCGGACAGAACATATTGTTCCGTCCCTTATATATATATTGTTGGCTGTGTTGCTCACTTTAAGAGCAAAACCAATCTCCTCCTTGCTTTTAGTCCCACATCGGCTGGAATCTAAGCCTAATGAATGATTATATCACAATCCCTCTATTGTTCCTTTGTGGTATTGTGTGGGGAGCCCGTTGGCCACATGCGCGCACCGCCGCCGTCGCCCGGCCTGGCTCGGTTCGGTTCGGCGTGCGTAACGGGCACGGGTGCACGCCCACATCTGCGGGCGCCGAATGCCGATCCGATTTGCTCTTCGAGTTCGGGTTGAGGCCCAAAACTCCTTTTTGCTATTTGTTTTTATTTCTCATTTATTTGACTGTTTCCTCCGGATTTGCTGCGAGTGTTGGATCAGTTATTTAAGATCCAAAATTTTGGCCATCTTTTCTGTGCACGTTTTTGCGTGGGATCAGCAACCGTTCAGGACCTTGCTGCCTATATATTCCGATCTTTGATCTCTTTGCCGGTTACTGAAAAACATATTGCCAAAAGAAAACTCTTGCTCTCATTTATTCCTCTCGTTCTGCTGTTCGCTTCAAAGGTCTTGTCTTCCTCTTCAGTTCTGGACAAGACTAAGTTCGGGTCGCATCTCTCGACGTTGTGTGCAACAGCGAGAAGCCGGTGATACCGGGGATTTTACCACTAGGAGCATCTGAGAAAAGTCTGCACATAAGACCTCGGATCAACTCTTAGGGCAGCGCGTTCAGCGCGACTTCCCCATAGACCGGTAACTTTGTACTAATTTATTTTATTTTATTATTTCGAGTTGCAGAAAATCAAAGAATCATGGAGCTTTCTACAACAATCTAAGAGTTGATCAATATACAATATACCTTATTATTTGTTCTCGTTGTTCTAATATTTTGTTCATAAACTTTCTACTATTAGCAACTGTAAACTTGTTATTTTCAAGTGCACACACTTCTGATCTTATTTTCTAAAGACAATTTTCAAATTACTTGGTGACAGTATTTGTCTACATTTTTGTTCTGTCACTCTCCATTGAAATAAAACACACATCAGTCATATTTTTTATTATGTTAGTAAACTGCTAGATTTTGCCTTGAGAACAAAACAAATCTGGTTAGATAATTTGTTTAGTCAACAAAATACATATATATACACATATTTTCTATTTGTCTGTCAAGCAATACTGAGATTCATTTTCATAAAGTGTTGTTCATATTGCTTATAGATCACATACTTTGTTATTAACAAAATGCATCACTATAAATTCCCACATTATAGAATATCTGTAGCTTTAATATTCTTAAAGTATTGATATATTATTAATTACAATATTTGTTGGCACCAACATTTGTGTTATTAGATTCATTTTGATATTCTCAAACCTTTAGAATACTTCTCGCTGTAAATTTACTTTTATAAATTTACAATCATCAATTTTCTAGCATAATTAATTGTTAGTACATAATTCTTGTTATATTGTGAGTAGCATTATTGCTTACATAACAATATCAAGGCTATTATTAATTTGTGGTGCTAGATATTACTTTGGTATTCTTTAAATATTTAGATAAAAGGAATAGTTTATTGACCTTGCAAATTCCTTTCAAAAAATCTAAAGTTCTAAAAAGTAAAGATAAATTTGGGAATAAGCCGAAAGGGTCCTTCTGTCAACCGGGTGTAAACAGCCCTAAGCGACACGGTATTTAAGCGTCTTCGGACCACCGCTAGCTGGGAATCGGCCCCTACAGCTAACCCAAGTTAATCGAAACTTAATAGATTAAAGATTTATTATGGTTGATTAGCAAGATCATTAAACTATTATTCTAGAGCCCCTGACACTTTTATTGAGTAGCTACAACATTATTCTTGCAGACTCTAGACTGCTATACTAGTTACCATGACTGGAAAAGAAGAGACTGCTACTGCCAAGCCAGCCAAGTTTGATGGCACCCACTTCAAGAGGTGGCAGAGTCAGATGAAATTCTGGCTCACCACTTTAGTACTACTTTCAGCAATTGATGGATCCACACCCATCACAACTAATTCTGACAATTCTGAGTCTGGCAAAGGAGCTCCCGAATCCTCTAGTTCCTCTAAAACTCCTAAGGAACCCTCTAGTTCCCAAAAACCTAAAACCCCTAAGGAAATAGACTTTCACTGTTTCCATCGAATTCTAAGCGCTTTATCTGATTCTCTTTACGATATATTCTTTGAATATAAGAACGCTAAAGAACTTTGGGATGCTCTGGAAGATGAATATGGTTGTGATGATACTGGAATTGAAAGATTCAATTCTTCTGCTTTTAATAGGTATTTCATGGTAGATAACAAACCTATGAATGACCAAATCTATGAATTCCAAGAATATGTGAGGCATTTTCAAGCCAAAGGTACAATATTTTTTACTGAGTATAAGATAGCTTGCCTGATAGATAAGCTCCCTCCTTCTTGGTCTGACGTCAAGAAGGATCTCACCCATACTCAAAGTGAGCTTACCTTTGCCCAAGTCCTAAAGAAGATTAGAACAGAGGATCAACTTAGGCTAAGATCTAACCCTAAGACTGAGTCTAAGGCAAAGGTAAACCTAGTAGAATCATCCCAAGGCAAACCCAAACATAATAATCCTCACAAACCCAAGAAGAAGAACTTTCAGCCTCATCACTAGAATCACCAAAACCACCAAAACCGTCAACACCAGCAAAACCATAGAACTATAAACTTCAGTCAGATTCAGGATCAACAGAAGTTTTGTTTGGTGTGTGGAAGAACAAACCATCTATCCTTCAACTGTTTCCATAGGAAGAAGGAACCAATCAAGACTCCTTATAAGGGGAAATGCCCTGCCAAACCAGAAGCCAACATGATTCTGAATTGATCTTCTAGTTCCTTCAGGTATGTGACTTACCAACCTTCTGTTAATATTTCTTACCATTCTGATGACTGGTGGTTGGATTCTGGAGCTAATGTTCATGTTTCATTTGATCGCTCCTGTTTTTCAAACTATCAGGAATCATGTGGAGGAGGCATAACCCTAGGAGATGGCTTAATGGCACAGATTGTAGGAAGGGGAAGAATAGATCTGAAGATAACATCAGGGAAAAATCTGCTTCTTCATGATATACTTCATGTGCCGTCAGTTATGAGAAATTTAGTTAGTGATTCCCTTCTTGTAGCATCAGGTTACAAGATTGTAATGGAAGCCAATAAAGTTGTATTTTCTAAGAATGAGTCCTTTGCTGAAAAAGGATATGTAAAGGATTGTCTTTTTATTCTCAGTACTATAAATAAAATGTCAGATCCTTCTCCTGTTGTTTACAATGTAGAATCTTCCAGTGTATGGCATGGTTGACTAGGTCATGTGAATCTGGGTTCTCTTACAAGGATGATGAACTTAGATCTTATTCCCAAGTCTCCTGTAAATAATAAATACAAATGTGAGATTTGTGTTCAAGCCAAACATTCTAAACTACCTTTCAAATCTGTAGAAAGGAATTATGATCCTCTAGAACTAGTTCATAGTGATGTTTGTGACTCAAATAGGGTTTTGGCCCGAGACGGTAGGAAATACTTTGTCACTTTTATAGATGATTGTTCAAAGTATTGCTATACCTACCTTCTCAAAACCAAAGATGAAGTTCGAGATAGATTTAAGGTTTACAAATCCGAAGCTGAGAACCAATTAGAGATCAAGATTAAGATCCTTAGATCTGATTGTGGCGGAGAGTATACCTCAAACGAAATGACTAACTTCTGTGAAGAACACGGAATAATTCATGAGGTGATTGCTCCTTACTCACCACAGTCTAACGGAGTTGCTGAAAGGAAGAATCGAACTCTGTTAGACATGGTGAATGTCATGCTTCTCAGCTCAGGTGCTCCTGATAACTTGTGGGGAGAAGCCTTATTGACAGCTTGTTACATCCTAAATAGGATCCCTAGTAAATCTAAGGATAAGACTCCCTATGAATTATGGAAAGGTAGAACTCCTAGAGTCCATTATCTCAAAGTTTGGGGATGTCTAGCAAAAGTAGGAATCCCTGAACCTAAAAAGAAAAAGATTAGACCTAAGACTGTGGATGCTGTGTTCATAGGATATGCCTTAGATAGCAATGCCAATAGATTTCTAGTGACTCATTCTGAAATAAATGAAATCTCTAACAATACCATTATAGAAGCTACAGATGCAGTTTACTTTGAGAATATATTCCCTTTTAAAGATAGAATTTCTTCCAACCCATCCAGTTCTTCCCTTGCTCCTTCTTCCAGTTCCCATTCTCAACCTTCTAGTTCTCAACCTGATCAAGACTCTGAACCTAGAAGAAGTAAAAAAGGAAGGATTGAAAGGAATTTAGGGGAAAGTTTCTTCACTTATTTGATAGAGGGTGATCCCTCAACTTACGAAGAAGCAATATCTTCTCCTGATGCTCCTTTCTGTAAAGAAGCCATCATCAATGAGTACAACTCCATTATGGAAAACAGTACTTGGTATTTAGCAGACATAACTTTAGGTAGTAAACCTATAAGTTACAAATGGATCTTCAAAAAGAAACTTAGAGTTGACGGTTCCATAGAGAAATACAAAGCTAGATTAGTAGCCAAAGGTTTCACCCAGAAAAAGAGATTAGATTATTTTGACACCTACTCTCCTGTAGCTAGGATTGCCTCCATTAGAACTCTTCTAGCTTTAACATCCATTTATGACTTGCTAATTCATCAAATGGATGTAAAGACAGCCTTTTTGAATGGAGACCTAGAGGAAGAGATCTACATGGAGCAACCTGAAGGTTTTATTGCTAAAGGTCAAGAAAAGAAAGTTTGCAGATTAGTAAAATCACTTTATGGCCTAAAGCAAGCTCCCAAGCAATGGCACAGCAAATTTGATAAAGTGATTTTAGAATATCATTTCTCACCAAATGAGTATGACAAATGTATATACTCTAAAAACATTGATCGAAGTTATGTCATTTTATGCTTGTATGTAGATGACATCCTCATTTTAGGATCAACACTTGAGTTGATAAATAATACTTAAGATTATTTATCCAGCAAGTTTGATATGAAAGACCTAGGTGAAGCCAACCTGATTCTAGGATTGCAAGTATCCAAATTCAAAGAGGGTTATACTCTCTCCATAGTACATTCTATTGAGAAAATGATAAGGAAATTTGAGTACTTTGATAAGAAACCTGCTCCTACTCCTTTTGACAGTAGTATCATTCTCAAAAAGAATGAAGGTTCACCTGTAGAACAACTTAGATACTCTCAGATCATAGGTTCTCTTATGTATATAACAAATAGAACCAGACCTGATATTGTATTTGTTGTTGGGAGACTTGGTAGATATACTAGTAACCCAAACCGGTCACATTGGTCAGCATTAGAAAGAATATTTAGATATCTTAAGGGTACTATAGATTATAAACTTTATTATTCTAGACACCCTGATATCATAGAAGTTTATTCAGATGCAAACTGGGCAACTGACTCACATGATGTGAAATCCACAACTGGATATGTTTTTATCCTAGGAGGAGCTGCAATCTCCTGGGGTTCATATAAATAAACTATCATAGCTAGAAGTACTATGGACTCTAAAATGATAGCTTTGGACACTACTTGTACAGAAGCTGAATGACTTAGAAATTTGATTGTGCATATACCTGTTGCTAATATTCCTGTTCCTGCTATTTCTATAAACTGTGATAATAAATCTGTTATAGAACTACTAAAACATGATTCTGTGAATGTTAAGATGAACAGGCACCTGCAGCTGCGCTTCAAGTCAGTCAAGAGCCTATTAGGCAAATATGTGGTTCTTGACTATATAAAGTCAGAAAAGAACCTTGCAAACCACTTGACAAATGGTCTGTCTAGGGCTTTGATCCTAGAATCATCGAGGGGGATGGTGATAAGCCCATAAGTAAGTCATCAGCAGTGACAACCCAACCGAGTCTGACTGGAGATCCCAAGAAGCCGGTTCAATGGGTAGAAACAAGCTGGACTTCAGTGACTATTATGGAACACTGACTCAGAGATTAAATTCTCATAAACTAATGCCCAGGTGGCTGTACGAGGTTGTACAATGATATCCCATCCCTATGGTGACAGTGTTCCGGTGTGATCTGGTGATGATGAGTTTTAAACTCTTAATATGTCCAAGCATTATTATGTAGGGCTGACTCCGATCACCAACCCTTTAAGGACTTATCTATATGAGAGGTCGTGAAGGCCGCGACTATGGGACAGGACGATCCCAGACAACTCTCATAAATATGGAAAAAGTGCGCATGGCCATTCAAAAGCGCCACCCGATAGACCCAAGAACCTCTAGCGTACTATGTGTGCTATTTTTCTGAATCTGATTCAAGAAGTCTGATTCAAGGCATAGTCCATCAAACACTTCTTCAAACAAAGACAATAGACACTACGTGAGATTCAAGGCTGTAGTCCATCTCATTTATGCATAGTATACTCTTGCCCAGAACTTCATCATTATTCTTTTATTATCTCTGTCTTCGGATCTTGGGTTGGGGGGGGGGGGGGGGGGGGGATTGTTGGCTGTGTTGCTCACTTTAAGAGCAAAACCAATCTCCTCCTTGCTTTTAGTCCCACATCGGCTGGAATATAAGCCTAATGAATGATTATATCACAATCCCTCTATTGTTCCTTTGTGGTCTTGTGTGGGGAGCCCGTGGGCCACACGCACGCGCGGCCGCCGCCGCCCGACCCGGCCCAGTTCGGTTCGGTTCGGCACGCGTAACGGGCACGAGTGCGCGCCCACATCTGCGGGCGCCGAATGCCGATCCGATTTGCTCTTCGGGTTCGGGTTAAGGCCCAAAACTCCTTTTTGCTATTTATTTTTATTTCTCATTTATTTGACTGTTTCCTCCGGATTTGCTGCGAGCGTTGGATCAGTTATTTAAGATCCGAAATTTTGTCCATCTTTTCTGTGCACGTTTTTGCGTAGGATCAGCAACCGTTCAAGACCTTGCTGCCTATATATTCCGATCTTTGATCTCTTTGCTGGTTACTAAAAAACATATTGCCAAAAGAAAACTCTTGCTCTCATTTATTCCTCTCGTTCTGCTGCTCGCTTTAAAGGTCCCGTCTTCCTCTTCAATTCTGGACAAGGCTAAGTTCGGGTCGCATCTCTCGACGTTGTGTGCGACAGCGAGAAGCCGGTTTTACCACTAGGAGCATCTGAGAAAAGTCTGCACATAAGACTTCGGATCAACTCTTAGGCCAGTGCATTCAGCGCGACTTCCCCATAAACCGGTAACTTTGTACTAATTTATTTTATTTTATTATTTCGAGTTGCAGAAAATCAAAGAATCAAGGAGCTTTCTACAACATATATAGTCCAATGTAAAGCATAAATATATGTAAAGCTGTATAGTCCAATGTATGAGATTTAGTTGGAATTCCAACTAAATATAAGTAAAGCTATATAATCCATCTATCGCGAAGAGAAGATCTATGTCCAATATTTTTCAATCTTTTGCTGTGCAAAGAGGATGGCCCATTCCTTTCCATACGGTTTGAATTGGATCTTTTACATCTCTGAGAGCATCCACAGCCGTTTGAGGTAAAATATACATATATGCATATATGATATATGCATATTTTACCTTAGCAATTCAAGCAAATATTGTAGTCGTCAAAAGCTAAAAAATGCATATTTCGTTCGAAATAAAACAAACAAGTGAGAAAAGAATTAATTTAAATAGGTAGAAACTAAATTAATTTAAATAGTTAGAAACTAAAAATTTATGTTTCGTCCAAAGAAAACAAAAAAAAAACAAAAAATATCAAAATTCACGTTGGATGAAACATGATGTTTTGTCCTATGTGAATTTTGAACTTTTTTTGATTTTTTGAGAATTTTTTAAAGGGTTTAATAAAAACGTTGGGGACCTACATCATGAGACGAAACATGAAGTGGGCTTTTTGGAATTAAGTTGTTAATTAACTCAACCTAATTAATTAACTAATTATTTAACTAAAAGTTTAATTAAAATACTAACTACACTAATTAATTAACTAAATTAGGAGTTTAAGATTTTTTTTATTTATTTATAATTCAGGATTTCATTAGACGAAACATCATGTTTCTTCCGAGAATTTAAAAATATTCACGCATAATATGTATATTGCTATATCGGCTGATATTCTTTAGCTTTTTACTGTAGAAAGAAAAGAAAAAAAAATGGCAAAATGACTGACGCGTGTAGCGTCTACAGTGCCAAATTATGCATAATATGCATATTTAGCTGACGACTGTGGATGCTCTGATTGACCAAAAAGGGTACATGGCAAACGGGCAGCAGGTCATGACACATTAGAGAAAGATAGATTTTACAACATCCATAATTAATTCTGATTTAATGCATAATCGAACTTATAACCTTTCACTTGGCATTTGGATTTTGGGTTTACTAAGAGTTTAATTAGAATTTTAGTCGGGTTTAATACCGTTTTCGGGTTCAAGTTAGAATTTATGGTTTAGAACGAGATAAAAGTGGAAAATAAGAAAGTAATTTTGCAACCATAATTAAAGATTAGCCAGGTTAGACTAACAAAATTTTAACTCCGTGACTCTTTTGGAGTGAGACTCATTATGGGTGGCGTATCAAGAAAATACTACTTCATCGGTGGCTTATCTGGAATCAGAATATTTGTCGATAGTCTTGCTTTGAAATTAGAATATTTGTGGGTGGACCTTCCAGACAAAAATCTAATAGATATGTGTTCCTGGCTGGCAGGGCCGGCCCTGATATGAAGGCGGGTAAGACCGCCGCCTCGGACCCCCGCGGAATTCGTCATTTTTGGACCCCCGATTTCAAACTTCCCTTGTAAATATAGGCACGCGTTTCGCGTGTAAATTTTTTTTTTTTTTTATATGGGGCAGGGGGGCCCATTTCGGAAGTTCGCCTAGGGCCCCTCGGAACTCAGGGCCGGCCCTACTGGCTGGCATTGAATTAAGATCAAGGATGGCAAGCACCACATGTTACTGTCGCGTTTACCAGCTGCCCGGATCCAGCATTCGACCGGAACCAACCCGATCTATACGGGTACGGGTCCACGTCATAGTCCTAAAATAAGATCCAATACACTTCCGAGTCCAGACCCAGACCCGGACCCAGACCCGTAAAAAAATACCTTAAAAGGTATAAAATTTGAATAATAGTGTTATCGGGATATCTCTACTATTTTAATGGGAGAGTTGGGATTTGTAACAAACAAACCCTAACTTTGTAACTATATAAACACGTATAATACACGTCCAAATAATATCCAACAAATATAAATGTGCACCGCGCATGTAGCCCAAATTAAAAAGTTCAAATATAATTTTTTTTCTTATTCAATATATATTCATTTAATTTGATGAGTTTACTTTTTTTAGATACATTATATTAGTATATATAAATAGTAATTGTTGAATATAGATGTGCAAATATAATATTTATTCAAGTACTTAAGAGCAAAAATTATTGGAACCGTAGAATATCAAGTGCAAAATACTTACGCGCAAATATTTATTTCACGCTACCGGACCCGATGGGTAGATTTTTTTAACTAGGACCCAAATCCGTTTCTTGCAAATCTGGGTCCAGATTCAATTTTGGGGCCCGTGCGGTATCGGATCCGGTTCTGGGTGGCGGAGGACCCAACCGGTTAGGACCCCATACCAGGCACCAGCTCTACATGGTACCCCAAAAAAACAGAGGGGAGAGAGAGAGAGAGAGAGAGAGAGAGAGAGGGGGGGGGTTTTGAAACTACTCCTACACGGTTCTTAGGGCCCAAGTAATATATGTATTGTAATGGCCCATAGCCAAGCCCACAAAGCCCTCAAAAAAGCTAAAAGACTGACCTGTTGGCTCTGGTCAACTACACACCCAATAAGAAAAACAAAAACAACACAACAAATCTTAGCAGGTATTTTATTGCAAATACAACATAGGTCAGTATACATTTTCAACATTTTACTCTTCTGTAATCAATAGGCATACCCAGCGAAACCCTGATACTAGCATCCACAATAATTCCACATAGTCGAGAATATCGAATACATTCTTTCGCATATCCTTCCTGATATGCATTGTCATCAAAACTGACATTCATTTTTCTAGCATTTGTTGGTACTTTAACCAATTGTCAACATAGTCTAGAATTTCGAATACATTCTTTCCCATATCCTGATATGCATTGTCATCAAACTGACATTCATTTTTCTAGCATATGTTGGTACTTCAACAAGTGTCGACTATTTGAGAATCAGATATCACAACCAACATTCATCTCAGAATTTATATCTCGCTTCTTTGTTAGGTTAACAACTAATCGTATCCTTTTTAATTATCAGAATTCAAATCTCCTATAGTTTTACTATATGTACCCTCCTAAGTCCTATTTACATTAACTGCAATTTTATCATGTTTTTGTAACTGGTCATGCTCACAGTTTTCCTCTATTGTTGTTATCCCAGCTTTTAGCAATGTGCAACTCGTATAGCTTAACATTCTTATTTCAGCTACATGATATATTTTACACATATTTACAAGAGAATATATGCATAAAAATAGTTTTACTTTTAGACACAGAAAATGATCCAAAAAATAAATTCAGGTAAAATACTATAATTATCAATATGATCGTCTTCTAGATCAAATAAATAAATCTAATCAAAATGATAATCATTAACCGAGAATAAGAAAGAACACAGGCACCAATGAAAATGGCAAAATTACTTTAACAGTTTTTGCAAATTTGTATAAAGAAGCAGTAAATCATCCAGTGTTTTATAATCTGTAAAACCCTATTTTGCAGAAATGATTATTAACTCTTAAAGTTGCTGACTATAAATATAAACAGCTATGCATGCAAATATTGGTGAGAAGTTGCATACATTTCCTGTTTAACCGAAAAAGGGTAAAACTGTCTATAAATAAAGATGGACATATCTGGCAAACACTACCTGTTTCCCAGTGGGAGTTGTCAGTCCCCAACTCTTATGCACCCATTCTACTACCTCTGCGTCCTTTTGGGGAGCGGGCTGCATCAGCTTGCAAAGATGGAGACGATGAGGATGAAGGAGAACTGTTTACACTGGAATTGGGATTGGAGGAGCTAGATGTAACATGACCGAGTCCCAAGACAACATCAGATATTCCTGGGCGAAGGTGTGGATGTTCCGAGAGGCACAGTTTCGTGATTGCACATAAACGGCAAAAGGAACGGGCAGGGAAGCGTCCTTGAAGCAATGGATCAGCCAGTTGCAAGTTCCACCTTTTATCAAGGAGAAATGGACGAGCCTGCAAAAAAGAGGGGGGGGGGGGGGGGGGGGGGGAACAGTTTTGACAACAATGCTTGACAAAGATAGAAGACATAATTCATAGGAAAGAGAAAAAATTTGAGTTGAAAATGTATTGAAATCAAAAGAAAAATTATAACTAAAAAAAAAAGAGGTATTGAAATCCAAGATGTTACTTAAAATTTTGACAACTTAAACTCATGTCTCAAGATGTATCGAGAATTTGAAATGTTGACTAAAATTTTTGAATGGCTACGATTCTCAGACTATTCCTTTCCTCAAAAAAAATAATATAAAACAATATAACTGAAAATAAAGTAAAATAATACAAATCAAAGTAAAATGAAACAAAATAAACTAATGAAATTAAAATGAAAATAACTAAGTGGCATACCCATGATATTAAATTCCTCTGTACGTCTATCCTGGCAGAGTCAAATGCTTTGAGTCCAGTCATCAGCTCCAACAGCATAACACCGAAGCTATAAACATCAGACTTCACGTTAAGTTTACCACTGTAAGCATAATCAGGGGCGCAGTAGCCATAAGTTCCCATGATTCTTGTTGAAACATGAGTATGGGGGCCAACAGGTCCAATTTTAGCAAGCCCAAAATCAGAGAGCTTGGGGTTGAAGTCATCATCAAGCAATACATTCGCCGCTTTCATGTCACGATATATGATAGGAGGGTCTGCTGCATGCAAATATTTAAGCCCTTCAGCAACCCCAAGGGCAATCTTAATTCGGGTATCCCATTCAAGTGGTTGTTTTCCACGTGTTAAACCTGTACAAGAGTACTTGCCACTTAGTAAATCAAACAAGGAACAAAAAGGGAAGGGGAAAACAAAGTTTGAAATGCACGCCACCTTATTCTATCTATGTAAAATATATTAAGCTAACACAGCATCTAATGCGAAAACACAAGGAAATGTTGAAAGCTACCTTAAGCTAATCAGGAAGAATAAAAAAGAACAACAAACCTTTCTTAAATTGGAAATGAAGTGGCTTCCTTGTATAGTATGATAAATACGGGAGCTGTGAAACTACTTGATGCCTTTATCAATTGACACAAAGACAAATACAAAAATATTCTGAGGACTAGGAAACATATATATAGATAAAAAAAGGGGGAAAGTTATAATCATGAGTCAACAATAAAAATAAAAACCATCATTCAAACAAAAACAAAAAATCGGAATGATAAAGATTTGAAAATTCACAGGAACATAAGAGGATAAACAGCTCTAGCTCTAAATTACTCAGAGAAAAGGTATATAAATTAGCATAAATTAGCAATGACAAAATGACTTAAATCAGTAGAAAGAGCCAACAACCACCCAAAATTTTACAAACATAGAACACAAACACCGTGCATTGACCAAAAATTAAATAACTGTCCACAAAACTACTTATACCGTTTTAGAGTATAACCAGGCCAACTCCATGCTACAAACAATCTAAACACATAAAGGAGATTCAAAGAAGAAAATGTTCGTGAATAGCAGAACAATCAACATTCAAATTAATGAATTAAATAATGAGCTAAAATTCAACACGAACTAAAATTTTGAGTTTGGTGTGAACAGATCAATAACATGCTCATGTTCCATAGAACATATTACTACATACAAACAGATACCGCATAGAATGCAACACGATACTGAATATATAAATATAGTAATCCACAATATATGATATGGAATATAAATAAAATCAAGATATCAATATGTTGTGGTACAGAATACATCCTAAGCAGCATAGACACGGCCAAGCCGACACAATGCAACCGACACACAGACACGCAGAATATTTTGAAAACTACCCTAAATATCAGGTGTCCTTCAGATGGGAGTGCCCAAAATGGAGTGCCCGACAAGTATGCGACACGACACAACTACCAAATTGAAGTATCCATGCAACATAAAATACATACATGCAGATACACATACATATGCATAAAGTATCCACAGCGTATCCATATTTTGAATAAATGGGATATGTTGTATCTGCATACTCCACTGCATGACTATATTGTATCGTTAATCTTTTATATACTTTTGTACTTACACTACAAACAAGCATGCCTACATGACTGCCTAATTAATGTATGTTTTTTGTTAACAGATGTACTAAGCACATGCAGTAACGATGTACTACATTAACAAATTGAACTCAAAATCACATAATTTGTGTACTGCATTATTAGCATACTCCAGTCAGTCCAGAATAGTCATAATTCATAAAGATGACAGTTATAAGTTGACATCCGAAATCATCCAACTAGTATTCAGCTATCAGATTCATAAGCCTCTTTATGAACCAGGGCAACATAGACTACACATAACATAAGAATGTTGAGTTAGAGATCGAGGGTTATTAGGAAGGAGGGTAGATGTATGTGGGATATTAAGGTAGCTGCTTGTATGTGGATCCTATGGCTAGATAGAAACGATGCCTGCTTTCGTAATATTAATTGTACATTTCAGAGGATGCTGCATAAAATCTTATTTCTTATTAATGATTGGGCAGGTGCACTGAGCCTAGGAAGAAACCTCGGACTGATATGGAGGAGTAGCCCTTTCTAGCTGGATGCTGATGCTTAGGCATGTGGGGATGATGCCTATTTTGTGAGCCAGAACTTTGTTATTTTCTGGCAAATTATAATGTATTTCATTGCTGTATTTCTTTGCTGTTTGATGTGGACATCATTGTTTTGGGTTTGTAATATGTCGTACTTTGTTTCATTAACTGTTCATTAATGAAACAGGTGACTAGGGTCACTTTTATATCAAAAAAAAAAAAAAAACATAAGAATGTTGATGAACAAGTTAATCATAAATAATTTAATTAAATAAAGGTGCCAAATGTTAATCAATATGCCATTCATGAAAACTTAGTGCTTAACTCAATGGGAGATGGGTGGCTCGTAGCTCAAATGCCTAAGCTAATTTTTTGTCAGTGATCTTGTAAAATTAAGAAGGTTAAGGTCATTCATAGTGACTTCGAGTGAATTGGCAATATATATTGATTAATATAGCATTCAAGGAATTTATTCCAATTTAATTATGTTATAGATTTATAACCAAATCCAGTGACACAACTACAATCTATGATAGGTGGGACACTCGCTCTCCTGCAAAAATTAGGGTGCTAATCGATGTTGAACGTAAATCATCCTGATCAACTTCCTACAGTTGTTGCCAAACTGAGGTTGCAAACAAATAGAAACAGATTGAATAAGGGCACTACCATATCCATATTTGTCAATGAAACAAGAAAAATATACTATATCAATATTAGTTCGGAAATGAAAACCCATATCCATATTTGGAAAACAGGAAATATATATAAAATGAACATGAGAGCAACATATACGGATCAACAAGGTTTCCAATATCAGCTGTTATGGCCAACATATACGGATGAACAAGGTTTCCAATATCAGCTGTTATGGCCGTCCATAAATCATTTTGAAAGAATCATCGATTTTGCTAATATAGATTTAAGGCGTTGAACGTTTTTTGCACAATTTTAGAGCAATATATCAGTCTGATTCCAATAAATTCCCCAAAATAATATCAGACGATATATTAAAAATATAGAAGAAAAAATAATTCAAAGAAATGGAGCGAACATGAACATATCCTATCCTGTTTGAGCTCAGCTCGTTTAGAGCTTGTGTAGGCTCGTTTAGGCTAGGGTCGGCTTGGTTAAGGTATGAGGCTCGGTATGTTTAGGCCCATTCCACAAAGGCTTGAGGCTTGGCTTATTTCATAATTATCTATATAACCTGTGAAAGAAAAATGGTGTCAAGTTTGCACTATTATATGTTGGTTATTTTTTAAAAAATTATCACATCCGTAGTAGTGTTATAAACTAGAAGCTACAGTGTCCTACTCTCTGTTTATGTTTCTGTGTTTTTCAGCTAGCCAAAACTAATCTATTAGAATAGTCATCTAAAGGTTGTTCATAACTTGTTAATAGTTTATCTACCATTTACAGAATTTCACTTCACTACAGTTGTAATCAAGTTTAAAATGAGCTCAACCCAAGCTCTGAACTAACCAAGCCCTAAACAAGCTTCAACACGTCTTAAACAAGCTCAAATCAAGCTGTTTAAGACGTGTTCACAAGCTCAAAACGAACCAAGCTTCTAACATAAATAAAATAGCTCAAGCTTTAAATAGAAACAAGTCAAACAAAGCTCGTCTAGTTATTTTTTCTTAGGGAAAAAGCTCGTTTAGTTATAAATGACTACAAACCAAGCTTGAACAAATAATAAACAAGCTGAACTGGGATCAACTCAAGTTCAGCTCGTTTGACATCCCTACTCAAGTTCAGTTCGTTTGACATCCCTACCGACAGGTTCCCTTGAACAATGACAACAGATCACAGATGTTGAAAAGTGATCTTCAACACTACAACAAAGAAAGAAATAGTTCGCTTTCTTTTATTGACTTTTCTTGCTTTCATTTCCCTTTTTTGGTTCAAAGTTGGGTTTTTTTTATTCTCAGTTTCTTCCCTTTGTCTTCTCAAATCCTCTCATTTTTTGTTCATTCTTCTAGATGCTGACGCTGAGAACTGAGGCCCTAATTATTCTCTAGTTTGTTGGACTGAGACAAGAAAGAAAAAGAGGAAAGATATAGCACAGCTTTCAACGATTACTCAAATAAGTAGTTTGCTCTGCTTCATTCGATGATCAATAGCCTTTATATAGGTTTAACAAAATCACATTACCAACATCTTAGATTTATCTTCCTAATCAAGATAAAATAGAAATAGAAATTAAAGAACCACTATTAGGATATAAGTGGCGACCTTCAACCCTACCTGCAACTTTGAAATTTTAATCTATTTGCAAGGTTTCACATGGTCTCAGAGCAACCAGGTTTGAATCTTGTTGGCTACACATATTAATTGAAGATTAAGGAAAATATACGGTTGCGCATACAAGTCCTTACCTGCTATGCAATTAATAATGGGTTTCAATACTTGTCCACTGGAGTTCGCATAGACTGCAATGCCAAGCTTTTAGATGAATAACAATTTCTTAGGCTGAGGATCAAAATGTAAAGTTTCGCAATTGAATCATAGAAAATAATCATAATGATAAAAACAAGGAGTATGACCCTCCAATTCTGAAAAGCAAACAAAACAAAATACTAGCTTCTCCTTGCCAACAACTTTGATGTGATCCTAGTCATTATAAGTAGTACATATAGATACACAATTCACAGATCATAAGAAGTATCTGTCCAACATCTGCAAAGCTAATTACATACTTACCACTCTTTGACCATAAAGTTTAATAAATACTTTCAAAATCACTTAACAGATCTAACTATTGCAAGTACTCCTAACCTCGAGGGAGAAAAATGAAGTTCACACAAAAAGAAAAACCTCTCGATTCTTAATTCCTCGTCAACATCCTCTGGGTGTCGGCATTTTGCTAGCTAAGGTCTGTTACAAAAACCAAATTATTAAAGTGACTCAATATAGGCTCCCCAACTCACTAGTGAATCATCACTTCCCACCATCCTCTTAAATGCAGATGACAATCAAGATATCAATAACACAAAGGAATTGAAAATAAACATCAAACAAGCAACAAAGACAACAATTGACAAAGTCTCATTGTCATTACCAAATAAATGGTCTTCCAAGCTGCCCTGCGGCATGTACTCGTAGACCAAGAGCCTATCATCTCCTTCGATGCAGTATCCATACAAGTTAACCAGATTCGGATGCCTCAGCATGGTCAGCATAAGAATCTCTGTCATGAACTCTTTCGTCCCTTGAACCCCTTCCTTGTTAAGCTTCTTAACAGCCACAACCTATAACAAAAATCATTTTTTCCTTCAAGGGTGTGTTTGACAATAGAGTTAAGTTCTAATAAGGCGTTATCTTACATAACTTCAGTTATCTGACCGCAAAATTTGAGATAAGGAGAGTTATTTAAACTCCATTCAGAGCTTATTTATGTTACCTACAAACAGCATGACTAAAGTTTTTTTTTTTTGTTTTTTTTTTGTTTTTTTTTTGTTTTTTCAAAAAGTTGGAGACCAGAGGTATGATAACGAAAGTTAGCATATCTGAATAAAATAACTTTGATCGTCCTAACTCTGTCTCTGTTAGGACGATCAATAGGAATAGATTTCGATGTATTTTTTTATTTGTTGGTTGGGGTGTATGAGATCTGAAACCCAGCCTGTTGGGATCTGAACTTCATAAGCCTAATTTTTTGTTGTATGTATTGTTAAATTCTCTTTAATAAAACGCGGGGTTTTATACCCACCGTTTAACCATATAAAAAAAAACTGTCTTGTCTCTGTTCCCAAACATGCCTCCAAAGAAATTTGCAAATTCAAATATTTCTAATCAAATTACAAATCCAAATCCAAATTCAAATTCAAGATCATGAGAAAAGGAATTCACCGATCCCGAATTCAACTGCCCTTTATAAACCTTCCCAAACCCCCCTTCTCCGATCAGATTCTCCACAGCAAAATTCCCCGTAGCAAAAACCAAGTCTCGAAAACAATAGCTACGAGCACAGCTCCTCCCCGCGTCATCAACAATTGTTTCTTCCTCCTTGATCTCTGCCACCAAAAAAGAAAAACTTCCAAAAATCACAAAAATAATATAATAAAAAAAAATAAGAAATACGAGATTCAATCATCACAAATACCCAATTGAGGATTGGAATCTTTGCCAGTCTGGATCTTGATGTCACAAGAATTATTCTGTTTAGGGAAAAAGCAAGAGAAGCAGCTCATATCGGATTCTCAAAAACCCCAATCTTGCTGATGAAATTATAAAAAATAAAAGAAAACCCTAAAATAAAAAAAAAAACTACATTATCCTTTAATAGAAGCCAGAAATGGAAACCATAACCCTAGAGTTGGTTTTGGGAAAGTGAGAATTATGGAATGGTTTAAAGGAGTGGGAATTATTTTCTAAATATTGTTGGAGATTGCCGTTAATGGAAGGTGCGATTTTCTCGCTCGATTTCCCAAATCTGTAACTCTCTTTTCTCGACCACCACATCTCTCTCTCTCCCTCCCTCCTTCCTATGCTTCTTCTTCTTCTTCTTCCTCTTCATCACTGAGAAAGGGAAATTGTAAGTTCAGTACATCGTCTACCTCTCACTCACTCTCTTTCTCTCTCCTCCGCCTTTTGTTACTCTCTCTAAAACCCTCCGTCTTGGTCGCTAACGAAGAGGAGGGAAAGCGATCATGCCGTTTCCGATATTTTTATGATTTGGGCTAGCTGCTTTGGGGAAGGAGATCATGCCCTATATGATATCATATACACCATGCCTATGGGAGTAGAGAAGATGATTTTCATCAAATGCTTGTGCGGCTTGTGCCTCTCGAAATTGTCTATTTTTTTCATCAAAAAAAGAAATTGTGTATTTTTTCATTTTGCCCTTAACTATAACTAGTAATATCTGGTTTGGATTAACCCGGAGCGGCCAAGTATCAAAAGTTCGTCTACTGCACCGCCTTTGGCCTCGTCTACCTCTTCCAAGGCTGCTCAACCTATTTTCTCTAAGTCTCCATCTGTGGCGGCATTGCCCTCCCCTGCTGTGAAAGATAAAAGTTCTTCCTCTCTCTGGCCTGCCTGGGAAGTTAATCCTAATTTCACCTCAGATTGGGAGCAATTCCAACAACTAGCTCACTTCCCGACTCCGAAAAAGTCGGATCCAGCTTTCTCGCCTTCCAAGATCAACACCAAGTCCTCATTCAAAGGTTCGGATTGGACAGAGCAGGATTCCCTTTTATCGGAAGAGGTAGCGGAGTTGGCTTCTAATCAGTCGAAGAAGGTACCTGTCTCCTCTTGGTTATTGCATTTCAAAGTTAATCATTACTTCATAGCATTTCGTTGTTTTATATTGATGCGCTCCGGGTCTTTCTCTTCTATTAGTTTTTTTTCCTGTATGTCTCGATCTAGTTTGAAGATCGACACTTTCTTATCTAAGTATCTTAGATGGACTTCCAAACCTCTTGCGGCGAAAGCTCGTGAGGTTTTGGAATTTCACTTTTCCTCTATTATTCGTACTTCTGAGTACGATTCTATCTTCTCCTCTGCCTCTGATGAGCCTAACAATGATCAGTCATTGGATTTAGCTCTGGCTCTTCACCCCCCTTCTCTAGAGATGAGGGGCAACGACTTCGCCGTCTCTCGGTCCCCCATCTCCAATAATCGGTTTTTAAGGTCCAGCGCTCGCCTCTTAGCCAAGAATTCCGGTCGATCGGGATCTTCTATACCGCCTGCTCTGTTAAGTAAAAATTGTTCTAGCCTTCAGCTCGACTCTCCAGTCCAGTTATCCTTATCACCACTTAGCCACCTGGGCTCCATTTACATACCTATTTTCGACTCCTTGTCCAACTCGGACTTGGCTGCTAATGCCTCCAACCTTGGTTTCAAGATCGATCCTTCGGACTCCCCTCGTATCCTTTCAATTAGAAAGCAGGAATATTCCAGAGTTAAGGAGCGCAGTCTGTTTAATGATTAGTGTCTCCTGGAATATCCGCGGCCTTCACTGCCCGGTTAAACAAAGGGCTATTTTTGACTTAATTACTTCCTCCCATTGTGATATTATTTCCATCCAAGAGTCAAAGTTGGATGCCCCCTCCCCCCTGATTCTTCGATCTTTAGGTGGTTCCATTATTACCAAATGGATCTCTTTGGATGCTACTGGATCGAGAGGAGGGATCATCTTTGGTTTCAAGGAAGCTCTTTTTTCTCTGATTTCAGTTCAACGTCTGAATTTCTTTTTAATTGTCCGACTCCACTGGACCCTTCTCAATTGTACTCTCACCTTTATCTCAGTCTACGGTCCCTCTACCCCTGAGAGGCGTCAGTTATTTTGGAATGAATTCCTTTCCTTGCAGCAACTCACCACTGACCTCTGTATTCTTTGTGGGGACTTCAACGTCACCCGCTTTAATTCAGAAAGAACTAACCCAGGATTCTCTTCCACTCAATCACTTATCTTTAACGATTGCATTCGTGCGCTTCAACTATCGGACCTCCCGATTTCTGGGAGATCATTCACATGGTCGAACCAACGTGATATCCCATCTTTTGCCAAGCTTGATCGCTTTCTAGTATCGCTTAACTGGATGACTCGATTTCATCTATCGTTCGTCCAGGCTCTTCCAAATCCATCTTCCGATCACGTCCCGCTTATGCTGCATTCCAATTTTCGTTTCAATACCAGGCACAAATTTCGATTTGAAAAATTCTGGCTTCAAGACCAACTTTTCGTTAACCTAGTCTCTGAATGCCTAGCCTCAGTTTCCGGTTCTTCCGGACTGGGCAACTTATTACTTAAGATGCATGCCATCAAACATGGATGTAAGATCTGGAGATACGAGAGGCAACGGAACACTAACTTCCTTAAAGACTTCCTTTTACAATCCATTCACTCCATCGACAAGATGGAGGAATTGGGTCCTTTATCCGATGCTTACCGCTCGGAACGTAAGTCTTGCAAGCAGGAATACGCTGATATCCTCCACCTAGACCACATTAAATGGGCCCAAAGAGCCCGGGTCAAGTGGCTGAAGGAGGGAGATGCGAATACTGCTTTTTTTCATAACTTTGCCTCGCATAGACGACGTTCCAACCATATTTCTTCCATCTCTGCCCAAGGAGTGGAATTCTCCTCTGATGATTCCATTCATCGGGAGTTCTTAGCCTTTTACAAAAATCTTATTGGTTCGAAGAAACATCGCGCGATCGAGCTCGATTGGAATCTCCTTTATGGCGTCCAAAATCACGACCTTTCTGCCCTTGAGGCTCCTTTTTCTCTTGATGAGATCAAGATAGCGATCTTCGCTTTAAAAAGCGACTCGGCCCCTGGGCCAGATGGTTTTCCCGCTTTCTTCTTCCAAAAATTCTGGGATCTACTTAAGGCAGACCTTCTCAAGATGTTTCAAGACCTTCACCAAGGCAACTTTTCGTTTGATCGTATTAATTACGCACACATTGTGCTCATCCCCAAAATAGCGGGTGCTCACCTTGTTTCGGATTTTAGGCCAATTAGCCTGATCAATACCACTTTCAAAATTATAATGAAAGTCCTCTCCTCTAGACTAAGTCTCATTATCTCCCCCTTGATAGACTCAGCCCAATCTGGGTTCATAAAAGATCGATTCATTCTCGACAGTGTGGCTTCTGCTCAGGAAATCATATCCCACTGTCATAGATCTCAATCGGAAGGTATTCTGCTTAAGCTCGACTTCCAAAAAGCTTATGACAATGTTAATTGGGATTTCCTGTTAGACATTCTTGTGTCTCGGGGATTTGGGCCCAAATGGATTGCCTGGATTAAATCCAGCCTTTTCTCTGGGACCTCGTCTCTTTTTATCAATGGTTCGGAAGGTAACAAATTCAAGATCAGATGTGGTCTTCGCCAAGGAGACCCACTTTCTTCTCTGCTCTTCTCTTTAGTTGCTGATGTATTTAGCAAACTCCTTCGGAATGCTTGGCACTTGAATATGATTGAGGGCCTTGGCAGCTCCCCCTTATTCGAAGGTGTGTTCAATCTCCAATACGCGGACGATACTATCATCTTCACCAAACCGAACTTCCATTCTCTTCGTAATCTCAAACTCCTTCTTTATTGCTTTGAAATGGCGTCCGGCTTATCGATTAATTTTCATAAATCCTCTGTTCTCTGGTTGGGAGGAACACCCAATCGCCAGATGGAGGTCTCTAACTTCTTTAATTGCCCCGTGGGTTCTTTTCCTATCACCTATTTAGGTATTCCCCTTCGATGGGGCAAGCTGCACAGATCGGATTGGCTCCCTCTTATTGATAGAGTGGAAGCCAGGCTCAACGTTTGGTCAGGCAAGCTCCTTTCCAGAGGTGGCAGGCTCATTCTCCTGAACTCGGTGATCTCAGCTATGCCCCTTTATCTTATGTCATTCTACTTCTTACCTTCTTGGGTCATCAAAAGAATTGATCAAATTAGAAGTAACTTCTTCTGGAACGGTTCAGCTACCTTCAAACCTGGCTCCCACCTGTGTCAGTGGAAGCTGGCTTGCACGTCCAAGGAGGAAGGGGGCCTAGGTGTTCTGGACATTCGTCACCACAACTTAGCTCTCTTGGGTAAATGGTTATGGAAATTTCATAATTCCGATCATTTACCTTGGGTCCGATACATTAGAAGCATTCACCCAACCTCTTCTAATTGGTGGGAATTTCCTGAGGCGACTCATCGCCTCGCATCTCCTTTTTGGAAAGGCACCTGGAAAGCTTCTGCTGCCTTCCAGTGCAGCATTTTTCGGTCTTGTAAAGACGGTTCGAGAGCCAAACTGTGGACCGACCAGTGGATTGGCAACACCACGTTGGCATCAGCTTTCCCCTCTCTCTTCCGTCTAGCTATCTTTCCACTGGCCACTGTAGCGGACTCCTTCATCTTGGTTGATGACACGCGCTACTGGATCATTCCTTTCACTATTGTACTTTCCCCCCCATTAGCGGAGGACTATGTTGGCCTCATTCATATCCTTAACAGCTATCATTGGCGACAGTCAGAGGGTATTGGTTGGCGCTGGACAGCTACGGGGGTTTTTTCTGTTAAATCATTTTATAGTTTCCTTAACTCGAGGGGAGTGATATCGTCGGTCGCCAAATTCTTCTGGGAAGCGCCCGCTCCCCTGAAGGTTAAGATTACCACGTGGCTTGCTTTTAATAACAAGCTTCTCACGGTCAAAGTGTTAAACAAGCGTAACCTGGCTTGGGGACAACTCTGCGTTTTGTGCGGGCAGCACGAAGAAGATGTTAATCACCTATTCATGCAATGTCCTTCGATAACTTCCTTATGGAAGATTTGCTCCCTGGCTTGGGGCACTGTTTCTTTTCCCCTTCAATTGACTTCGGTTTGGTCCTCTAAGCCATCCAACCCCTTGTTCACACTCGCTTGGACATTATCGGTTCATATCATAATTTGGATTATTTGGAAAGAGAGGAATAGTAGAGTGTTCCGGCAGCGTATATCCTCTATTTCAGCACTTATTGATGAGTTTCTATTCCTTTTCTCTCATTGGTCTTCGGTTTTAGACTCCAAGAATTTAACTACTCGTTTTTGTTCTATTTTAGAAAGAGCTCATCAATGCCTTCTCACTCTTCAAGCGCTTTAATTTTTTGAGTTGGCACTTATTTCTGTCACTAACATCTCTCTTCCTCCTCCTTTATTATTTGCAGGATAAAGTTAATGACCTAGGGCCGGCGTCCAGCCATGACCCGCAGTAACCTAGGCTAGGCGTAGTTTGGGTTGTTTTGTGCAGCTCCCCTCCTTCCCCCAGTGGCAGTTAGCCTAGCTTCTTTTGTATGCTTAAGCTACTTCTCTTGATAATTTTGGATGCTGCTCGTTTTTGGTTTTTTGGAGTGGGGTAGCTTTAATCTTCCTTTCCTGTTTACACTTAATCTAGTGGATGTTTTATTATGATCATGCTTATTAATGGTTTCAATTAATGTTAGCTATTATCTCGACTTTCCTTGCTGCCCTGCTTTCTTTTCTTATTGTTTGCGTGATGTTGATGTGGGGTGGCGCTGGATTTAGGCGAACGATTCTATTCTAGCCACCGTTTTAGCCCTTTTCGGCTTTTCTGTGTAGGCCAATTGTGGCCAGGCTGGACTGTGGAGCATTCTGCTCATTTGAGTGCTGGGTGAGGGTAGTCCTTTCTCCAGTTCACTTATTCTTCACCCGCCTTTGGGCTTCTGTTCCTAGTCTATTATCATCACCATCATGACATATTAATATTGGTTTATTGCTAACTTTATCCTCTTCCTCTTAATCTAGTTCAGTGTGAAATTTTTGTTTTTGTTTTAAGCTATCTGTTCAGTACAAGAAGCCCTTGGTCTTACTGCTTCCTTGAGTGAGCCAGGCTTCTGCGCCCTGGTTTCGTTTATGTTTGCCGGGGGTGATCTTAGCTTGTTGGCTCCGCGGGTACGATTCAATGCTCTCTCAATTTTAAGATCGGTGGGCTAGCTGGCAGCAGGAGGGCGACTGCAGTGTTCTTGCTCGACCTCTATTGATGCACTTTTCTTCTCTTCTTTGGACGGTTTGAAGGCGCCAGAATTCGGTTCGCGGCTTCATTTTCTGTGTTCCTGTCTCTTAGCGCTGGTGTAGTTATGTTTTTGCTATCTGTACATTGTTGAGATTACTTCTGCTTTGTAGAGATGATTGTATTACGGGTTTTACCTCTTGTAAAGCTTCTTATCTGTACAGTTATTGATTATAATATATGCGTTTTGGTGCGGCTGGAGTCGAAAGACTCTATCCTTTCTCATCAAAAAAAAAACTATAACTAGTAATATACACATGCATCGCACGTATTAATTTTTTAAAAAAATTTAAAGTAAAAACTCTAGTTTACACGTGTGATGCATATCTTAATGATAGGATTATATATTTTTAAAAGTAATTTGAAGACTATAATGGGAGAGTTGAAGTCGCACGTAAGTAGGTAGATTTACAATTCCAACCCCTCTATTAAAATAGTAGATTATATATTATATCTCTCTACTATTTTAATGGGAGAGTTGGGATTTGTAACAAACAAACCCTAACTTTGTAATTATATAAACACGTATAATATACGTCCAAACTTTATCCAACAAATATAAATGTGCACCGCACGTGTAGCCCAAATCAAAACATTCAAATATAAACTATTATTTTTCTTATTTGATATATATTCATTTAATTTGATGACTTTACTTTTTTTAGACGTGCATCGCACATACATTATACTAGTTATAGATAGATAAATAGTGATTTACACGCGTGATGCACATTTAATATATTTTTTTAAAAATAAAATAAAAAATATGACGCAGTGAGGACTCGAACCTATGACATCCTTTATATTAGTTATGCACGTGCAATGCAACGTGTTGATAGATTTACAGATGACACTAAGGCCTACTCCCATTATAATATTAGATTAGATATTAGAGATTAGAGATGACATGTGTAATTAATCGATATTGTTTTTTTATCGTTGACGGTGGCTCCAAGCCCCCCCCCCCCCCCCCCCCCCCCCCCCGCGTGTTCAATGAAAAAGTTTTTTTTATCAAAACATAGCAAAAAATAAGGATTACGAAGTTCATGAAACCCACTAGGTTGAGTCATGGAACTCACACTCCCAATCAACAAACAAATAATACAACAAAATCTAATTCTACTTGTCGACCGACCTTGCCAAAACAAGTTCCTCATGTCATCCCAATCTAACCTGAATAGATCAAACATTGAGTTCATTCTCTCATCCCCTCGCTTGTACACCGTTTGTTATCGCCGCCACTCGCAACCACAACCATCATAACCCTCAGCGATAACACAAATGCCAACTTCAAGCTCCTTAACACGAGAGACACCCACCAATCTGACCTGAACAAGTCCAAATTAAGGAATTGTTCTCATCCCCTAGCTTGACCACCTTTGACTGTCACCACCACCCCCGCAATGAAAGTTATCGTCGACCCCAATGGTATCACAAATGCCACTTCCAAGCCTAAAGATACGTGAGAAACCACATGCATCCCTCTAATATGACATGAATAAGTCAATATTTAGCCATTCTCCCAATACCTAACTTGTCCATTGTCTACTGTTACCCACAATCGAAACTTGCTGTCGCACAAACGGTAACACGAACGCCACCTCCAAGCCCACTGGTACAAAAGAAACCATAAACACCCACCCAATTCAGCATGAATAGGTCAAACTGGAACCCTTTCTTTCATCACCAAGCTTGTCCATCGTTCTCCACCATCTCAAACCTCAACCGCAATGGCCGTTGGCCCCAATGGTAACACAAACGCCGCCTCCAAGCCCACTGACAATGAGTAGCACTGTCACATTTACCCAATACCTGGATCTGACCCGGAACCGACCCGATCTATACGAGTCTGGGTCCTACAATAAAACCCGATGCACTTCCGAGTCCGGATCCGGGTCCGGGCTCAAAATAAACCCGACCCAGACCCGAACCCGGACCCGGATCCGTTAAAAAATACCCCAAAAATATGGAATTTGAATAATAGGGTTATAGAAATATACACATAAAAGTAATTGTTGAAGATAGATGTGTAAATGTAATACATGTACTTAAGTGCAAAAATTGTTGGAACCATAGGGTATCGGGTACAAAAATACTTAAGTGCAAATATTTATTCCCCACTACCACACCCGACAGGTAGATTTTTCTAACTAGAATCCAGACCCGGACCCCGGACCCAGTTCTTACAAGTCCGAGTCTAATTTTTTGACTCGTGAGGTACCAGGTGTAGGATCCGACCCGATAGGACCCGATACCATCTCTAGACATAAGGAAGACCCCAAACACCCACTCAATTTGACCTGAATATGTCAATATTGAGCACAAACTTTAAACTTGCTTGATCACCGTCGTCGTACAACAAACAGGATTAGTTTTCTTGATTAACCTTATCTTAAGCCCTTTACTCTGAAATTTTCCATGAAACAAACTTTCTAAAGTATTTAGATGTATACTTCTGTGAAATTGTCATTCATTATGTAGGGTTCCGTCGGTATAAATTTTAATAAATGTTTTAGATTTTTCCAGAAATTTGAGTTAGTACTTCCAAAATTTTAAATATTTTCTGTTGTTTAAATTGGTTTTAAAATTCAAAAATTCCTGGGAAAAAACATTAAAATAATTTTTGGATTAGGAAATTCTTTAGAAAAATCATGAAGGTGATTTTGAAATTCAGAAAAAAAGGGAAAATCTTAAAAATAATTTAATTAATCCCATTTATTTTATTCTTCCTTGTTTTTACATTAGTGCATACTATGAAAAATTTTCAAATGGACCCTTAAGTAAATTTAATGATGAATGAACTCAGCTTTAAAAGGAACTCTGTTCTAGTCTAATTTGTTTTCTTTTCTTTCTGTTTTATTGTAGAACTGAAGTGGATGTGGTGTTTCCTAGCCTCTTCCTCGGGAGGATTTTTTCACTCATTTTAGTTGAAGTCGATGGGCTCAGACTGCCTCCTCGCTTCTCTTTTGATCTAGACTTGTTTACTTTGTTCTTAATTTTGTTTTTTCGTTTTGGAAGTAGCTTCTTCCTATACTGTTCGCTGGTTTGGCTAATCTTAACTTAATGGCTGATGTTTCTTGTCATATTTCTTTTGGAGGCCATTTTTATTATCTTCGTTGGCAGGTCTTTACTCATGTTTTGGTTGCACTGTTGCTCCAGGATTGGGTTATTTTAGCTGTGATGCCTTTAGCTTTGCCTTTGTTTTTTCTGGTCTTGATTATTTTTTGTCTTAGCTAGAGGATTGTAGCATTTAGTCGGCCTTTGGATGGCTTTGGCAGTCCCTGCTAAGCTTCGTTGGAAGCAATTTTTAGATGAGTTATGATCTGAGCTGTGTTTTGGATGAGAGCCTGTTTCTTCGTGTTATCCATTTTTTTTGCTCGTTTCTTTGTTCATTTAGTTGAGTTGTTTTTGTTCCTCCTCTTTGAAGCTGACCAGTGTGTAGCACTCTTTGAAGGATTCATTGGCTGTGATCCTCCCTCCGGAGGGTACATTATTGTTCTTTGCTGTTCTTTACCCCAGTGTCATGCCTGGGTTACTTTGTAGACATTTTCTGTTTTCAGTCCTTATCTCCTCGTGGCTCAGGGCTGTTTTGCGTACTTTCGATCCCTGGGGCTTAGTGATGGTCTTTTTTGTTCATCCCGCCTGGGTTAGCTTGTTTCCGAATTGTTTAGGTGCTGCTTTCTCTGTTTTTGTTCTCGCTCTCTCGTGGACTATGTTTGCTGCTATGTTGGTTTGCGGCATTAGATTCGTGGCGCCCCCTTTATGTTGAGGTGCCCCTACGCTGTGTTGTTGTCGTCGAGCGCTGTTGTTTTTTCGTCCGCGGTCTCTGGTCGGTTGTCAATGAGTGTTTCTTCATCCCGTGGCCCACCTTTTGCTGATGTTGCTTTCGCTCCCTTGTGTTTTCTGGTTATGTGGTTTGCTTTGACAATGTACTCTATTGCTATTGTATTCTGGTTATTATTGTGTTGTTGTTGGCCTATAGTTTTACTCTTGGTAAAATTGTATCTTGTTGTAACCCCATTTTTTTATTTATATATTAGGCTGAAATCTTTCGATTCCTTCCTCGCTATCAAAAAAAAAAAAAAAAAAAAAAAAAAAAAAAAAAAAAAAAAAAAAGAAAAGCTCATTTCTACATCTATATAATAAAACACAAAGAAAGCTATCAAGTGGCTCTCTTTCAATTCTCCAAAAATCAAAGGTCCAGATCTAACCTCACAAAACATATTTTTCCCCCCTAAAAGTTTCACCCCAAAACTCAAATTCAAACCCCCCCACCCAAAACAACTCCTATATTTATTTAATTATTTTTTTTCTCTCTCTCCCTCCTCCTATTCAAAAAATTAAGAAAATAAAAATTTTAAAATTTTTTTAAAAATAAAAAACTAAAAAAATTAAAAATTTGAAAAACTTTTAAAATAATTGGAAAAAAATTTTAAAAAATCATATAATATGTTTTTTTGCTGGACCCCCAAAAGTTTCTCATATAATATTTGCTACTTCAATTAATTTGCTGGACCTCCAAAACTATTTTATATAATTAAACAAGGTGTACCGTTCCGAAGACGTGTCGCAAGCACGTGTCAACGGGCAAACCTAGCAGAATAATAAGATTTTAGACATAAATAGTACATATGTCAGATACATAGTTCATTTTCAAATGGAGCAACTTATCTTTTGTTTAAATAGTACATTTTAAAACAATATTTTTTTAAAACAACCCGGACTTTAGAAGCATATTGGAAAATTTTCATATACATAGGAGTTAAAAGAATAGTTTGAACAAATCAAAGGAGTAGAACTCTAAATCAAATTAAAAAGTTTTATACTTATACATAGTGGACCACTATTCCCTTCTATATTTTGAAATAGATAAAGAAGAGCAAAATTAGGAATCTCATTTATACTGTGTTCCATATATTTTCATAAAATAAAGAAATAAAAAATAAAAATTCCCAAACCCTCCCCAGCCACGATCTCATCCTCTCACACTTTCAAAATTCTCCCCAACCCACGCTGCCTCTTCACACTCCATGCCCCCTCCTAGCCTCCAAGCCGCCTTTCATGCGCCCACATCGCCTCGAACTTGCCTCCGACCCGCCTCTCACGCCCCCGCGCATTCCTTGCCTCCAACGCTGTCGCTGCCTTCTCGCCTCGGACGTTGCCCCGTTCGACCCACCTCCTACGCGCCCTACTCGCCTCTGACGGTGCCCCCTCCGTGCGGCCCTCCCCAAACCTCGACCTCGCCTCTGGCGTTGTCACCTCCCACGCACCGACACCGCCTCCTTTGCCGTTTTCAAATTACTGTGTTCATCAAGGCAATATTTCTTATGAAATTGGGAAAGAGTATGAGTTGAAGACGAGGATAATTGCAGGTGGCGGATGCAATAATGAGATTTGGTAAGTTTTCTTCATTTTTTTTCCTTTTTGTTATTGTCTCATGCATATTTGAATAAGAAAGAATTGAAAACCTATAAATCATGTACTTAATTTCTAGGAACAGGGCTTTGCTCATCAACTATTTGATGAAATGCCTATGTAGCACACAATATGTTTGTGAAAAATATTTTTGAGAAATTTTGCTTAACTAAATCAGTTGTATCTATAAGTGGTGTATGTATTAATTTTTGAAACCCTAATTTAATATATGATTTCATTTACAATTTCTAATTTGTCTTTTTGAAATCCCAAAATATAGATTTGGGAAGAGTACGCGCTGAAAACGAGGATGATTGCGGTGTTAGATTCAAGAATGAGATTTGATAAGATTTATTCTACTTTTCCATTTTTTTTTCTTTTTGCTTCATGCATATTTGAAAATGGAACACCTGAAAACCTAAAAATATAATACATAATTTATAGAACTATGCTTTGCTAATCAACTTTTCGATGAAAAACCTATGTAGCACACAATATATATATGAAAATGCTTTTGAGAAAATTTGCTTAACTAAATCAGTTGTATCTATATGTGTGGGTATGTATTAATTTATGAAATCCTAATTTACTACATGATTTCATTTTCAATTTTAATTTGTGTTTTTGAAGTCCAGAAATTTTGATTTGGTTAAGATACGGGTTGAAGACGGGGATGATTGCGGTGTCGGATCCAAAATTGATATTTGGTAAGGAGGGGGGGAGGCGGGGTGAGGCGGACGGAGAGGTGGAGGGGGTGCTGGAGTGGAGGCACCACGGCGGTCGAGGACGACAGAATCGCAGGAAAGGAGGGCGGGGTTGGAGAGGGTGTGAATTTGGGAAGGGGGGAGGAAGGGGAGGGTCGGAATGTGGTGGGCCATGGTCTGGGTCATTGGGTGTTGCCGATCAGGATATACACAAAGGCTGTACTGTGAGCATGTTTTTTAGGGTAAATTTCACTAAACTATATCCTTGTAGAGGTAACTAAACTCAATTCTTTCACACAATTTTAAAGTTTTATCTAATTTTATGAGTCTCTCAAAATTATTTTTATTTGTGCAATTTGCACAAGGTAACATGTTCTCCAAATATGGTAATTGTGCCTAAACAAACTGGATTTCTGAAATTTCGCATTCAGCTAGCAATAACATCAAGAATTCAATCTCTTCAACAAACAACCCATACAAAATTTTGTTATTAGTCCAACAATTTACACGAATCATCTCTTAGGTATGACTCTGCACCCAAACGTTGGCATAACAAGATTCAGTATGAAGGTTAAAATTTTAGAATTGATCCAGAGACTGATATGGAATAAGCAAATTGTGGAAGCCTAATATTAAATTTCAATGTGTTGAGCTCCTGTATGGAATATATATATATATATAGGGAAAAAGGGGTATGGGCAAACATTTAGTAAATGAGCAATTGATGATGTGGCAAACATGTGATTGGAAAATCCTTAAAGGGTTAGTTGTCTAATGTATCACATGCATGCCACATAATCAATTGCTCATTTACTAAATGAGCAAGTTGCTCATATCCCTTTTACCCATACATATATATATATATAGAGGAGTGATCCAATGAGAAACATCTTAAAATGAGAAAATGAGAAACATTAATTCTAACCATTGAATTTAGTGGATTGAGATGAATGGCTCTAATTCATTTAGATTAGTAATTAAAAAAACCGGTTTATTTTAACTAATCTATAATAAAAAAACCACCAAACAAAAACCCAAACATCACTTCTCCATCTTATACACAAAAAACAAACCAAAAAAAAAAAAAAAAGGATCTCAACGAACTACAGATGCTCTTAGGACCTCCAAATAGTGGGACTGATCATTAAAGGGTATCCCTTCATGGAATACATCAAATCCACCTGATTTTTCTTATCTTAATCTTCAATTATTCATATATCATTCTTTCAATCGTAAATGCAATGAACCTAAACTATGATTAGCAGTCACTGAAATGAATGGAGCAAATCAAACAGGGAGTTGACATTTGGCACCATTAAAGTAATTTGCGGATATTATGCGATCTTTCAGTTAATGATCATGTGATGTTGGACCTTGAGTTGGCCATCTGTCTCAGTCTCAGTCTCAGCGTATGTGGTAAGTGTCTGCATTTCTCAATTATCAAAGACTTGGCCCCTGCTCGGGATCTAGTCGGAGGTAGACCCAAAAAAAGGTAACCCTGAAGAATAAATTTATCCGGGTGATTATGAAAAAATCGTATGGTTGAGACCCAATTTTTTATTTTTTATTTTTTTGGTTTGTTTTTTGTGTATAAGATGGGAAAGTGATGTTTGGGTTTTTGTTTGGTGGTTTTTTTTATCGATTAGTTAAAATAAACCGGTTTTTTTAATTACTAATCTAAATGAATTAGAGCCATTCATCTCAATCCTCTCAAATCCAATGGTTAGAATTAATGTTTCTCATTTTCTCATTTTAAGATGTTTCTCATTGGATCACTCCTCATATATATATATACTAGTATGATGCACGTGCGATGCACGTGGAGGAGGAAGGAAAATGACAAAAAAGAAAAAATCTAGTATGATGCACGTGCGATGCATGTGGAGGAGGAAGGAAAAGGACAAAAAAAACCTACCAACACGTGCGCTGCACGTGTTTGCACACATACAAAAAAAAATAAAAAATTGTTTATTTGTTTACCAACCTCATCTCTCCCATTATAATAGATATAGATATAGATATATATATAGAGAGAGAGAGAGAGAGACTAATTTAGTCCCCTTCCGTTGGGTTGTCCATCCATTGAAGTGTTACAAAACTGTATAGCTGAAAATCGTTATTTTTTTATAATCACATGATGGATGGGCAAATAAATTTTAAATGATTTGATTTTACATATTTAGAGTAATATAGATGTGTAGATCAATGTAAATGATTCTAATCGTCAATACGAAGTCAGGAAGGCCAAGTGCACAACAGAAGGGCTCTCTCTCTATATATATATATATATATTAAGGCAGCACGTTTCTACCTCCAAACTTTAGACGAGAGCAGAGAACCAAGGTCGCACACAACTTGTAAAGTTTAACACTGAAATTGTAAATTAAATATTGCATAATTCAACACCACTATCTGATATATCTCTTTGCATAAGAAAACAAATAGTTTACAAGCTTGAAGTGCCAATACATTCATAAACAACTTGGTTGTCCCTTGCCTTATTGTACTACACTTTACCAATACGAATACTTGGAATCTCAGATACACTCGCAATGGAAATATCGAGAAACTGTTTTACTGTACTATGCTGCACCAATCCGAATACCCAGAATCTCAGATACACTCGCAATGTATTATCTCGAGAAACTGTTTTATTGTACTACACCAATACAAATGCCCAGAATTTCAGTTAGGCAGTAGTTTTATTGAGAACCTTTGCCTTGTGCCTTCTCTTGAACACATCCTGCCTGAACTTCTTAGTTTCCGTCTGCAATTCCATGAGGGGACTTTTCTCTATGACCTCTTTCTCGATTTCCAGCATCCTCTGCCTCTTCTTAACAGCCCTCACAACTGGCGCCGTGTTATCATCTTGCAGTTGTCGACTCACTTCCTCCTGCACCATCAATAAGAAAAATATGACGAGAACTGGCAAATCGTGAGACTTAAGAGGAACATCACCAATTGTCATCCCTAGTTTGAAACATCAGATCAACCACGACCTTAATGTTAAAGAGCAACATCAAGGTAAGAGATCACATGTTCATGGCAGATGAGAGTACCTCGAGGTTAGTTATCAGTGAGCGGAGAGACTTGATCTTTCGGTGTGGCCAGCGAGGTATGCCAAACTCTCTGCATTTCCTTTTCAGTACAGTGAGTCCAACCTTAAGTTGCTTTGCAGCTTCAGTGATTGGAAGATTAAAGCATTTCAAAATCTCAGCTAGAGAAATGCTAGCTACGTGGTCAGATGGAGCTCTCCTCTTCTTCGAAGACTGTCCAATTTCTGCAGCAAAAAAAATACTTAGCTACCGTTACTTGCATATTCAAAGTGATCAAATTGCATAGCTAAGCTTAAATATTTTTTTGCAGATATAAGATTCCTGCATTTGGCAGAATAGCTAATTACATATTGTCATAGCAAAAGTTCTTATAAGCAACAAACCTGCATTTGGCAGAATAGTCAATTATATCTATTTCAAAGTCGTGTCATTTGACAGGTAATCCGCAGATTTCAGAATGAGGAAAGGACGTCGGTAGAATTTCAAAGACAACTTCGGTGCCTTCAAGGTTTGGTGTCGGAATTTTGGGACCCTAGCAGAACGGACGAGGACGTTAGGGAATGGACATTAGGTGCTAGTACTACATTCTCAGTTAGGTCGATGTACGAATTCATTAACGATGGGGGGTCAGAAGCTCGAGAGCAGAGATTATCTGGAGGACGGGATGTCCGCAGAAGGTCAGGGCGTTCCTGTGGCTGGTGCTAAATAACGCTATTCTCTCCAAAGCGAACATTAGGAAACGCAACATTCTGATCGATGTTACGTGCTCGCGGTGCAACGCGGAGGAAGAGGATGTTAACCATATATTCTTTGTTTGTCCTAAGGCGAGACTAACGTGGGAAATGGTGGGTTTGGGATTTGGTGCGGTAGATACTCCCGGTAGTATTGACGACATTTTGGGTAGTTGGAGGCTACAACAGATTAGCAAGGATAAACTTAGCATGTGGGATTTTACTGTTGCGGCTAGTCTATGGAGTATGTGGCTAGATAGAAATGATTCATGATTTCGCAACATAAACTGTTCATTTCGTTGGTTGATTAGTAAAATTTGGTCTCTAAATATTGCTTGGGCAGGTACTACAGGGGCTAGGAAGAAGCTGCGCATGGACAATGAGTAGTGCACCAGCAGAGATCTTCAGGGACTAGGAAGAGGCTACGAGTGATGGAGGGTGACTAGCAGAGATATGGTGGTCATGTAGCCTTACTTTCTTCTTGTTCGGTACTATGATGTATTTTGGGTCTGGTTATTTGGGTGTAATTTGCTGTCTTCATGTGACAAATGTATCTAGATTAGATTTGTAATAGTTACTTTTGTATTTCGTTAATTTTTCATTAATGAAATCGGTGATGCTGGTCACTATCAGTTCAAAAAAAAAAAAAAGTCATGTCATGTCAAACACTAGTCTAAGCAGCGTATAGTATATCCAACATAATGCTTCCTCTATATAGTACTCTAATATTTTTTTGTATCGTTCACTGAACCTCCAGAACCTCAATATCCAAAAGGGCAAATGTTATCCTAGAATGTTTATAGATTTGACATATATTGTATACTTGCAAGGTTCAAAATCTCCGTATCGCATTGCCAAAAATTTTGGTATCAGCATCGAGATCGGCCAGTACCTGATCAATGTATGGGATTTTTGGTATCTAAACTTTTTTAATAAAAAATAATATTTAAATATGTTGTATTTTTAAACATAAATTTTGATTATTTTTAAACATTAATTGATCAATTTATTTATTTAAATTTTTTTGCATCGGTGGTATCAACCTAGATCAATCTGATCCAGCCGATCCCAAATCCATCTCAGTCCGATCTCCGATCCGGATTGCTGATCCCGGTCTTTTGGAGGTGGATCAGCTCGTCCCCCTCTAAAACTGATCCTGATCAAGATCAGTCAATCCTTTAACTATGTTAACTTGTGAATATCAGTTATTACCAGATTCTAGGAGAAGCAAACCAAGTACTGAATTAGGTAAGCAAGATTGCCAACCTGGAACAACTTGGTCACTTGGTTGATCCTCTTCACTTTGCTTATCGAGAGAGGGACTAGAGTAACACAACTCATCTTCAGAGGATTCTTGTGGTTCGGAGACAGAGTCACCTTCTTTCTCTGGACAAGTCTTGGATAACTCATAAACCTTCTTGAGGTCATTAGCTAATGCTGGAATCGACATCAGTCTTGGGTTTCTGGAGATGCATCAAAGGCATAACAGAACAGTTTACAAATCAGTACTAACAGAACAATTATAGAATTAATTATTTAATTTGAGCACAAATTAATTGAGCAGATCGCACGAATAACAGCTTACCAGAAATTCAATTTGAAGCAAACTCAAATATATTCACCTTTCAAGTAACTGAGGACCTGTCCGATTGTCATGAACCAACATGCAAGTAGTAAAATTAGGGTTGTTTCCACTACTTATACGATCTTTGCTAGAAATAACAAGTACAGATGTTACTCCTTGAAATTGTAACGGTGTGTCCTATTCACGAATTGTAATGCTGTGTCCTAACTTAGGCCAAGCTTCGGTAAGGGCCAAAGGCCGGAGACCTAAAACCCGAAAACCACACCTCCACTCCAAATAACAAAGAGGGTACATTCTCTTCCCCTGTACCATTGCGGTTCTCAAATGGCATTGCCACTCCACGTCCTTCATCCCTACCCGCACCGTCATGAAAACCACCACGACCACCCTCCTCTTCATCTCTCTACTCTCATCTTAATATTTAAGCTTATTGTTCTATACATGCTTGCTCTCCTACAAACACTGATTTAAGCGTCAGAGTGGAAATGTCTGCTAAGTGACCACCACTATAACCCTATTTCCTTGTATTTCAGGTCTCTTAGCTCAACCACCTAAACAATTGATGCACCTGCGACCAGTAAGCCCAATGCATCCAGAAGCATCCAATGAAGACAGGCTCACGGTCCGAGTTCATCTACTTTCAAAATCGATGCCCACTATAAAAAAAATTGGTTGTAGATATTGGAAGAGCAAGATGTAATAGAACATATTATTACATTCTTCCTCCATTAATACTTCCACTGTGAAAAGTGAACAAACAGAACGAATAAGTGATGTAAGTAACATTAATAATTTCTTTATTTATTACTTTCGTACTTCTACTTACAACAAGTATACAAACACGAGAAACATTTCCTCTTTTCCTATACTTAAATTGATTTCGAAGAACCAAACATACATTCTCTGCAAACTCAACATTCTCTGCAATCAGATCCGGTCCTAACCTAGAGGCGGGTAAGGCGGCCACCTTGGGCCCCCGGAGATTTCACGATTTTAGGGGCCCCAAATTTGAATTTCCCTTGTAAATATAGGTACATATTTTGGGCGTAAAAAATATATATATATATTATTCGCGGCCCCATTTCGAACGTGCGCCTAGGGTCCCGGAAACTCAGGGCCGGCCCTGTCTGCAATCCTTGTTAAAAGAAAAATAACTAAAAAAGAAAAGATATCTACTTTCTTTAAAAAAAGGCTAGCCTTAAACTTGTGAACTTTATACAACTACCAACTCTTAAAGCAACAGCCTAAATTCCTTCCTCTGTTCCTCAATAACCTAACTTTCTCGGACCAAGAGGTTCAATCTGCTAAATGCTAGCTCACTTGGTACATACGAAAAGAAAAACACCCTAAATTCAGTGATGTAAATTGGATCAATATAATCTTTTTGGGGCAACTTAAATTCACAATAAAGATGATTAGTCTTTCTTTTTTAACTCGAAAATAACAATTTTTTCAATACAGTATCAAAAAGTTTTTTTCTTCTTTTTTTTTATAAATTCAAGATTCGAGAACACTTTTTTTTTAATCGTTAAATGGTGCGTTGAATCTCCCGCATTTCATTAAAAAGAATTTAACAAAACATACAACCAAAAATCAGGCTTATGAAGCTCAGATCCCAACATGCTGGTTCCTGAAACTCATACACCCCAACCAACAAACAAAAATACAACGAAATCTAATCCTACCGATTCGAGAACACATTAATGGGCACAAAATCAGCTTAAATTCAAAAATTGAAGACATGGGTAATTCAATTTCACGAGGAAAAAAAACAACCATGGTTTCGATAATTAGACCTCGAAAAGTCCAGGAATGGAGGTACATTGAGACGCTTCGGATGCTCATGTGCATATGTTAGAATCCGAAAGAGAACTTTGTTTGGCCAAGAACACCATTGTATTGGTTTGATAGATTACATTACATGCAATTTCAATCAACTAACTAACAAAAACACCAGCTCAAAAAAAAAGCCCACAAGCACACAACCTGTTTGACAAAATTCCAATTCCAATTCCAACTCCACCACCCTCTCTCTACTCTCCTCCCTCCATCTCTGTCATCAACGGCGGATCGCGCTCCAGAAACTCCTCGATAGTCGCCGGAAACTCCATCCCTTCAAACCCACGACCACCACCACCACTACTTTCAGCAGCATGACTTACTGCCACTGCCTTACCAATCATCAGATGCACCAATCTTACAGTCTCCCTCTTCTCCTTAAAAAACACATTCACCCACTCATCCAACCTCTCCATCTCCTTCCGGTATCTCGGCCCTTTCACTCTAACCACCTCCCTATAAAATCCATCACCACAAGAAGAATAAGAGCAAGTAGTACCGTCGTGTTTTGTTGGAACAGAGAGGCCCAATAGGCTCATCAACTCTTCAACATTGGCATTGTTATTGTTATGGGCAAGTGGAAGTGGGTGTTGTTGTGGTGAGTTGGCATTGGTAGCAATGGGGGAGAATGAAGTGATGAACTCACATGGTGGGAGGCTGCTGTTGATAGTTGATGAAGACGAAGACGAAGACGATGGGTTGGTGAGGAGACAGAGAGGAGAGGATAATGGAAGGGCGTTATCGGTATTTTCGTTGAGATTGAGATTGAGATTGGGTTTTTCAGATGATAGGCGTTGTTCAAGATGGTGGAGGGAGGAGAAGAAGCAGTTGTGAGGTGAGAATGGTGGTGGTGGTTGTTGCATTTTTAAAAATATATATTTATTTATAATTTCTTGTGCATTTTCAAAGAAAAAATGTTTGAAAAGTGCAGCAGAGGGGGTCATTTTTATTACATCAATTTTGGGCCGACGGTAGGCCCGGTCCGGCCCGGCCCCCAGAAACTACTATGTTGTTGCACTGGTTCCTTTAGTTTGCAAATTTGTCTATTTGGTGGGGATGGGAAGGAACTGGCTAGAGTATCTGCACTCATTCAATCTTAAAATGTAGGTATTTGACATATAGAAATAAAAATTTATTTGCATTCGAGTTATAGTTGTTTTAATTCAAAATTTGGGTTTTGAATTTAAAAAAATCGGCAGACGATAGATGATGGCTAGTCCCATAATTTTTTTAATAATAAAGAATGTGTCGGACGAGGTATGATTTCCCCGTCCATTTATTTTTTTTTAAAATAAAAATAAAAAGCCAACGGGCCAACGGACTGGGGAAATGATTTCCCGTCCTTGGAATTTTTTTAGAAAGATTTGAAAAAAAACCGCACCCATATGTATGCATAACAATTTCTATAGGCCAAATTCCATAAAAACACCCCACAAATTTTTTGGAGAAAAATGGATTGGACAATTCTTCATTTCCCGCCTGAGATAATTTTTTTTTATTATAAAAAAATTGATCGGACAGGAAGTGATTTTCTGTCTGATTTTAAAATTAAAAAAAATGATCAGACGGGAAACGTCCAATAGATTTGTATATAAAAAAAAAGCGACGAAAGATCATCTTTTGTCCGATTCTTTTTTTTATATATAAATTTGGAATGGGTAAAAAACATCTTTCGCGACTATATTTTTCAAATTCCTATATTTTCTCTCAAATATAGCTGACTATTGTTCATCTCAAACCCAGAATTTGGGTATTTAGGCAACGACTACAACACCTTTTTTTAAAATAAATTTGTAAAATTTGATTTTTTTAGTCAACGAACTCCAGATGCTCTTACAATATACTCTATACAAGTGAATAATGCTTCATCCACAATCATGTGTTTAATTTTGAGCAATAAATGGTTACTTTCTTTCACACTAAAAATAACCATCAGACGTAGCAAGCTCTCTCTCTCTCTCTCTCTTTTTTCCAATGGTAACTTTTTTTTTTAATTTTAATTTTTAAAATTCAAGATTCGAGAACACTTTTTTTTTTAATCGTTAAACGGTGGGTTGAATACCCCGCGTTTTATTAAAAAGAATTTAACAAAACATACAATCAAAAATCAGGTTTATAAAATTCAGATTCCAACATGCTGGTTCTTCGAACTCATACACCCTCAACCAATAAACAAAAATACAACGAAATCTAATCCTACCGATTCGAGAACACATTAATGGGCACACAAAATCAGCTTAAATTCAAAAATTGAAGACATGGGTAATTCAATTTCACGAGGAAAAAAAACAACCATGGTTTCGATAATTAGACCTCGAAAAATCCAGGAATGGAGGTACATTGAGACGCTTCGGATGCCGAAAGTCAAACGCAAGCACACATTGATACAGACCCACCATCTCACTCTCTCGGAACTTGGACGATCGCAGCCGATTCAGCTGGATCAATGGGTTAGCACGAATCTCAACGCATTTGTTGGGGGAGAAGATGAACTCCCTCTCGACCCACCTCTTCCCCTTCCCCTCTCCGTCTTTGTGCACATGCACACTTCTTACCAACTCTGCAAAATAAATAAAAAAGTTACAAGAATATGAAATTAGTATTTAAAAATGGGTGTAAAATGCAATTAAAAAAAAGAAAAAGAAAAAGAAAGATGAAGACCTTGGTTGAGAACGTTTCTGAAAATGGCGATAGCAGAGAGAGGAGGTGAAGAAGAAGAAGAAGGAATAGTCATGATGGGAAGAGCGTTGAAGGAAGTAGTAGTATTCGAACTTATTATATGATGATATTTAATATTTAATTACATGTAAATTAATTTAATAATCACAGTATTAACAGAAAGAGGGTAAAGACAAAAGAGAACGTGATTTGCAGTGGGGAGGTGAACTGATTTATTGTCTGCTAGTTATAGTTTAGTAAGAGATCCACTGTCGTTCAATGGAAAAGATGGCAAAATACATTTTTTAGCATTGCATTTTGAAAAAATGCTACAGTCATTGAATGGTAAAAAATGCATAAATTTGTTAGAAAGGGAATAGACGAAACATGATGCTTCGTCTGTTCATAAAAAATAATTTATACTTAGAAATTAATAATAAAAAATACGGGACGAAATATGATGTTTCGTCCCAAAGAAGAAAAATAATTCAAAATAATGTTTCGTCCGGGTTTTAAGGAAGTTTTCTTTGCAAAAACAATTTGCAAAAAATAATTTTTAAAAATAGTTTGTAAAAAATATTTGCAAAAACAATTTAAAAATTTGCAAAAACAATTTAAAACTTTACAAAATAAATTTTAAAAATTATTTTTTTTATAAAAGGATGGATTGGGACGAAACATCATGTTTCTTCCCACGTGGGAAGAAACATTAAATTCCCTTCGGAGTAAACATGATCGCCCACGTTTTTTGCACACCCCTACTTGAGGGAAAAAGTGGTACCCCTGACACACGCTAACTGAGATAGTGCCGAGAATATCACTAGGGGCGTTAACTCAGTTAGCGATAGGAACTTTTTGGTATTAAATTTTCAAACATAGATAGTTTGGTACATACTTACAAAAAGAGGGATAGTTTGGTAAAAAATTCTCAAATATGTGCATATGCTACTTCTTTTTTACTGCTACTACACTATTTTCCTAGTTGGGTAAACAATAGAATAATACTATTAAGTTGTATAAAAGAATGAAAAAAAAATATTAAAAAATAACTGTAAATTGAAGCATCAATAAGGTGAGTTTACTGAGAGCAGGTGTATTTTGGGAATAGGAAAGAGACAGAAGAGGTGTATTTTGGGAATAGAAAATAAACTGGAGGTGGAGACTGGAGTTTGTTTGTTAGATAAAGTTGTCAGTTTGTATGAACTCAGAACAGTTGGCTTCTTATATTCTTTTATGCTTCGGGACCAGTCCAACACAAACTGATGTCATCCCTCCTCTGTTCCGCTTTTCACCAGATAGAACCTGCACTTTCTATCATCCATTTCTGGTACATGTCTGAGAGAAACAGAGAAATAGGAAGAACGAAGCAACATTTTTTTTTAATTTTTTAATTTTAAATTTTTTTTAATAAGCCCACCACCATAGTCCAGCAAATTCATATTTGCATAATATATTATCATAAAATATGAAAATGAAATGCCAGTAATCAAGTGATAAATCTATATTTCCACCAAATAAATCATAAATAGTTCATGTATGTAGGAAAAAATTCACTTCGTACGCGATTAATTCCTGGATGTACCTAAAAAATTGTACTCCACAGTTGAATCAATTTGAAAGAAGAAAGGCACAAGTTACAGTCTTACAGATTTGCGGATAGGTTATACTAATACCTACTCCATCACAAAATTGATCAAAATCTATTTACATTCACTAAAATTTTACGCAGAATTTGGATAGCGATTCCAGTTTAAAGCTAAACCCGGCCACAAGAAGAAACAATTAGGGAACTTTAACACAGTTCTTCATGAAACATTACCGTGTAAATTTTGAATAAAAGTGCAACTAAAATGTTACAGTATATAATGTATTAATCTGTAGTTTAATAACCAAACTTTTAACATATTTATGCAGTCTGAAATGGAACAGTAAGGACTCCAAATGGTATGCATCATCAAGAAAATGGCGAACAACTGAAACCCCAAACATAGAGTCCTTCTAAATAACTGAAATTCTGAAGGTGAATGCTCAAAACCCCTCCAGGTATGTAGGCCAAATAACCAGTCATTCCACTTTGTCGATTTGGAGGCATTCGGCTGGAAATAACAAAAAATCTCGATGTCAGCAACAATAATCAAGTCAAATGCCCCTACATTCAACCTACGGACCAAATCTTCTCTCTAATATGCCTCTGCCTTCGATGTCATCAAGGAGATTCAATATGAAGACTATAATCTTTGATACTTCAATAAATCTGTACAAGTGAATGCCTAAGCTTCTGTAAAAGAATGTAAAACCTCGGATTCCTTCAAAGCTGCAGAGCTAAATCAGGTTGATGCGTATCAACCATCATGACTGATGCTGGTGAAGCGGGTGACCGGAACTTAAGGTCAGGAGGCACCGAATCACGAAACTCCGGCAACGGGATGGTAGAATGCACAGACAAACTACTCAATAAATTTTCCTTGTCTACTGATTGACCATGAGACATGACTGGCCCAGCAGTCCCCGTCGATCTCACCATCTTACCAACTTGTGAAGAGAAACCAAACCCGAATGCATTATAACCATTGACCAGGGGTTGCAGTCCAGGATTTAATCTATCTTCATGATTGAGACCTCTCCAAGGCTCTACAGAAGCGTCCAGAGAAGAAGACTCCGGAGATCTATTGGAGGTTGTGGCTGTAGAGATGGTTCCCTTAAGATGAGCTTCGGCATTGGCCAAATCATCACAAGTTGATTTTAGCCTCAGAGAAACACTATTAAGTTCAGAACAGAAGTGTGGAAGAGGAGAAGTTAGAGCTGGCTGAGACTGATTTGGAGCTTCACTGTCTCCAACCCACCCTCGGCCATACTTGGTTCCAGGAGGAAGCACTCTTTCTATCTTTTTAGCTGCAATGGCCCAGCCGACGGGTCCAAGATTTGCAGCAAAGCGAACTAAACTTCGAGCATATGTGTGCTCAAAATGAAGACCAATCTGTTTATCAGAATAACATAGCAGTCAATAAATGACATACTCCAAATTAGCTATGTATAAGATGGTATGAAATGAGATGCTGTTATAAGAGAATCTAAAGATGAACCAGCAAACACTTGAGGAAATGAGAACAATAGTTTCTGTTGTGTCACGTGAATTATCAAGAATAGAAAAGGTGAGTGGTATATCCTGAAGTACCCAATGGCAATTTTGGATTCTACAGGTAACTGGTGTCCATCAATTTCAGCAAGGTTCTGTCTGGTTTTACTGGTTTTACTGTGATAAACATGTGTTGTCGTAAAACTATTATTTGGACAAATCTGTCCAAAGAAAGATTTTTGCCTTTTCTAACCAAACAATAAGAGTTGTTTTTTCCCTTTTTTTTTTTCAAAATGTGCATTTCCCCACTCAAAAACTATTGCAATTTTCCTGAGAATGGGGGAATAGTCTCAAAGTCACAGAATTTTTGCTTAAAACATTTCTTGATTTCAACAATAACAAACAAAGCCATGCTACATAGCAGATCTCTTAATCATTTAACCTATTCTAATGAACAATGGCTCCACAAGCATCATCTTCTATAAATGGCTCATGGATAGGCTATTTTCTTTTCTCTTCTTTTTATAGCTTGTTGTAGATAGCTTGTAACCTTATAGAAGATATTGTCCTAAACCGAGCAGAATGACAAACCAGGATTCATGTAGCCGATCCCAACTAGTAGGGAAAAAGGCTTTATTGTTGTTGTTGTAGAATATCCTGTATTTACTGCTTTTCTCGTATCTATTTGCCGATATACTTTTGGCTTAATGCCTTGACACATTCTATAAAAAAAATTAAAAAAACAAAGCGAAAAGAATATTTTAGTTAATTATGATGAACTTTCCCATATGCAACAGAAGTAGCTTTACCTATAAAAAGAACATTTATTAATTATATAAGAAAAGCTGTCTATCAACCATGATTGGAGTAATATTCTAGCCAAAGGGATAATGGTAAGCATAATATAGCAGAGCCGTCTTAACTCAAAAATGAACCCCCCCCCCCCCCCCAAAAAAAAAAAAAAAAAAAAAAAACTTTACCGGAAGCAATTGTTTCTTCTCTCCCTCAAAAGCAGAGAACACTGATGGCTCACTGATACAACTGGATGGCTGCGGTTGCTTATAAGTACTGCGACGATCGTCATCTACAGCAGGAAACTTCTTTCCATATTTTGATGTGTTCCCTTTTAGTCCATAGTCATAACCTGTAATTTTTTTAACAAAGAAGCAGTTAACAGGATGCAACTAGAGGAACATAACAAAAAAATTCCTCTACAAATTACTCAATACCGACTCCAACCTGAATAGTCTTCATTTGAATCCAATTTATGCATGTCTGCCCAACTAAATCGTTCAGTTTGACGAAGATTATAAGGTTTTGCAGATACATTCCCATCTCCAGCATTGGCAAATATTGAACTGTTAGAAAAATCCAAACCAGGACGATCAGGAGTAGGGCCGCTACTAACCAGTTTCATTTGTTTTTTAGGAGGTCGGCCTCTCCTCGCAACTGGCTTTGTTTCTTGTTCATTATCATCACTTTCTTGTCTTAAATTCTCAAAGTCCTTTTTGGCTAGTTCGTGAATGGCTCGTGCCTAAAAGGGCCAACAACATCAGATAACTCTCAGAACAACTTGCAAGAGGAGAAGATTTTTTGCAATTTTGAGACTAAGATACCTGTTTATGGTAAATGGTGTCAAGTGCATTGTACTGCATTGCATTTGAGCTGATTAAGAAAACATCTTTCTGCACACAGAAAACATATCTTGGAAAATCAATCATGTTTGTTTTTAAAGGAAACAAAAAATTTAAGAAAAATCAATAAATATATTTATGTAGCAATTGCATTTGCTAACAGCAGTATGCTACTGGAGATGAAATGTTAATTAGAGTAAATGGGTGCAGGGCAGAGTAAGAAAGTTCACACGCTAAAAATGTAGAGATACATATGCCTATTACAAGATTAAATTACCACGTCAGCTTACAAGAAAGAAGTACCATAAATGGATCTGATCCATTTTATTTGAATACAAATTCAGAGTAATCTATGCCTCATGAAATACTTTATATTGCATATAAAACACATTCTTAGTACAGAAGTAATAGATCAAATCGAGCACTAAAAAAAACAGTGTTTCTTTCACATGTGGTAGGAGTACGAAGCTTTCATTAATATATTACTTAGAAAAGCCTATAAACAATAGAATTACATTTTCTAGAAATTTCCTAGAAGATTCGGTGTATATACAATTGACCAGGACTCCAGTACATTGACTAATAAAGAATCAATTCCATCAATGAGCTTGATCTTGAATCTTCAAGCAGTAACTGACTTGAACATCAAAAACATCTGAATATTACATCAACAGTACTAAAGCTAGCAAGGTGGATCCAATAATCTATACCGACCTGTATCCGCTCTTCTGGGTATGTTAGAAAAACACATTTTGTCTAGATGTTCAAACTTCTGTAAATGGAGTAATGGGTACTGATTTACTGACAATAAAATTGCAAATAGAAGCACACCTATTTACCTTTTTTTCTCTTTTTTCTTAATCAAATATTTATTTTTCAGTTTGAGTCATCTTGGTCTCATTTGAGTGAACATCAAAAGTTCAAAAAGATGTTGACGCCCTGATGATGCTCTTCAAGTATAAACTAAAAAACTCCAACCTGAATGGCCGGGGGAAAAAAAATGGATTTTACCATTCAGTTGACTGGTGGACAGACATTCATATAACTGAACTAGAACTTTAGTTAGATTCCAACAACAATGATGTGCATTATTACATGAAAATAGCTTATAAACAAAAATCCAAATGATTATACCTATTTAAAAGTGAAATATAAACCTACAATATGAACAGAGTTTTGAATCAAAAGATGAGTAATATCAAAAAACATGCTGAAACACTGCCAAACAGTTGATGTTAATATAAATAATTTGAAACCCTTTTTCATCAAATCTTAGCCAATGTAGTATATTCTTATCCATAAATGTACATAACTCCCTCTGTAATACAACCTTTGTTCCTGAATTATTGATACACAACAAATTCAATTTTATAAAGGGTTTTTTTTTCCAAATGGGCCCCACAAAAATATTGCAATTCCGTAAAAGGGTTTTTCCCATATGAGTCCCTCTTTAATGGACATGGGCCCTACATAGTCAGGGACATATATGGAAACAGAGATTTTTCTTTTGAGATGACCCAACCAGCGAATTGTCAGGGAGTTGTATGGAATTGGAATTTTTTGAGGGACCAAATGGAAAAACCCTTTTATAAAATGTTCACTTTTAGTTTATATGCTATTTAGACACAGAAGATCACATCTGTTGTGCATTTGAAGTCACACGCTAAAACACATACCACTTAGAAAAAATCTGAGCTGAAATTCTCATGGCAGATTCTTAGTCAAACTCTCTTCTCACACAGTGATTCATAGTCGAACTTTCGATTTAAAGATTCAAATCAGTTTTGAAAATGTATAATTATTTGTATATACGGGATTTAGACACACATAAGGTCACATCTACGAGTGTGGATTTTGAAGCTCGATGCTAGAACAGATACTTACCGGTTTGGAGGCTATAAGCTCAAATTTCAAAGAATTTCTTAGTCAAGCTCTCTCTCCATCAGCTTATCCTCTATTTGCTTTCAAGTGACATCAAAATAACAGAAACCAAGTAGTTTTATCCTTCAAGCAACCAGAGTGTCCATTATTAGTTCTCACAAAAAAACAGATATGCGGGATACATATGTTTGCAGCATTCAAAATTAGCAAAGCGTAGATGGTTATACGCAAAGCGAAGTGGCCAGCAAGTCCAGCTGTAAGGCTGCGACCAATTTAAACCTTCCCAATTACCATGAGGTCACAAATTGACCACCCTAGTCTAACAACTAGTATATATCATTTGGAATGTGATTTTCCAATCTTTAAAAGATTACTGGCAAACATAACCCATCCATACTCTTTCAAGCTTAGTTAAGACCCTAGAAAACATTAAGAAATATGAACTCTTCAATTTGCTTCCAGTTCTAGAAACTCCATTAGACGACTTGCATCAGATAAAAAAAGAGCAAAGCTTCCCCAACTCAAAAAGCAAATAATCTCCTCCGAATCAGTACTTAGTGTTCTCTACCACTACAACTTCCTATCGTTTCATACCATTAAAAAAACCACTGTGGCCTTGTTCACTCCATTATAAGCAGTGGATTTAACTGAATCTTGTATCAACTTTCAAGTTTCAAATATTCAATTAAAACCCCAAACCCCTGAAATTCACTTTCCTCCCAAAACATCTGCCCCAAACCCCTGAAATTCACTTTCCTCCCATAACATCTGCTGACAAGATACTGACAAGATACTGCTCCCTCAAAGTTTTTCAACTTCTCTACAATCTTATTCTAATAGTATTGGTACCACTTTCATCTTTCCAGCATTTTACTGCGGCATCATAATTCTCAACTAATCCTCTTCTACCCCCAAACAACCACCTTAACTGAAAGTACTCATCCATAATGTTTATTTCTAGAGTGTAATAATACATTATTTGGTCTTCAATTGAAAATGCCAGCTTGGTACCGACATATATGACCTCAAGCAGAAAAGTTGTCAAACTAGTATCTACAAAAACATGAACGATTATGCACAAGTAAAAATAGAAACATTTGAAATGAAAACACAGACACCGCTATAAAAACCAATAATGATCCATAATCTCAAATCTTCTCTATGGGCCATATGAACAAGCTCAGACACCTAACACTAAACTTGCAGGGAGTAAAAAAAATTTAATTATGTCAAGTTCAGTTGTGTTCCATGTTTGACGTTGTCAGCTACATATTTATGAATACGATTATATATATATATATATATATGAGTAATACAAATCAAACCACAAATTAGACTCACATGATGCATGGGTAAATGACCTCCAAACCACTTAATTTTTTCTACACATACATCTATTAGCATACATCTATTAGCATGATAAACATGATGGACGGAGTGGATCTTTCATAAGAGCCCCACCAAGTGAGTATAATCACTTTGTATGAGGAAAATTTCCTCATACTCTATATGAGGCTCACTTCTCTCTCTACAGAGAGAGTGTGTGTGTTTCATTGACTTAGAAGAATGATGAAGTCCATAACATACATCACACGCATATACTACTATGACGACAAAATAACCAAACATCATTAATTACTGGACCATTGTAAAGAAGTACATTCAAATATGGCAGAACAATTTATAAACCAAATGGAGAACATTAAAAGGCGAACCATGTAAGGAATTAACATAGTAAATGAAGTAATATTTAATAAAGCACAGGTATCACATATGAAGCAAACAAGCACAATCAAAGCATTCCAAAAATGCAACTATTTAAGGTAGAAACTACAGAACCTACAGACAGTATAATACCTCAAACTGTTCCAGATTTGCATACGCCCCTCCTGAAAGCTTCTTCCTCACAGTCCCGAAATCCATCGGATGCTTTATCACATTGTGATAATCCGGAAGCTGCGAACAGACAGACAAACTGATTAAAAACACAAAATCATCGCATCCCAAACCCCAAAATCCACAAAAAAAATCCCACCTCATTCGGATCGACGGGCTCCGAGTACACACCATAAGTATCCTTCCTGAAATAGACCCCAAATCATTATTTTTGTATATAAAAAGAAGAAAAAACTTGCATATTCCAAAACTGGAAAGAATCCACGCACTTTTGCAGCCTATCAAGGATGAACAACAATAACTTTTTGTCAGGCAAAACAGTTGTGGGCCCCAAATCTGATTCAATCAAATTAAATAGTAAGTTTTTATTTTCCCCCAAAAAAATAAAAAATAATAAAAATTGATGAAATTAATGCATCAGGGAAATACTGTAAAAATGAAAATACCTCGAACCACGTCCGTCCCTTTCGACGAATCGTTCCCTTCTCCTCTCTGAACAAAAAAATAAATAAAGAAAATTTAAAAAGGGCGCGAATTTTCAAGCCAGTCTAAAAAAAAACGCAATAACGACTTAAAGTACTAGATCCGTACACGATAACCGCCATATTTTTAAATAAATCCCCGGATCTCATAATTAGTTAATTACCCCCCAAAAAAGTTCTTAATTAATTACTTAAATATCGATTAACGGATAAATATAAACCACCTCGGAATCGGAGGTCGAATTCGGGATTCGGAGTACGAGCTTGAGTTTCTTCTCTCGCCTCTCGTCGTCTTCATCGCCGGCGTCATCATCGGCGGGGGATGACGTCAGGTTGGGGTTACGGCGGGAAACCCGACGGCCGGACGGGGCGTTGGGGAATCGGAGGTAGGGGTTGGGATTGGGGTTAGGGTTAGGGTTAGGTTGGGAATTTTGGAGACGGAGGCTGCGCTTTTGGAGATCGAGGAGAGATGGACGGCCCTTCTTCTTCCTCTTGCGCTCGATTGGTTTGTTGTTATTGCCCATCTTCAATTCCCCTTGTTTCTCTCTCCTCTTTCTCTTTCTCTCTCTAGAAACAGGGGAGGATTTTTTTTTTTTCGGGAATAATTTCTTTTTCTATTTTTTTTTTTTTTGTTGCTTTTTTTGGGATGGTGTTTTTTTGGAACGGAGGTGCACGTGCCGATGGGGGTTTATACGATTTGATGAGGGTTGCGTGTGGGAGCCCCTTTCACGCGAATTCGATGTGTACCCGGTCGGTGGGTCCCGGTTGAGATGGGCCCGGGTTGGTGTTTAGTTTGCGGTTAATTTTTGGGGGTTTTGAAGAATGGGTGTCTTTTATAGGATGGTATTTTTGGAAGGGTCGAATTAATGGTCGCTACTTGCTAGAAATATAAGGGATGCTTGGGAAAATGAAATTTGTCTTTTCTGAATCTGAAATAACTTTCTGAAATGGTGTTAAATAGGGATGGCATCCGGGTCGGGTCGGGTTAGCCCGCGACCCGTCCAATTCGACCCGATCCGTCTTGGTCCGGTTTGGGTTCGGATCGGACCCGTTATTCCAATCGGGACAATTCAGGTCGGAAAATTTTCAATACCAACCCGCTCAATTCGGGTCGGAAAATTTTCAATACCAACCCGGTCAACCCGTTCAAACCCGTCCGAACCCGACCCGTGACCCGCGGGTTTTTGGATTCTACCCATTATAATTTTTTTAAATATTTTTTTTTGTGTGTCAAATATATGTATATATATGTATACATATATTGAAAATATATATGTATATATATAGGCATACTAGATTTGCCCGTGGGCACATGCCTACGGCACGTCTTCAGAACGATACAACATATGAAAAACCTTGTAAACAGTAAATCAACAATTATGTAGCTCAACTTTGAATAGTATGACAATAATTACTTGTAAATAAAAATTCATGTTTCCATAGTATGTATATATATAGGGAAATGCTCCATTGAAAACGGGTTTGTTTTCACGGGTTGGAAAACACCAATCTGAGCCATTGGATCACTTTTGATCGTGATCAACGGCTCAGATCGCCTCCGCCCATCACCCAATATCACTTAAGTGGCGAAGGGTTATTTTGAAAATTTCGTCGCAAATAACTCTTCGCCTGATTCACCCTGAAAAAATGAATATAACCTAGGCCGTTGTTGGGAACAACGGCCTAGGTTATAAAAAATTGAATTATAGGCCATTGTTTGTAACAACGGCCTTGTTCTGAATAACGGCCTTGTTCTAAATTTTTAGAATCTGTTCAGCGAAGAGTTATTTGGGACGAAATTCCCAAAATAACCATTTGCTGATCAATTGAAACGGGTTATGGGGAGGTCGATCTGAGCCGCTGAAGTGATCCAACGGCTCAGATTGGTGACTCTCTAGGCGTTCGGCATTAGTTGGATGGGGCTGACCCCAAACCACCTAAGTACTTGAATCGCGAATGGGGGGAGAGGGAGTCGAGCACCGGCGATGAAGGCATCGACCAGCCAGAAACACATGGTTACTGGCAGCGGCAAATTGGCCCTAACCCCGGAACCCAGCAGCAGCAGTTCGTACTCCTTCAGGATTTGGAAACAATCCCGGATTGCTGCCAGGTCCTCCAAGTTGAGGATAGACACCGTCTCGTCTGCCTCCGAGGTCTCCCTTGCCGCGTTCTCCTCGAAGGTCCGCCCCCTCCCATGAATGATGCGCTCGGCATGCTCCTCCAGAGTTCTCAAACCCTTTGCAGCCCTGTCAGCGGTCCCGGCAACCTGCCGAACGGCCCCATGCGCTTCGGGTCCTCTACAATCGTGTCTCGACCAAAAACTCTCTTACCCTTATCTTTGTGATCTCTCTGACTCGGAGATGGAGCTTCACCAGCAGGAGGGGAGGGCTCGGAGACAGGGGAAAGCGACATTTTTTGTACTTAAAAAAAAACTAAGTATAAGTTACCTTGAAGTGACAGGTACGGTCGGAATTTTCACCGGAAAGTGATCGACGATCACCGTGAGCTCTCGCTAGTAGAAATTCACCGTCTGAGTAAAAATTTGGAGAAGTGAAAAATGAGAAAAGGGGTGGGGTTTTATAGAGCGTGGCACACGAAACAAGGATAATGGGCCCAAAGAGCCAGACCCATTCGCACAAGACGACAAAAGAGCTGAACCGTCACATTATTTACCGCACCAAGCTGTACTGTCGCATTAATGGCTGTCACATTTGTCAAAGTTGTCAGAAGTCCAACAGTCACCAGCTTAGCCTGACGTTTCCTAAGACGAGCAAAAATCTTGCTCTGGGACCTCGGCACGCCTTGCCGAATGCTCTTGGCACTGATGCCCAAACGAGCAAAAAAACTTGCTCTGGGACCTCGGCACGCCTTGCCGAGCGCTCTTAGCGTCGACGCCCAAACGAGCAAAAATCTTGCTCTGGGACCTCGGCACGCCTTGCCGAGCGCTCTTGGTGCCGACGCCCAAACGAGCAAAAATCTTGCTCTGGGACCTCGGCACGCCTTGCCGAGCGCTCTTGGCACCAACGCCCAAACGAGCAAAAATCTTGCTCTGGGACCTCGGCATGCCTTGCCGAGTGCTCTTGGCACCGACCCTATTACGTAGAAAAATTGGACCTCGGCACACCTTGCCGAGCGCTCGTGCCACCGACCCTATTACGTGGAAAAATTGGCCCTCGGCACACATGGCCGAGCGCTCTTGCCACCGACCCTATTACATGGAAAATTTGGACCTCGGCACACCTGGCCGAGCGCTCTTGCCACCGATCCTATTACATGGAAAATTTGGGCCTCGACACACATTGTCGAGCACTCTTGCCACCGACCCTCTTACATGGAAAAAATCACTCCGGACTTTGGCAAAGATTCGCCGAACGCCATATTCGCGCCTGCAGCCTGGCCGAGGTATCTACGCTCTTCGACAGAAGGTGCCGAACCCCCATGGACCTCGGCCTCATAGCATGTGTTCGGAGGGGGTCGGCGACGAAGCCGAAGCATCTAAGCCATGAAACGACGGAAATAACATTGAGTCATCTACCTAAACATTGCGAAAAAATGATTTAAAATTTAGGAAAATTAATTAAAAATTCTAAAAAATAATTATAAATCTGGGAAAATATTTTTGAGCCCCTGGGTAAATAATTATTGCTTAGAATGGTTAATTAAGACCCCCGAATAACAAATCACCACTTCGCAAAATTAAGAAAAATCACCAGAAGTCCAAGAGAGCTCAAGAATAACCTTGAGCGCGTAAATAGCTTCGAAAATCATCATAATACCTCATACAAAGATTCAATACCCCTCGTTTGGACTCCGATACAACTCCGAAAGTCATTGAAACAGTAAAACTACTTCTCAAAGGCTGATTAAACTCAATCTTCGGGAGTGGGGGCTCGTGATATGGCTAAAAATAGAGTTAAATCGGAACCATCCAAATCGGGCACGAATCTTAACGCTTGGGGGCAAAATAGTAATTTCACTTACAAACATGTCTGAAATGGGTTCAGGGTCTTCTTTCTAAAAGGCCCCACAACCCATAAACAGATCCAGCTCAACTGGGTGTGGGTTCCAACCCGCAACAAACCCGATCTAGCAGGATAGAATTAAGGTTTCTGATTGTATCGAATCAACGGCCCTGATTCACTCTATCCTTTCACGGGGAATTAGGGATTTCATTCCTAAACTGATCCCAAAGGCGGCTATAAATATCCCCATCCACCACCATTAAGAGGTAATCAATCTTTTGCCAGTTTACGCTCTTTCATAATCTTTCCTGGTTATTGACTTGAGTGTCGGAGGGTGCGTCACCGGGATCAACCCCGGTGTCTCGCACTTTTTGCAGGTGAACGGCGGGAGTCAACGGTCAAACTCCGATGGAAAGGTTCCAGGTTTGCTATTCTGTTTCCCTAAAAATCTACAAATTCTATCTGTTTGCCCCCATACCAGATTTAGCGGTAACAATTTCTTTATTATTGAAGGAGAGCCACTTGATAACTTTTCTTTGTGTTTTATTATATAGATGACAATCTCAATACTCTGGTTATAATATTAGATAAAGATTAGAGATAGTGATTAGAAATATAAAACTCTCTTTTCTCTAAAGATGTTCCATGTTTCTATGCCCCATAGTTTTATTTCTTGAGGCAATGGCCCATTGGACCAGATCTCAAAATTCGAAAGCCGTAATCAATTTCCCTTCCCCAAACCGCCCTACTTTGAGCTTCCATCAATTTGCTTTAAACCCCCTTTTTTGGTATATTCACTGTTTTCCTTCTCCATCTTGAAGTGGAGATTTCGGAATTTGAAGTTACGATTTCTGAAAGCGACCATGTGTATAGCTGCATGGGTTTGGCAAGCCCACCCCATCTACCAACTCCTGCTCTTCCTCAACAGAGATGAATACCATGACAGGCATGGAATTAATTCTTATAAATTGATTAATTTTAGTTGGTTTTTGTTAAATCGTGCAGTCAATATAAGTTTATTTCCAAAACTTGTTCTATTAACTATGAGCCCTTCTGTTAGATGTGAATATGAATGTTGGGTTTTTATTGAATGATGAGCAGGCCTACAGAGCCAGCAAATTGGTGGGGTGATAAAGATGAGAAGATATTGGGAGGGAGAGATGTGTTGGGGGGTGGTACATGGCTGGGTTGTACCAAGGATGGGAGGGTTGCTTTTGTCACTAATGTGAGGGTGCCTGATTCCCTGCCTAGTGCAAAGACCAGGGGAGTTCTGCCTGTCAGGTTCCTCGAGGTAATTGTTAGGGTTGTTTCAGTTACCTTGCTCCGGATATTCGTATGCCTTCTTTATTTAGGCCCTTTTTTTTTTTTGGGAACGGAGGTTAAGTAAGATAACTGGACTTTTTTGCCGCACTATGCCACTTTTTGAAAATATTTGCGATTATGGGCCAATTTCGAAGCTATCAGCGCTCGTGGGCTACTTGGTGCCACGTCAGTAGCTGCCACTATTATCTTATCGGCTTCTTCACTTTGAAAGTCACTAATGGGAATAACGGCATATGTTTTAAAATATTTAGATTTTTTTGTCTGTTGCGCAATTCTCACTAGCGACCGAAGTATATATGAGGCCGCTAATGAGATTAACGATCTCAAATGAATGTTTTGAGACACTTAGCGATTTTTAGAAAACTTTTGCTCTTTTGAAAAGGAAAAAAAACTGAGGTCGCTAGTCTGAAATAATGACCTCAGTAGATTTACTTCGCTCTTTGTAAGATTTATAAAATAATCATCCAAGTAAGGTCGTTATTGGGAATAGCGACATTAGTATACTTTGGTCGCTATTCGCAATAGCGATTTCAGTTGAAACTCAATTTTCTTGTTCTTTGTAAAATTTGTAAAATAGTCACACAACTAAAGTCTCTCTTAGGAATAGCGACCTTAGTACAATAAAGCCCTCTATTCCGAATAGCGACCTTTGTACAACTAAGGTCGCTATTCCGAATAGTGCGGAATAGCGACCTCAGTTTCAAAAATAAATTGATTGTTATTTTTTCAGAGAGCAAAAGCTCTCTAGATTTTACTAAGTGTTGGAATACAGTTCATTGAAGGTCGTTAATCTCATTAGCGACTCCATATATGCTATGGTCGCTAATAGGAATAGCGACAGTAAAAATAAAAATCAAATTTTAAATAGAGACCGCTATTCCCATTAGCGACCTCTAAATGAAACATGCCGCTAATGAGAATAGGGGCCGTTCCTGACGTGGCACCAAGTAGCCCACAAACGCTAATAGTTTCGAAATTGGCCCATAATCGTAAATGTTTTCAAAAAGTGGCCTAGTACGGCAAAAAAATCAGATAACTGGAGGTATGTGGCGAGGTACTTGGTTCGGAAACTTTTTTGGAGTTAAGATATGTGGAGGTATCTTACCTTATTGGATCAAAAGGTTAAGATACCTATAGTGATCTCACCTCCAAACAAAACTGAAGCTATCTTACCTCTAGAGCTAAATGCTTTATTCAAAAATTAATCATAGGTATCCGAACTTCGAATATATTGACCAAGCTATCTGTAGGTTGTATACCTATACTTTCACTTAAACGATACCTATAGGTATCTAAACTTTGTCTTTAAATGGGGCCTTACTTAGTTTCCGTAGGCTATGGATCCTCTTTGTTCTATTGCACTGCTATATGTACTCTTAGTTCCATATTGTGTTCATCATCCTTGCCACTGGTCATGGTTTGAAAAAGCTTGAAAAAGCTATGCGCAAGCGTTAGCCGTAGACGATGGTTAACTTATGGGAAAACTGTTAGAAATGTTGTAGGAGTTGATTTTGCAAAAAAGCTGTAGAAAAAAGTGCTCAAAGATGCTTTAACGACTCAAAGATGCTTGAGCAACATTAGTAAAATCGTTATTGGATTACTTTTCTTATCCATTTCTACCCAACCTAAACACCATACATAAATATACCTACTCTGAAAGCCCTAATCCTGTTGTTATTTAGAAAATAGCGTAATGATTTTTGCGCTTTATTTTTTTGGCTTAAAGCCACTTAAGCAAAAGCGGAGGTCGATCGCCTTTTTCCCTATAACCGCTTTTTGAAACCTCTCCATTTATTGTATTTAGGGCTGCTTTCGATATAAAAGTTTGTCGAAATTGAGATGCACGAGGCTCTGGAGTAATTAGTATTGTGCCCTTAATATTTCAATGTTAGCTAAGCGATAAATGAGGCTGTTCTGAATGAAAATGCCCAGTAGCGAACATGTTTGAAAGGGGGTTCGAACCCTTCGGGGTTGGAAGCCGAGGATGTAATTGGGAATGGTGGGTGTCCGGCAAGAACGTTGGATATCATGTGGGGAAAGGTTTATTGCACATCTTCAGTGGCTGAAGGATAATAAAACGAGATGGGGAGGTAGGGGAGTGGGGGTTGAGGTGGTTAGGGTGGGTGATCGGAGAATGTGGGACTGACGGCGGAGGTGCACCGCTAGGGGAGTTGATGAGAAGGCATCCAGACTGGATATTTCTGTGAGCCGATGTTGGTTGGAAGCCAACACCAGTTGATGGAATCCAAGAGTGTTCTGGTCCATTAAAGGGACAGATGGATTTGCTTCGCAGTCCGGCTCCACCTCGATTAAAGCCTCAACTTGGTCGACGGAGTCGTGGAGTGGCCATTTCCAGGGCCGGCCCCCACCTTGAGGCCGGTGAGGCGGCCGCCTCAACCCCCCGGATTTTTTGCAATTTTAGGGGCCCCAAATTTGTATTTCCATTGTAAATATAGGCACGTATTTCGCGCGTAAAAAAATTATACTGTTATTAGGGGCCCCAAAAGCAATTATTTGGGCATTTCGTCTCAGGCCCCTGGAACTCAGGGCCGTTGCCGAGGATGTTGATTGAAGGGGGAACATCAAGAACAGGGTTCTTGATAACGGAGGTGGTTGTGGTGTTGTTGAAGGTCGTCTCCGCTGGGATTGTGATGGGCTTAAAGTCCGTGAAGGTGGAGGTGGTGGAGGGCACATTGATGTCTCTCACACTTATTCACTCAAAATTCTTCCATAACTTTCTATTGAATTTTTTTCCACGCGCACGATTCCCCAGTTGGTTCATGGTTTTTCTCCGACATTTGCTGCCTAAATCCTATCTCTGTTTCTTTGTAGAATGGCCAACTATTAATTTCAGCCGCAGCGCATATCATATTACTTGGACAAAATCACTACCTACCTTGTTTATTTTTTCCCCTTGGGTATCTAAACCAGTTTATTAAATATATTCCTATCTAATCTATTTCTTTTTTCTCTTATCTTAATTTTAAACATGTGTTTTAGTTGGTACTTGAACTTGTTAGATTTTGCCCTTTATCAATTATGAGTTGCTTCTAGTCATGAAATGCTTGCGGATAATTTGATTGTTGATTGTTACTTTGTGTGCTTACTGCATATACATTGCAATGTTATCCTCTTGCATTCCTACTATTACTATCAGACACTCTGTTCTGTTATAGAATTTTTGTGTCATTTTGGAAAAATACCAGAGCAGGAAGAATCCTCATGAGTTTGCTGAGGAAATTGCTCAAGAAGCAGAGCAATACAATGGCTTCAACTTGATAGTGGCTGATCTCAGTTCGAGAACAATGGTATACGTCTCTAACAAGCATGAAGAGGTGCCTTGTTATATTCAAACTGTTTCTCCAGGTATTCATGTGCTATCAAATGCACGGCTGGACACTCCATGGCCAAAGGTATGCATGGTAATTTTTTAATTGAGATGCATTTGTTGTTATTGATTATTAGATTGCTATCGTTTTGTATGCATTGCTTCTCCCTTGCGTTCTTCTTTTCATCGAAACAATTTTTTGTTTTTCTAACCATTTGCCTCGACCCAACTTGCAATTTCTCTTTATTGTGTGGACAGTTATTTTACCTTCTGATTTCTTCTTTCCTTTAAATTTCTTCCGGGATTTGGTTCCCTACTAGCTGTAGTGAAATCTATGAAGCCATTGTCACCTACTAGTATGGCTGGTTCACTACGAACCATAGTGAAATATCGCAAACTGTAGTATTGTTGCAGAAATTTCACCAGGATTGGATGCTAAACATCTTACATCTCTAGTCTCTACAATCAAAGAATAACAACAAAAAATTAAACAATTATTTCACGAGAAACAATAGAAAAATCAGAGGCTTACAATTAGTATCCGAAGTACCAGCTTCTACAAGTATTTTCTCTATCTAATACTTTCTCACTAGAAACAATGGTGGCTGCTTTCTCAAACATGTAGGGTGTACAATAGTTACACCCCAAGTATATCCCCAACAAAACTATAAAAAAGCAGACACCTGACTCAAAAATCACCAGATCCATACAGTCTGGTTGACTGCCTGCCTTCTCTGTATTAGGTCATTTTCATTCTTCTTGTTTTCATCTTCTCCTCCTTCTCCTTGCCCGGGTTTTGCACTCCAGTGTCTCACGCTTTATAAGCACTTGAACACAATACAACATGTTATCACTCAGATACACAGTAGTATGCTAAGGACACGTTATGCCCATTCAGTAGTTGGATACAATTGCTGGAATTGATTATTTCTAATTATGTCTTTTCTAGAAAGTGGTTGACTCATATTCTTAAGATCATTATCCTAGTCCCTTCTTTAATGATCATGACTTCTAAAAGATTCTTATGTACGTCAGTACATCTCAGATTTATTTCTTCACGAAGTGAAGAACTGAGGAGAATTCTATCTTTGAATCATGAGTTCATGGGACTGCATCATGAGCACTGTGTACTAAGTTTCATGTAAGGCACAACGGAAACTTCAAAGAATTACCTCTTTTTTCTTGGAAAATGACCCATAAAATATACTTTTTAATGTACATGATCACACCCTTTCTGATATCAGTTCAAGACGATTTGAGCGCTTCTATGAGCGCAATCATCATCTAGAATGACCGTTCTATTAGCCTAATATTTCTATTTCAGCATTCATATTTATTTTTGGCAATTTTAGCCGTATGTAGTTGTTTTGCAATTTGCACTATTTATTTTATGCATTAGAATATTTTGAAGATTTGTATTGAGCTTTGTTTTGAGCCTATATTTAGACCTCTAGATTAATTTTAAAAAAATGTTTTTTATTGACTAAAATTATTGTGATTGAGTTTTTGCTCTTCATCCATCTTTTTGTGGAAGCAATTCCCAAACAGACCCACTTTTTTAAAAAAATTCCAAACCAACCCACTCGCTATCTCAGATAGCAAGCTTAGTCAAAACAAACTCGCTATGTGAGATAGCGAGTGTTGGTTTTGGATTTTTTGGTTTCTTCTTTGGCCAAAATTCGTTGTCTCAAATAGCGAGCTTGTTTTAACCAAACTCGCTGTTTGAGATAGCGAGTGTTGATTGGAGTTTTTAACTTTCTCAACCCAGACTCGCCGAGAACTACGAGAATTCGCAACGACATGGATGTAAGGGATAGGTCTAGCACGAGTACAAGAATGAAATGTTCGAAATGTGGGTTGCATGGACACAATATGCGGCGATGTAGTGCTAGAGGATCTCAAAACAGTTCAACCATGTAAAATTCCGATGTGTTTGTATATGTTTCTTTGTTTTGTGGACTTTATAGTAATTTGTATTTGTTTTATTATGTGATGTAGATTTTCTAGTAGTTTGTATGTGTTTCATTTTGAACTATGATAATTCCCATTTGTTTCAACATTATTTTGAACTATCTAAGAAAACAAGTTTGGAGGCTGGATATTGCTAAGAGCATCAGACTCAAGACTCGCTATCTCAGATAGCGAGTTTGGGTCAAAGTTTCTCGCTGTCTGAGATTGCGAGTTTTGAGTATCTCCAAACCCGCTTTCTCAGAAAGCGAGGAAGTTTGAACCATACTCACTTTCTGAGATAGTGAGTTTAGACTAAATATTTCTAAGACAAAACTGCAGTTGCAGTCTGACCTTTACATTCATATAAACACAATATACAACTCAAACCATCACCAATTCAAAAACAACTCAACTCCATCACTAATTCCACCGCACTTCTTTTCGCAAAATCACGAATTCATGATTATCAAAGATCAAATTTGGGGGCTAGGGTTTATGAGTTATCGAAGAGGGAGAGTTGAGAGATAGAGGGAGAAAAGAAACAGCGAGCCTGGGGTTTAAGAAAGCCCCAATCGACGCTCGCTATCTCAAACAATGAGTTTGGTTAAAACAAGCTCGCTGTTTGAGACAGCGAGTCTTGGCCAAGAAAGAAACCAAAAAATCCAAAACCAACACTCGCTGTCTCAGATAACAAGTTGTTTTTGACTAAACTCGCTATCTGGGTCGGTTTGGGAATTTTTTTTAAAAAGTAGGTCAGTTTGGGAAAAACTTTCAAAAAGTGGGTCGGTTTGGAAAAAATTCTTTTTGTGTGAGACAATTGAGAGAAGATTAGAGTTTATGAGAAGTCCTAAACTACACCAAAATTATAAAATCCTTTACCCAAAATCCATACTCCAACTCCCCTATCCCCACAACCCCCAGCACACCACTCTCCCTCTCTTTTCTTTTTCTTTGTCTTCTTCTCCTTCATGGTTGAATCCCGAAACCCACACCCAAAGCCCCATCGGTCCCCTCTCCCCAGTTGCCACCTCTCCCTCTCCAATCGACCACCCCGAACTCCCTTCTCGCCATCGTCGACCCCTCACCATCGTCGACTCCCTTCCCGTCCTCTCCCCTTTTTCCACACCTCTGCACCCGACCAATGACTGCACCCTGCCTCCAAACCACCATCGGGCTCCATTGCCCGCCCCACCTCCAGCCACCCCGATGCCACCATCGTTGACTGCCATTTCCCGACCATCATGCCTCCTTCTCTCCAAGTCAGTAACGCCCATCACTCGACGCTCCACCTCGGCCCCGACTTCGATCTCCTACTTCTTCCTCCCGAGTGCACAACGGCAACAAATCAATCTGATTTTGTTTTGTTTGGGCCTTTTAGTCGTTGTTTGGTGTTTGAGCAAAGGAGTGGATCTCTGTGTGAGAGACGGAATACGTGGCAATACGTTCATCGAACCCGGTAACTTCTTTCCATTCTCCATTATTTATGATACTGCTTATTATCTAAATTTACTGTCGTCCAAAAATATTGAGTGTGTGCGCATCTACTTCCCAATTAGTGTACGAATTGTTATTGAATATCATACTTGCTAATAACACTTAGGTATATTTGTTGATTGTTAGGCTTGAACTTTAATTGGGTTTGTTAAACTTATTTTATTTCTTGAAAATCCATCAAACTAATTAATAGTTTTAATTTCTAACCAATCGGTCTTATTTGTTGGTAAACTTACTTTTTTTAATATTCTTGAAAAATTCTCTATCTAGGGTTAAGTTTACATCACTTTCCCTTTTGTATTATTTATTCTCAAAATGAAAAACTTTATTAGATTGGCATCTTCGATTAACGACACTGCATCCTCATCTGTAGGTACAACGCCTCCACAAAAACTTCGGAGAGTTACTAGTTAAACAAGGGGATGAAGAACTCGTACCTGAACTTGTAATTGAGGAGTTGATGGGAGACACAACAAAAGCGGACACAGATAAACTGCCAAACACTGGGATTGATCCTGACTGGGAATTCAAGTTGAGCTCCATTTTCATTGAAGCTCACACAATGAAGGTAAAGAAATTAAACCCTAATGTCTTCATGTTTATATTCTTATGATCACACAAGTATGTGGTCAGTTTTACATTTACAGGGGCACTACGGAACAAGAAGCATGACCGCGGTCGATGTAAAATTTGACGGTGAGGTTAGGTTCTACGAGAGGTATCTGGAGAGCGGCGCATGGAAGGAACACAAGATACAGTATCAAATAGAGAAGTCGAGTTGAATTCAAAAATATACACTTTGTATGATAAGTTGGAAATAAGGCTCAGTTCCAAAATCTTTGCTGTTGTACTTACTACTGCCTGTTAACATGGAAAGACAATTAGTAATGATGTTTGTCTGGAGCCAATTTTTGGCAATTATTTTCCTTTATGGGCTCCCTGCATAGGGTTTAAGAGTGAAGATGCGGCCCAGCCCATTTACAGACCATTTCAATTTCTAGTTCTGAGGTCCTCCTCATGATTATGTCACCCAAAATAATTTTACCTGCAATTTTATAATTATTTTCATTATATAACTTGTACTGTCTGAAGTACTTGAGCCCATAATTAGAGCTGGTATCCGGTCCTATCGGGTTAGGTCCTCCCCTATCCGGATCCGGATTCCGATCTGGTGCCTCACAGGTTTAAAAATTGGATCTGGATGCAGAGTTGCAAGAATCGGGTCCGGGTATGGGTTTTAGTTTAAAAAAAACTTTCCATTGGGTCCAGTTACCGAGAATAAATATTTGTACTTAAGCATTTTTTCACCCGATAGCCTACTGCTCTAACATTTTTTTGCACTTAAGCACATGAATAAATATTATGTGTAATTATATTTACACATCTATCTTCAACAATTACTATTTACATTGATATACCTATAAGACCATCCACAATGATTTGCCAATTTCTCATTTTTTGACAAAGTAGGTACTGCAGTCGCTACAGGCTATTTTGCCATAAAATAGCAAAATCGCTACAGTCGCTTCTCATTTTTTAGCAACGAAATTGCGATTCTCAAATTATAAGAGATGGGACAACATGTTCCGTTCCAAATTTTTTAAAATTTTTTAATGAGATCAGACGAGACATGTTTTTCGTCTAACAATTTTTTTTAATAATCAGACAGTACAACATGTACCGTTCGGAAAAAAAAATCAAAAATCAAAAATATTCCAAGGTTAAAAGGCTTGGACGGGACAACATGTCCCTTCCAGCCCGCTAACCCACTTTTTTAGATGCTAATTGTTATGTTTAGTGATTAATTAAGTGATTTAGGATATATTTTATTATTTAATTTATTTAATTAACCTATTTTAATATCTAATTATTAATTAATCAATTGTCAATAATAATATAAAAAAAACGGACGAAACAACATGTATCGTCTTTCTCAAATTTTAGCAAAATTCTAGCAAACCACCACTGCAGACATAATCCCTATTTCCTATTATTGTAGATGCCATTTTTTCAAAAATAAGAAACACCATTGTGTATGCTCTAACCCTATTATTCAAATTCCATATTTTTGGAAGTTTTTTAATCGGATCCGGATGTGGATCGGATCTATTTTAAGCGGACTCGGATCCGAAAGTGCTTCGGGTCTTATTTTAGGATGTGGATCTGGACCAGTATAGATTGGGTCGGTTTGATCCAAAGCCGGATCCGGGTATCAGATTTTTGTACCAGCCCTACCCATAATTATCTCAAAATTTTCAATTACAGCTAATAGGCACAAGCAATGCACGTGCGGAATTGCTATTAGTTTCCAATTCCTTGCTGGCGTATTCATATTCAAGTGGCTGTTTATGGGGTGTTTGGTTGCCCCCAAAACAAATCCCCGAACTCAAATCCAGCCAAATGAGTTCCAAATTTGGTTTGTTTCACATTGATTTTAATTCGGCACGCGGGCACGGTAGCAAAAAATAAAATACAGCGAAATAGCTCCAAACTCAACAGAAAGAGTGTGGAAGAGCACTGTAGTGCTATTTGTAGCGCTACTGTAACAATAAATAATTATTTCCTATCTATTCCATTTTACTCAATCCAATTAAATAATTCTGCATAATCTTCTACATTTTTTTTTTCTCTCTCCTCTCTATCTACTAGTATAATGCATGTGCGATGCACGTGTATAAAAAACATATATACTAAATAGCTTATGACAGTGGGTGACTACTCGTAATAACTCACAATCTTTTTTTGATATATCGGATAGAGCCAAACGGCTCCAGCCATCAAAAATATATATAATCAATAAAAACAGTTAAGTTACAGACAATAATCAATGGTTTTATAAGGAATAAAACAGAAATAAGAATACATAAAAGAATACAAAAAAGGCTGAATATCACGCCAAACGGAGGGTGCGAAATAAAAACGAAGCGTCACACCGACAAAAGAAGGGGGCGGGACCATCATCCAGGAAAATCAAGCCACTAATGGAGCCAAACAAGCTTGCCGTACCCGAAGGAAGATCAGGACGAAACGACAGCGCCAAGAAACAGGAGGCCGAACCTCCCCACTCGAAGACAACCTACTCTACTAGCAGTCCCGGGGAACTCTAGCAGCACAACGGAGGCAAAACAGACTGCCTATACTACGGATGGCAAGGCAAAGCCAATACTCAACTGTGTACCAGCTGAAGAGCTGACACAGAAGCTGCATTCATCGCAAGAATACCGGTACTCACTCGAATCTGCGATTTATTAAAGACTTTCTTATTGTATCTCCGCCTCACGGGGGGAGTTGCTACCTTCACCGAAGGGGGCGATATAGTCGTAAGGTCAGAAGATCTAGCTTCGACAAGGCGAGAAGGGGTAAAGAAAAAGCTGGGGGCCATCGACGAGGCTATAGGAACGGCACTAGTAATAAAGGAACGACGGGGGGAAGAAGAGTCATCCATGAACGGAGAAGACTTAGGGGGAAAAGAGTTCAGGAAGGGTTTAACTTCCATCAGGAGCTGGTTGAGCCACAATTGAACCCCTAATTGCTGACACAATGAAAATAAGCATTCTGGAAACTGAATAAAGAACTTAGAACATTTTGGAGAAGATATCCCCAATGCAGACGGAGGATTAAAAACTACAGAGGGGGCCTCACAAGAAACAATAACTCACAATCTTAAAATCTCTACAAATGCAAGACATCAAAAATTAAGAAAGAACATAAGTATAAAATTTGATACAGATTAGTAACATGAACGTAGTGTGGAGATTTGGTAATAAAGTATAATGTGAGGAAAGATTAGCGTACCTTGGATATTTTGAGAGTAATATCATATTGAGTTCCATTTATAACAGATAATGGCTTAATCTTTGATACTGAAACATATTTTGTTGCCGGATAGCGTACAAATCCTTTATAATCATGATTGTAACACCCTGTACTTTGGCCTCCATCAGCCTAAGTAGTAAACAACAATACACATAAATAATTTTATTTATTTATTTAGTATTCTATAAACTAAACTTACTTGCTATCCTGCAGCTATAAGAAACTCAACTTACTAAATTCTTTTCACCAAGAGCATATAACTATCAGACTCTATATGCCTCTAATTGCTTAGTAACAGGTTTTAATCCATAGGCATCTAATTGTTTACTAACAATTGAATAGTCAAAACAAAACAAAAAAATAATTAAGCTAATTGTGTCAAGAGGATGCAAAAACCAACCAGATAACACGAACTCCTAATCGAAACAATATTTTTTCAAACATAATTCTGTTATATATTAGATAAAACTTACATTCCTCGTCGTTGACATTAGCACCCCCACTCCTCTCATCTTCTCCCTCCCCATGTTGCACATCCACCCACGGCACCTCCTGTTAGTGCTCCGCCACCGCATCCTCCCATACCCTCCTCCCCGCATCCACTCTCGGCACCTCATAGGACCCACCAAAACTATAATACGGCACACTAACAGGCCCCGAATACCCATACTTATACGAACTCGTATGCATCACTCCCTAGTACTGACTCCCCTACACAAATCACACACACACATAAATAAAATAAAATAAAAACCTATAGATAACTTAACTCCATACTTTACCAAGAAATTGAGCAAAGTTGGGCAAAGTTTAGATAAATTAGGTTCAAGCAGATTTGGGATAACATTAGTTAGGCTGAGAAATGTTGAGCTCAACTCCAAAACTGCTTCCCAACAATGGAAGTTAAGAAAGCTGAAGTCTGACAGATATCTCCAAAAGAACTCCAGTTATCATAACTTAACTCCATTCCCAAACGTACACTAAATGAAACCATAAACACCAACAACACCCTCAACTAAAATAACACTATCAAACAACGACATTGTCATGAACATCATCACAAACAGAACAAAAACTCATACCTGGTACGCTTTCAATGACTTCTCTGCAACTTCCTTCTTCTCATTGCCAGCCTTAAACTTTGCCAAGTATCGATAGTAATCACCATTCCTAAAAAAATCAACTCCAAATCAAGCATAGATCTCAAAACCAGAATCACCACCAACAACAACAAAAATATCAAAAGCTCACATCTTGTAAAACACGGACGACTCTCTGGTCGTCGCCATCAATCACCGCCATAATATCGTTACAGATATCGCTCAGCTCTGACTCCACCTTCTGCCTGTACTCCTTGATCTTCCTCACGTGCATTCGTTCCCCTTGGCATCCTCCTTCTACTCGATGGAGAACAAGATGCGCCAAAATGCGTGCCGAGTGCCGATCACGTTCTTGTAGCCGACGGAGAGGAGGTTGCGCTCCTCGATCGTCAGCTCCACGTCCAGGTTCACCACGCTCTTCATCGCCTCCACCATTTCTTGAAACCAAATCAAGAATTCGAGATTTCGAGACTAGATCCAAAACCCTAACCCTAAAGTCGAAACAGAATGAAGTGAAATTAGGATTTGTTGTTACCTTCGTAGTGTTCGGCTTGTTCGGCGATCTTGGCCTTGTAGACGAATTTCTCGCGGTCGGATTGGGAAGCCATGGCGAATCTCAGTGATGGAGTTGAAGAAGAAGAAGAAGAGAGAGAAATTGGGGGAAGTTTAGTTTAAATGGAGGGTTTGAGGGCGGAGCGGGATGAAGAGGATTCGACGGGGGATGAGGAGAGGGAGAGGCGGTGGGGATTTTTGGGAGAGAGGGATTCGACGGAAGATTTTTTGAGATAGAGAGTTAGCTATAATGTGAAAATTACGGTTGGACCTCCATTTGTGTATGGTTGAGGGGTAAATTTTGTCAGATTTAACCCTACATTATTTTTTAGGTGTGTTATGTTTATGAGGGCATGAGAGTAAAAAGCCGCCAAAATGGGGTTTTGCTTAATAATAGTATAGATATAATAAAACACGAAGAAAGTTATAAAGTGCGGGTTGAAATCAGTGGTCCAGATTTAACCTCACAAAATATATTATTCCACCCAAAAGTTCCCCCCTCCCCCAAAATAACACCTTTATTTATTTTTTTATCTCTCTCCCTCTCTCCCTCTCTCTCTATTTACTCATAAATTTATATTTTCATATTTTAGGTTTGTAATTTTCATATTTTTTATGTATTATTTTATTACTCATGTTACATTGAAAATAGCAAATATCTCATCAACAGTTAAATTTTATCATTTTCCACACTCAAAGTTCTGAGAAGTTGGATTTTACACCGCCATTTATAATTATTTTTCAACATATATTAATGGAAACATGGACTTTTATTTACAACTAATTATTGTTTTACTATTCAAATTTGAGCTACATAATTGTTATTTTACCATTTACAAGACTTTCATATGCTGTATCGTTCCGAAGCCGTGTCGTAGGCACGTGCCCAGGGGCAAATCTAGTCCTATAATACAATACAATTACATCCACCAAACTACTTTTTTATAACTTAAATTCACAGATTTTCTTTTCACTACAGTATCTTACAACTTTAGAAAAATTTTACGTACAACCAAACACTCCCTTAGTGTTTAGTGTTTAGTTTAGGCTGGTTGTAGTCGTCTAGTATTTAGTATTACTGTAAAACTGAGTGACTGACAGCTGTAGTTAGCATTAATTATATCTAATTTCTAATTTCTAATATCTAATATTATAATGGGAGAGTTGGGGTTGTCATTTGTAGTCAACCTGTAATATGTAAACATTTAATCATCTAATCTCAATCATTTATTCTTAATTGGGAGTTATATTGACCATTCATTTGCTCAACTGTTGTTAGTTACCATAATACCCTCAAAGTTCAAATTTATTTACAACATAATTATTTACAAGTGTCACTTAGGGTGGACAACTATTATCCGAACCGACCAATCCGAATCAATTTAACTCGAACCGACTGGTTTTTAATCGAACCAATTGGGGGTTTGGATTGACTCGGTTCTTGATCTTCAATAACCAACTGGACCGGTTCAGTTGTTGGATGGGGCTTTCAAATAACCGATGTAACCGAACCGACCGTACCTCTATGCATAAGTCCATAAAAAATATGGTTCTCCTTTAATTTCTTGAATATAAAAATAGTCATTTCTCATTTTCTTGGAGATACAAATAGTCTTCTTTAATTCTTTAATACAAACTGAGCAACTGTTCTACCTATGTTTTGATTCTCCATAATCATGTGTGTTATGTTGTTCAGAAATGCTTGATTTACAGTGTGGCCCAACTTAATAGAATCATGAAGTTGATGTAACATTTAGTAGTTACTTTAATCAAGTCAAGCAGAAATTGTTTTCTAAATCTTTTTTTAATGTACCTGAAATTCAATTAGCTATGGTTATTGTTACCACTAAATCTGGTGTGGGGGCAAACAGATAGAATTTGTGGATTCTTAGGAAAATCAAATAGCGAACCTGGAACCTTTCCGCCGGAGTTTGACCGTTGACTCCCGCCGTTCACCTACAAAAAGTGCGAGACACCGGGGTTGATCCCGGCGACGCACCCTCCGACGCTCAAGTCAGTAATCAGAAGAGATTATGAAAGAGCGTTTAACTAGCAAAAGATTGATTACCTCTTAATGGTGGTGTATGGGAGGTATTTATAGCCGCCTTTGGGATTAGTTTAGGAATGAAATTCCTAATTCCCAGTGAAAGGATAGAGCGAATCAGGGCCGTTGATTGAATACAATCAGAAACCCTAATTCTATCCAGCTGAACCAGGTTTCTTGTGGGTTGGGACCCGCACCCAGTTGAGATGGATCTGTTGGTGGGTTAATGGGCTTTTGGAAAAAAGACCCCGAACCCATTTCAGACCCATTTGTAAGTGAAATTACCATCTTACCCCCAAGCTTTGAGATTCGTGCCTGATTTGGACGATTCCGATTTAACCGCCTTTTTAGCCATATCACGAGGCGCCCACTCCCGAAGACTGAGTTTGATCAGTCTTTGAGGAGTAGTTTTACTATTTTAATGGCTCACGGAGTTGTATCGGAGCCCAAATAGGAGGTGACGAATCCTTGTGTGGGGAATTACTGTAATTGTTGAGTTAGTTGCGTGCCCAAGGTTATTCTTGAGCTCTCTTGGGCTTCTGGTGATTTTTCTCAATTTTGCGAAGTGGTGATTTTTTATTCGGGGTCTTAATTAACCATTCTAAGCAATAATTATTTACCCAAGGGCCCAAAAATATTTTCCCAGATTTATAATTATTTTTCAGAATTTTTAATTATTTGTTCTGAATTTTAAATCATTTTTTCGCAATATTTAGGTAGACGACTCGCTATTATTCACGACGCGGTGGGATTTGATCCCTTCATCAGTATTGGGCGCGAATTCTCAGGAGATCTAGCACTTGTGCTAGCTTGGAGGAGTGATTTCCTCTATTTCACAGCTTATATACTTCGACGCTGCTGCCGACCCCCTTCGTACGCTTGCCGAGGAGGAGGCCGAGGTCTATGAGGGTTCGGCACCCTTCGCCGAAGTGCGGAGATACCTCGGCTAGGCTACCGGCGCGAGGTCCCTTTTTCCCATATATGAGGGTCGGTGGCAAGAGCGCTCGGCAGCGTGTGCCGAGGTCCAATTTTTCCACATAACAAGGTCGGTGGCAAGAGTGCTCGGCATCGTGTGCCGAGATCCAATTTTTCCACGTAACAAAGTCTGTGGCAAGAGCGCTCGGCGAGGTGTGTCGAGGTCCAATTTTTTCACGTAACAAAGTCGGTGGTAAGAGCGCTCGGCAGCGTGTGCCGAGGTCCAATTTTTCCACGTAACAAGGTCAGTGGCAAGAGCGCTCGGCGAGGCGTGCCGAAGTCCCAGAGCAAGATTTTTGGTGTCTTAGGAAACATCAGGCTGAGCTGGCGACTGTTGAACTTCTGACAACTCTGACAGATGTGACAGCCATTAATGCGACTGTTCAGCTTGGTGCGGTAAATAACGTGACGGTTCAGCTCTTTTTGTCGTCTTGTGCGCATGGGCCTGGCTCTTTAGGCCCATGATCCTCGTTTTGTGTGCCACGCTCTATAAAACTCCACCCCCTCCCTCATTTTTCACTTCTCCGAATTTTTACTTAGGCGGTAATGTTGTGCTAGTGAGAGCTCACGGTGATCGTCGATCGTTTTCCGGTGAATTTTCCGACCGCACACATCACTTCAAGGTAATTTATACTTAGTTTATTTCCAAGTATAAATATGTCTCTTTCCCTTGTCTCTGAGCCCTCCCCTCCTGTCGCCGAAGCTCCTTCTCCGAGTTAGAGAGTTTTTGGTCGGGACACTATTGTAGAGGACCCGAAGCGCATGGGGGCATTCGGCAGGTTGCCGGGACTGCTGACAGGACTGCAAAGGGTTCGAGAACTTCCGGAGGAGCATGCCAAACGCATCATTCACGGGAGGGGGATGACCTTCGAGGAGAACGCGGCAAGGGAGACCTCCGAGGCCGACAAGACGGTGTCTGTTTCCAAATCCCGGAGGAGTACGAACTGCTACTGCCGGGTCCCGGGGTTAGGGCCAATTCGCCGCTGCCAGTAACAATGTGTTTCTGGCCGGTCGATGCCTTCATCGCTGGGGCTCGGCTCCCTCTCCACCCGTTCGTGATTCAAGTACTTAGATGGTTTGGGGTCAGCCCCATCCAACTAATGCCGAACGCGTGGAGAGTCATCAATGGGTTCGTGCTCCACTGCCAAATAGCCGGAGTTGAGGGTGCTCCGGACGACCTACCGACTTCATCAGCAGAACCGGTTGGAGTTCCGGTATTATTTGGCTCCGAGACATGGAAGTCGGCTTGTCATTTACCCCAACTCTATAAAGCACTGGCGTGATAAGTACCTCATAGTGCGGAGTGCGGAGGCGTGGCCCATACCCTCCGGTTGGGTGGAGGAGGTGTCGAAGCGGGTCAGAGAGTCGCCAGTGCTTCACCCTCAAGAAGAAGAGGCAGTTCGGATTCTTCTAGATCGGCCGAAGTACGATTGGCGGGATCTGACCGAAGACGTTCTGTTTAGGGGAGGGCTCTGCCGCGTAGATCCCAGTACGTAGCTTCTTCTGTGTTCCTTTTTACTTTTTGCTTTGTCTTTCATAACTTGTGTTTTTTTAACCAACTTCTTGTTTGATGCAGAGGCGATGGACTACGAAGCAGTGCTGGCGCAGAGGGCCACCCTCGAAAGCAAGGTGCCGAAGAAGCGCAAGAGGATCGCCACCAAACTGCCGTCCGCGAAGATCCAGAAGGTCGCTAGCGCGACCGAGGGTGTAGAGGCACCGACGGATGTGACCCCGACCCGCGCTCCGACAGTAGCCTCGACGTCGGCCGAGGGAGGGGAGTTCCTGATCGCCACTGCACTCGGGATGGGGGCGCCCCCGCTGACGGTGGCGGTCGAGGAGCTCTTGACGGAGGAGCACAAGAGGATTCATGTTCCGGACTGGCAGGTTCGAAAATTAGATGGGTTCCTCGGTGACTTCCTGGCAAGCATGCAGGTAGTAAAGCACCTGGCAATGCCGAAGGACCGGGCCGCCATGGATACCGGCCAGGCAGGCGACGATGCCATCGAGATAGCTCGCTCGGCGGTGTCGGTAAGTGTCGACTTTTCGCATTTAAAGGTAGCTTTTATGTTTGATTTTCTAACTCCTTGCACTTCTTGTTGTTCTGCTGCAGATAACCGTCCACTTTGGTTATCTGATGGAGAAGATGACGGAGTTGGAGAAGGAGCTCAAGCAGGAGTCCGACCGAGCTCGGGCCGAAAAGGCTCGGATGGGCAACGAACTCGACAAGTTGAAGGTCGAGCTCGAGGGGAAGGCGACAAGGCTCGAGTACCTCGAGGACCTTGTCATAAGGCTCGAGGGCGACCTTCTCCGGCAGAAGGAGGAGTCGACCAAGCAGCTGGCCGAGGCGGCGGAGGCCAAGGCTGCGGCGGTGAAGGAAACTGAAGCGGCCACCATGACGAGGGCGCAAGGCTTCCTTGTCGCAAACATGGCCAAGGCGTATGCCCAGGCCATCACTCGGGTGTCGGAGCGTTACCCTGATGTCGACTGCTCCAGGTGGCAGCTCTTCCCGAACCACGTCGAAGGCTTCGACCCCGAGTCGGAGGAGGAAGGAGGGGACGACGAAGATGATGCCGAGGTTGAGGTCATCGGCGAGGTACAGGGGTCAGTGATGACTCCGCTGGCGATGGTGCCTCCTTCAGGGGAGTCCGACCCCGCCCAGTCTCGACGCCCCGGGAAAGAGGTCGCCCCCTGAATTCTTCTTCTTTCTTTTGTTTTTGTTTTGTTTTGTTTTTTTTCGAGCTGTCGCTTGTACTGCCTAATTGCGGACTGGCCACCACATTTTTGTGATGAATGGAAATACAACTTTTGAGCTCGAACTTGTCTTGTCCTTTTTTTGTAGTCTTGAAATTTGACTAAGTGTTAGAACACAAGATTTTAGTCTTCATCAGACACATGTAGCTTTGTTCAGGGGTCGGATGTGGAGTAAATTCGTGAATATTTACTGAGCGCTCGTTGTTTGCTTTGAACTTTTCAGCTCGTCGAGGTGACCCAGTCTGCCGAACCCACCAGCTCCGGGGAGAAGTTACGCTCCGAGGTCGGCTTAGGGGCGATAAGGTTGTGTTTAACCAGGTGCCGAGAGCGCCTCTACGAAGTCGAGTTGGGGCTGCGCAGGGCCGAGAGTGAGCAAAACAATCTGCAGCTGATCTTAAGCCGGGGAGAAGTCGAGATTCGACGGCTAGAGGGTATGCTCGTCGAGATACCTTCCGTCGGTGAGGGCGACGGCTCGTCGACTGCCTTCACCGATGGGTTGAGGCTTAAGTGTCTCCAATATTCCTTGTCGAAGATGACAGTGGAGAGGGACGATATGCTCACTGAGCTTCACCACCTGCAGATTGTGGAGGCAGAGTTTCTGGCAGAAGAAGAGGAGTTGACGACGGTGGTGGGCAAGCTGATGGCCGAGCGCGACGAATTGACGGCGGAAGTCGACGCGTTGAAGTGGGCCACAGTGGACAGGGGCATCGAAGTCACCCAGCTCCGCCAAATCATTGTCAGCCGTCCCAGCATCCCGAGCCCCGCAGTGCCTCCTCGCTTCGAGGTGGATGTAAAAGATGACTCTCTGAAGCAACAGATAGTCGAGCTGGAGGTGGAAGTGGCTCGCCTCATACCGCATTCGGGGCCAATTAATGTCAGGAGCACTTCATGCACCCGTGAGGAAAGCGAGCAAGGCATTTCGTTTTATGAACTCACGACCCGCTCGCCCATCGGCCGACCAAGTTTGGGTGATGCCCAAAGTGGTGTGGCGATATCATCGAGCGGAGCGTCCGTCGGCGCAACTGTCAGGAGCAGTGCCGAAGACACATCTCAGTTTTCCAGTTTAGGGACGAGCTCCGGGGTCAAGCGGCGCCGTCCTCGAGTATCTTTGAAGCGGAACATCTCTATGCCTAGGAGGCGTTGAAGATCTCTTGTTCTCCAAGTTTTGTATTTTGTCTAAATGTTGCGAGTGGGCTTTGTAGTTTTGGCTTTTCAACTTGTAACTTCATTGTAAAGAAGGGCACCGTCTTGTACTGTCTCCCCATACTTAATTGAAATGAAGCTTTTTTCTTTCTTGGACATGTGCATTTTTGTTAGCCTTGTGTTGTTGTATTTTTTTGTGGCTATCTTTAACATGCCGAGGTTCAGAGCTAGATTTTTGCTCGTTTGGGCGTCGGTGCCAAGAGCGCTCGGCAAGGAGTGTCGAGGTCCAGAGCAAGATCTTTGCTCGTTTGCGCATCGGAGCCAAGAGCGCTCGGCAAGGTGTGCCGAGGTCCAGAGCAAGATCTTCACTCGTTTGGGCATCGATGCCAAGAGCGCTTGGTGTGCCGGGGTCTAGAGCAAGATCTTTGCACATTTGGGCGTCGGTGCCAAGAGCGCTCGGCAAGGAGTGTCGAGGTCCAGAGTAAGATTTTTGCTCGTTTGGGCATCGGCCCCAAGAGCGCTCGGCAAGGTGTACCGAGCACCGCTTCGAATCTCCTAATTTGTGATTTTGTAAGGGTGAGCTTCTTACAGTGGAGAGCAGCCTCCTGGAGGATTATTTCCACTTTAAACGAACCGTAAGAACCAAAGGTTAGCTTCTCCAAGTCTTTGCATCTGCCTATTGCTTTCCAAAGTGTTTGAGGTTTTCCGATCAATGAAGCCAATTTGTAGGACTCTCAAAGCTGGGCATTGGTCGATAATATACGAGATTCTAGAGGTGATTTCATAGTCTAGTATTTGATCAAGTTCAGTATTTGATCAAGGACGAGGTGAGTAGCAGATTTTCGACTTCGCTTCGGGATAAAACTAAGAATTTTCCAGGCTGGGAAGTCACCGAAGCCTTTAACAAGTTCATGTTTGAAGCTGGTACCTCTCTGGCATCAACTTCTCCCATGTTTAGTATAGTTGTAAGATCTTCGCGCGCGTTGACGGTAGTGGGAGCGATTCTGAATGGCGAGCCACTTCTAGCTCACTTAAGAGCGAGCTTGCGAAGTGGAATCGAGCCAAGTGTTGGACTCCGAACTCATCGTTTGAGTTAATTTTAACGGTTGTTGGAGCAATTCCGAATGGCGAATCACTTCTAGCTCGCTTAAGAGCGAGCTTGCGAAGCAAAATCGAGCCAAGTGTTGGACTCCGAACTCGTCGTTTGAGTATGTTTCAACGGTTGTGGGAGCAGTTCCGAATGGCGAACCACTTCTGGCTCGCTTAAGAGCGAGCCTGCGAAGCGGAGTCGAGCCAAGTGTTGGACTCCGAACTCGTCATTTGAGTATATGTCAACGGTTGTGAGAGCAGTTCCTAATGGCGAACCGCTTCTGGCTCGCTTAAGAGCAAGCCTGCAAAGCGGAGTCGAGCCAAGTGTTGGACTCCGAACTCGTCGTTTGAGTATATTTCAACGGTTGTGGGAGCAGTTCCGAATGGCGAACCACTTCTGGCTCGCTTAAGAGCGAGCCTGCGAAGCAGAGTCGAGCCAAGTTTTGGACTCCGAACTCGTCGTTTGAGTATATTTCAACGGTTATGGGAGCAGTTCCGAATGGCGAACCACTTTTACCTCGCTTAAAAGCGTGCCTGCGAAGCGGAGTCGAGCCAAGTATTGGACTCCGAACTCGTCGTTTGAGTATGTTTCAACGGTTGTGGGAGCAGTTCCGAATGGCGAACCACTTCTGGCTCGCTTAAGAGCGAGCCTGCGAAGCGGAGTCGAGCCAAGTGTTGGACTCCAAACTCGTCGTTTGAGTATAAGAAATTAAAAACAGAGATGTACACAATCACAAAAAATATAGAAAAAAGAAGCTTTTTATTGATAACAACTAGTCGGCTGCTTCTAAGTTGCGAGCCGTTATTACATTGAAGAAATAAAGGAACAAAATAAAAGTGAAAGGTGAGGAACGGTTCGACATCCGAAGTCACTTAGAGAGGCGTTCAGACGCTCTCTTGGTACTTTAAAAGATGATCGGCATTCCAAGTCCTGCGAATCTCTCTGCCTTCAAGATCTTCTAGACGGTATGTACCGGGCCGAACTACTTTGGTAATCTTGTAGGGTCCTTCCCAGTTCGGGGCTAGCTTACTCTTTTGACCGGGGAATGAGATAGCCAGCTTTCTGAGGAATAAGTCCCCCTCTTTAAGACTGGTGGGATGAACTCTCTTGTTGTAGGCCAACTCGATCCTCCTTTGATAGTTTTGTTGGCGAATTGATGCTCTTTCACAGAGCTCATCAATCAAATCCAAATTCGCCCGAAGCTCTCTGGCATTCTGCTCTTCTTCATAGACCATAAGGCGAGGAGAGGGTACACCGACTTCCAAGGGGATCACAGCTTCGGATCCATAGGTGAGATTGAATGGCCACTCTCCTGTGGGGGTCCGTTTCGTAGTGCGGTAATTCCACAGTACGTTAGGGAGCTGTTCAACCCATAAGCCTTTGGCGGACTTATCCAGCCTCTTCTTGATACCAGAAAGGATCTGCCGGTTGGCATTTTCCACTTGGCCATTTGATTGAGGATAGGAGACTGAGAAGAAGTGTTGCTGAATGGCGAGGTTTTTGCACAGAGATCGGAACGCAGCTCCCGTGAATTGTGTTCCATTATCGGTTATTAGGACCCGGGGCACGCCGAACCTACAGATGACGTTCTTCCAGAAGAACTGAAGTACTTTGTTCTCAGTGATTGTACCCAAAGGCTCAGCCTCTATCCATTTTGAGACATAGTCAATTGCCACGACTAAGAATTTGAGTTGGCCGGAAGCTGGTGGAAACGGCCCTAGTAAGTCCATCCCCCACATTGCGAAAGGGATCAGACTTGATAGAAAAGTGAGTTGTGTTTGGGGTAGGCGACGAACGTTGGAGTACTTTTGACAAGAGGTGCATTGCCGGACATGTCGTTCGGCGTCTTGTAGGAGGGTATGCCAGAAGTACCCGTAATTCAACATCTTCCTGGCAAGGGATCTTGACCCTGAATGTGCTCTGCCTGTACCTTCGTGGAGCTCCTGTAAGGCATATGAAGCTTTGCCCAGGGAGAGGCACCTCAAGTAGGGTCTACCGTCTACTTGGGTGTAGGAGCATTTGTACAAGACCCCCTCAACAAGGGTGTACCGCTCTGCCCTGGTTCGGACTCTGCGAGCTTCCTTCAGGTCTTCGGAGAGGAACCCATCCCTTAGAAATTCTATCAGAGGTTTCATCCAGTTATCTTGAAGTTGGACGGGTAGCGACTCCATCGAGTCGGGAGTTTCTTCTTCTATGCTCGGTCTGAGGAGCACTTCAATCAGGACGGTCTGCTCGAGACCCTGAAGGGAGGAAGAAGCTAGCTTGGAAAGGGCATCTGCTTGGGAATTTTCTTCTCTGGAGATTCGCTGAATTAGCACCTCTTCGAATGAAGCCATGAGATTTTGGATCTTGGCTAGGTACTTAGCCATTCAGTCATCTCTTGCCTCGTACTCACCCAAGACTTGTTTCACGACCAACTACGAGTCGCTAAATATCCGGAGGCGTTGTGCCCCTGCCTTGCGAGCAATACCGAGGCCGGCTATAAGATCTTCATACTCTGCTTCATTATTGGAGGCTTTAAAGTTAATGCAGAGGGAGTATTGGAGAATGAAATCATATGGGCCTGCCAGAATAACCCCAACTCCGCTCCCTTCGGTGCAAGAGGATCCGTCTATATATACCGTCCAGATTGGAGGCCCGTTTGCTGCTTGACTGACCTCTGGGATAGTGCTCTCAACAATGAATTCAGCTAAGGCTTGAGCCTTGATTGCGGTCCGAGGCTGGTATGATATGTTATGCTGACTCAGCTCGATCGACCACTTCATCAACTGGCCCGATGTCTCGGGTTTGTGCAGAACTTGCTTAAGCGGTTGGTCAGTAAGAACGACCACCGAGTGAGACTGAAAATAGGAGCGAAGCTTCCTAGCTGCCATTACCAAGGCGTATGCCATCTTCTCCAATCTTGGGTAGCGGAGTTTGGCATCCCGAAGTACCTTGCTCATGTAATAAATGAGCTTCTGAGTCTTGTCTTCTTTCCTTACCAAGATAGCACTGAGGATTTGTTCGGAGGCAGCTAAGTAGAGATAGAGTGTTTTCCCGGGAATAGGCTTGTTGAGAAGAGGGGGGTTGACTAGATAAGCTTTGAGCTGATCGAATGATTCTTACTGTTGTTGACCCCATTCGAAGCTCTTAGCCCCCCTGAGTGCTTTGAAGAAGGGAAGACACTTCTCCCCTGACTTAGAAAGGAAGCGTCCTATGACAGCGAGACGTCCTGTTAGCTTCTGAACCTCTTTCATATTTTTGGGAGGAGCCATGTCCAGTATGGCTTTGATCTTCTCGGGGTTGTCTTCGATTCCTCTTTGGTTGACCATGAAGCCTAGGAACTTCCCCGACGAGACTCCAAACACATATTTGTTCGAATTGAGCCTCATATCATGTTTCCTCAGTACATCGAATGCCTCTTGCAAATTGGCCACATGATCGGCCCCATAGATGCTCTTGACCAGCATATCATCAACATATACTTCCATGTTTCGGCAGATTTGGTTCTGAAAAACTTTGTTGACGAGGCGTTGGTATGTCGCGCCTGCATTCTTTAACCCGAAGGGCATTACCCTGTAGCAGTAGAGCCCCTGATCGGTGACAAAGGAGGTCTTCGGGATATCCAGGGGGAACATTCGAATTTGGTTATACCCGGAGAAGGCGTCCATGAAGCTGAGGATCTCATGACCCGAAGTAGCGTCAATCAGGGTGTCGATGCTTGGGAGAGGGAATGGATCTTTAGGGCATGCCTTGTTTAGGTCCGTGAAGTCGATACAAATTCTCCAACCCCCATTAGACTTCTTAACCATAACAACATTGGAGAGCCATTCGGGGTAGTTGACTTCTTGTATGAAACGGGCCTTAAGGAGCTTGTCCACTTCTTCTTTTATAGCTTGTTGGCGCTCGGGAGCGAATTTGCGTCTTTTTTGTTGGACCGGTTTGGACCCCGGGACAACGCTCAGGTGGCGGACGAGGAACTCTTTGGAGATTCCTGGCATGTCAGCAGCCGACCATGCAAAGAGGTCACGGTTCTTTCTAATGCATTGGACTATGTCGGATCATAGGGCAGATGGGAGGGTCTTGCTGATGAAGAACTTGCGGTTCGGATCCTGCTCGGAGAAGAGCACTTCCTCCAATTCATCCACCGGCTCGTTGGTCGGACACTCTCTTAGGGAATCTCAAGAGTCTCGAGGGAGAGGACTGGTCCCCCGGTGGAGGTCATGTAATATTTGCGGGCCATCTCTTAACTACCCTTTACTTCCCCTACTCCCGCTCTGGTAGGGAACTTTCTCTTGAGGTGATAAGCCGACGGGACGGCCTCGAGAGCACCTAGGCCAGGTCGGCCTAGAATCATATTATAAGCAGCGGGAACATCGACGACCATGAAGTCCATCGGCTCCGTTCGGGTAGTAGGAGTTTTGCCAGCAGTTACGTCGAGGGTGATTACCCCTTCGATAGTCACTGGCACTCCCATGAACCCGTAGAGTGTGTAGCCGGCGGGCTTAAGCCTATTCCGGGATAGTTTGAGCCCTTTGAAAGCAGCGAGGAAGAGGATGTTAACGGAGCTACCATTGTCCACCAGTATCCTTTCCACTTTAAAATTCGCCATGTAGAGGTTGATCACTAGGGCGTCGCAATGGGGGGTTCGGACACCTTCGAGATCTTCATCTGAAAAAGTGACCGGTACTCCGAGGCCTTTGGGAGGAGGCATGCTGTGTACTGAGTTAACATCTCTGATGAAAGCCTTCCAAGAGGAGTTGGAGGAGCCTCCCATGGAGCCTCCATAAATGAGATGCAGGATACGCTCCTCTTCGAATTCGGGAGTCTCATCGCGTTGTTCAGGACGCTTGTTAGCCCCCGGGGGGGAGGAAGATCGGTTCGGTCTTTTCTCACAAATTTAGCCAGCTGTCCCCTCTGGATGACGGCCTCAATTTCGTTCTTCAAGGCCCAACAATTATTGGTGTCGTGGCCGTTGTCCCGGTGATAACGGCACCACTTCTCTTTGTCCCTCTTCTTGCTAGGGGTGTTCATCTTCGGAGCAGGAGGTATAACCCCTTCCTTCTCAACCTCCATGAGAATAGTGGAAATGTTGGCGTTAAGGGGAGTGAATTTCTCGAACCTGGGAGGAGGGCGGTGCTGGCCGCCGTTGTCTTTCTGGAGCTTCTTGGCTCCCTCTTCTTCAGTCACCTTTCTTTTGGTTCCGGTGGAAGGCCCCTCAAAGGTAGGGCGATGCTCAGCTTCCTCAGCCCGAATATACTTCTCGCTTCTGAGAAGGAGGTTGGAGAAGTTTTGCGGGGGCTTCTTGGCCAGGGAGGACCGAAGGTTGGAGTTAAGGACATTCGATTGGAAGGCTGCTGCAGCGACTAACTGGTCGAGGGAAGCGATGGACCTAGCTTCCGCGGTGAATCTTTTCACATAGTCTCTAAGCTTCTCACCCTTCTTCTGGTTGAGGTAGAGTAGCGAGATGCTGGTCTTCTCTGTGCGGCGGTAACTTACGAAGTGGGTGACGAAGAGGGTTTCAAACTGTTCAAAGGAGAATATGGAGGACGGGGCGAGGCGAGGCGAGAGTACCACTCCCGAGCGGGACCTTTAAGGGTGGCCGGGAAGGTTTTGCACAATAGAGCATCAGAAGCTTGGTGTATCAGCATGAGGGTCTTGAAGCTGTCGATGTGGTCTACGGGGTCTGACTCCCCAGAGTAAGTCTCGAACTGTGGGGGCTTGAAGCCTATTGGAACGGGCGCCTCCATGATTGTTCGAGAGAAGGGAGGTCGGCTCCGACGAAGGGTCCTTCCTCTAAGCTCCTCTTCTCCTTGTCTAGCTGACCCAAGCGCCTCTCCATCTCGTGGAGACGATGGTAGACGGTTTCATTCCTTCGATGGTAGTCGAACGAGCCTCTGGACTCGTCTTCGTACAAAGGGGAGCGGGGCTACAACGTCGGTAGCTCCGGGAGTGGCGAGGACTAGGAATATGATGGTGGTTGCTAGGAGCTGCGGGAGGAGTTAGGGACCGATGGCGAGGACTTTGGAGCAGAGGAGGAGTGGGGACCCTCTAAGCATTGTCGTTGTTAGGTCAGAGATTGAGGGCTTGCAAGATGGTTGCTTGGAATTGCTGGAACTCGGCACAGGTGATGGGTGCGTCATCATTCCTCGCGGGTTGTCGACCAGCAGGAGAATAAGGCCTTCTCCTATGGTGCCTAGGGGACTCTCTCTGCAATCTGTGAGGAGGGGACCTTCTGTATTCTCTGCGATGAGGAGATCGCTCATTTGGACGTTGTTGGCGGGAGGCTCCCTCTCGGGCCCGCCTTTCATCCAAACGGTGGAGAAGATCCTCTTCTTCTACCGATTATTGAGGGTGTTGCGGAGGTCATCGGAGGCCCGGGGATTGTGAGATGCCATGGAGTCGGTAGAGGGGTTGTGCACGGAGACGTGGTCATGTTGGAGAGGTTGTTTCTGAGGATTGGGACGGGAGCCCCCCGCACTGGCATTCTGAGGCCCGGTTTGACCGCGAGGGGGTTGAAGATTCTGAGGAGGAGGTTGGTCCTGTTGCGGGGCCTAATTAGGTTGAGGAGAGGGTCCCTGTGGCTGGACGGTTTGGAGGGGGATCTCCTGATGTTGAGGAGTAGGTCCACGGTTGGACCCTCTGGATCTCATTTTTCGGGGAGGCATGGCTGGGGAAGATCTGACCGACGGGAAGAGGAAGGGTTGCTATTCGTGGGTTCCCACAGAAGGTGCCAATCTGTTACCGCTAAATCTGGTGTGGGGGCAAACAGATAGAATTTGTGGATTCTTAGGAAAACCGAATAGTGAACCAGGAACCTTTCCGCCGGAGTTTGACCGTTGACTCTCGCCGTTCACCTACAAAAAGTGCGAGACATCGGGATTGATCCCGGCGACGCACCCTCCGACGCTCAAGTCAGTAATCAGAAGAGATTATGAAAGAGCGTTTAACTGGTAAAAGATTGATTACCTCTTAATGGTGGTGGATGGAGGGTATTTATAGCCGCCTTTGGAATCAGTTTAGAAATGAAATCCCTAATTCTCAGTGAAAGGATAGAGCGAATCAGGGCCGCTGATTGAATACAATCAGAAACCCTAATTCTATCCAGCTGAACCGGGTTTCTTGCGGGTTGGGACCCGCACCCAGTTGAGATGGATCTGTTGGTGGGTAATGGGCTTTTGGAGAAAAGACCCTGAACCCATTTCAGACCCATTTGTAAGTGAAATTACCATCTTACCCCCAAGCTTTGAGATTCGCGCCTGATTTGGACGGTTCCGATTTAACCCACTTTTTAGCCATATCAGTTATTAATGTTTCTTTTATGATAATAAACTAAGATTACAGATGTATGCAAGTGAAAAAGTAGTTTATCTCACCCATTTAAACATCATAATCTCAAACAATTTGTGCAAAATTCATTAAAAATTTGTAGATTTATGAATCTTCATTTTAAATTCATTTCTGAATAACAAATAGAAAGTTGTTTCTTAAGTTTGATTAAAGTTGATCTTTTAAATTTCAACAAAATTATGAATGATGTTGAAGGTGAAAAGTAGCATGCCAAATCGACCATCCAGTCCAATCCAAACCAAGCTTAATCGGCTTGGATGGTGATATGGCTAAAAATGGGATTAAATCGGGACCGTTCAAATCGGACACGAATCTTAAAGCTCTCAGGGGTAAAATGATAATTTCACCTACAAACGGGTCTGAAATGGAAATTGGGTCTTTCTCCAAAGTCCAATAATCCATGAACGGATCTGTCCTACTGGGTATGGGTCCCAACCCGTTACAAACCAATTCAGAAGGATAAAGAAGAATTCAGATTTATAATTATCCCTAAAAGGTGGTTTTAACCACTTCTATCCATCCACACCGGGAAGTAAAGATTTGTTCTTATCTCGAAACGGATTCCAAAGGCGACTATAAAAATCCTTCTCCTCCCACCGTTGCAAGAATCTTTTTTTCAATAAAAGCTCTTTCTTAATCATTCTGATTACTGACAAGAGCATCGGAGGGTGCGTCGCCGGGATCCATCCTGGTGTATCGCACATTTTGCAGGTTCGCGGCAGCAGTAAGAAACTGGTCAACAATTTGGTGAAGGTCAACAGGTCAACAGGTTTGCCTCGTTTATTTCTCAAGAATCCACAAATTCTATCTATTGCCCCCACACCAGATTCAGCGGCAACAGATTGGCACTGCCTGTGGGAACGAAAAAGCAACCCGACCTAACTTCATCAGCAAGACTAGTTTCAAGCCATGCATCTAAAAGAGAAGGGGAAGGAAGCGGTCTCCAGCCGAAGAACCACTTCTCTTCCTCCTCCCCCTCCTCCAGCTCAAGGTGCTCCTCCTCAACAGGCTCCTCCAGGGTCTCAGGGGGCTGCCCAGGGGGGCTCCCGTCGGATTCGTCCAAAGCAACATCCTCCTCAGGACCATGTCGCGATCCACAATCCTCTAATTGGCTCTATAGCTTCTCAAAGTCCTCCCAAGCGGGATCTCCGTCAAGTGATTGCCGACCACCAAAAGGGGGTCGACCTCCGAACTCGCCTGAATGGATGGCGAACCATTGGGGGAGTCCATCAACCTGAGCACCCAGGGGTCTCAAGAGTCCGGACCCCCCGCCGACCGAGGACCAGAAGATCCCCTCCCCCAAAGAGGCAAAGAGAGTCCCCTCAGCGTCATCGGCGGGGAACTCATTATCTAGTAAACCGAGCCACACACAGGGACCGCCAAGCTGGAGAGGCACCAGTCATGTAACACCCCGTTTTGTACTGTATCTGAATATATGCATATGTGTATGTATATTGTTACTATGCGTGCAATTAATTGTAGTATTATTGGGTCGATTTGTGACATCGTGGTGGATGGTTAGGGTTACGGGACGGTTTTTGTGAGAGTTGCATCCCAAGGATGCACGAGAACGAGACGGACCGATACTAGTATAACAGCTAGTTTTCGGCACGACGCACATACAAATATAACACGGTATGGTACTACAGTGAATATAGGTTGCGTGCGCTCGTTAAAACACGTGTCTCACACTCGTTGGAGCTCGTTAAGAGTTAAGTTGGGCAGCCAACATAACACACCCCAAACCAATGGGCTAAGCCATGGTTTTGAGGTCTACATACCACCTATAGCCTAACCTACACCCCCCCCCCCCCCGGTCTAATCCGGCCCACACACCTCCATCACCCTCATTTTCACTTCATTTCTCCCATTTGCTCTGGAATTTTCAGAAGAGAACACCCCAAAGAGAAGGAAGAGAGAAAAGAAGAAGGAAGTGAAGGAGAAGGAGATTTCCAAGAGGAGCTTGAAGAGATTCCCTCTACTACTACAACCTAAGGTGGAAAGTTTCTCTAAACTTGAAATTCTTGTCTCTTAATTAAATTTGGTTGCATGCATGTGTGTTAGAAGGCATAGGATTGCTTTTCTAAAGTTAGAAGTAGAAGTCAGAATGGAACTAGAGAAAGCTGGTTCGGAGTGCCATGTTGTGAATTTTTTCGAGAGTACAATATGTTGAATTAGACCACAAAATTAAAAGGGTTTGTTCATTTATGTATTAGGATCATCCATGATTTATTTTAGATTTTTCTATGATCATTTGATGTGCTAATAAAATTGTGAAATAGATATATATCGTAAGGCAGACTCAGGAAAAGGAAAACAGAATGGTTTCTATTGTAGAAATTTTCGTGATTTATTGAAGCATGGTTTTGATCTGAAATTTTTACTCATTATTTCTGAATGCATTTTGATTATCTAAAAAAATCAGTAAATTGTTTGGATATTTTAGAGGCATGAGAAAAATCTATCTATGATCAGTATCTGAGATTGAATTAAGGAAACTGGATGGTTTCTGAGATAACTTGCAGTAGCTATTACTCACTGAATAATTAGAATTTTGACATGAGATCTTTTGCATTATGTTGGGTATGATATCTAGTGTCATCACCATAAATTTTATGTCAATTGGACAAGTGTACAATTTACTGTAATTTTGTGATTGAGCACTGTGCTGTTTTTAGCCAGTTTCGACACTCTGTAAAGATTGGGAAATTGAGACCTGTTAGAGGCATATTTTGAGGATCATGACCCAGGAGAGAGTTGTAGGGGACACCTAGAACTTTCCAACAAAACTAGTTTGAGGCAAATCCAGTAAACGGTTGAATTATTATGATTTTTGTAAGACTGGACAGAGGACTATAGTAGAGCTGTGTGCTCTGAATTGGAGAGACCAATTGTGTAATGGGTGTATTGATGATAGATGAGTGTGTTAGGGTGACTTAAGGGTATAATTTGTACTCATGACCAACTAGAGGGTTGTTGAGGACACCCACACCCTCATATAGAAATTGAGTTCGTGTCGTTCTGATGAACGAATAGGGTTTCGTGTTACTGGTGAGGTGCAGCCCGTGCACAGGAAGCATGCAAGTTGGAGCTTGAAAAGCTAATTTGAGGACTTAGACAGTTGAGTCTAAGCTTGTGATCAACTAGGTAGTTATAGCCTAGGATCGTACTTTTCCAGGTTGGGGCCATACACTCCAATCGGAGTTGTATCGATAAAGTCATGACCATCTTGAGATCGGGCAGAAACCTGTAGGTTGCTTAGTCTGGGTTAGGATTAAGGATTGTGAAAACAATTTTTCCTTGTGTGTGAGCCGAGTCGATGACTCGTGGCTAGGGATGGTCGATCTCTGTTATTGAGGTTGTTGTTCCCCGAGTGGGATGTGTGACTCGAGTCAGTCACTAGGGTAAAGGATACCCTGCACCTATCAAGCCTATATTTTTAGACTTCTGCCGAGCATAGGACGTCCGAGCATGCCAGTGAGTGGAGCTCACGGGGCAATTTTATATTTATAGCCGTGGTAGCGGCAGGCGTAGGCCATTTTGCTGGACGAGTCCAAGTCGGGGAAGCGGCGAACCGGACCGGTATCGCCAGGGGCCAGAGGCTGATAAGCAAGTGTGGAAGCAGTTAATTCTTACCCGAAATAATTAGAGTAAGGGGTTAGAATGGTTTATTAGGGGGGTTGGGAAATTGCATTAGTCCTAGTAAACCATAGTCGGTGTTGTATCTTCCAGTCGTAGGGATACGTTCTCGGCCGCTCATGGATTGAGTCCCCGGCTCGTATCTCGATCTGTTGATTTCCAAAGTTTGCTGGAGTAAGGTGCGGGAGGCCCGAAGAAATTGACCTTCCGTGGTGCTCACGTCCCTAAAGCACGGATTTTTGTGTTTTGTGTTTCTTTTTGGTATATATCAGTTCATTACCCGATGAGGGGTGAACACGCATGCGAGAGTCCATAAATGGACATGTGGAACCAAGGGTCGTAAGGACCAGGTTCAACATGTTTTCTAAGGAGGTCTGTACGCGGGTACCAAGTGGCGGTGACCACTTGGGCATTGCAGGGCGGAATTAGACCGACCGCTGCAATCTCCTTGGGCGACGGACAGTCTATTGGGAACTGGAGTGTGTACAAAAGTAGGGTGCATGGTGAGGGTTCGAATCCCTATATTGTGGAGAACGACGGCTAAATTTGGGGGCGTATGTAGTATGGGATGCATTCGTGCTCCAAAGTCTTGCTTGCATTAGAAGTTAGGCATGTGAGTTTACTGCATCTAGACTTAAGGTCATGTCATAATACTGCACTAGAACCCGAATCCACTAAACCCTTGTTTTGGCATAACACTTTTCCTTTTTGCATAAATTATTGGTTGTGATTGAATTTTAGAGGATCGCTGTTATCACCAGTGTGGTAGGGTAAAAATGGCTTGGGGCCTAACCAGGGCCCAGTACAGCTCTCACTCAAAAATGGGAAAAACAACAATCTGGCTCGGCTTCGAATCACTACAGGGTCGGCGCCGAACCTCAAGTTCACCCCCACAAACCTGGACTCCTCGTATCCGACGAGTCTCGATGGCCCTCGGCCCCCGATCCACGACAGCCCCACGAGCCGTCCGCCCAGCCTGGTAAAGAATGAAGATGACCTGGCATAACCTAGGCCACCAGATTCTCCCAGGAGCACAGGAGCCCCATGATCCGCCATGTCAGCTCCAAATACCACCAAGGGCTTTGCCACGTCAGCCCTATACCACTCTTGGTACTGCCACGTCAGCCCTAAACCCCCTGGGCCTTCTGCCACGTCAGGCCCATGGGCTTTCGGGTTCAGACCCGGCCCCCAAGCGGATCCAAACCCGGTTGGAATTTCCTATAAATACTAGACCCTCACCCACCTTTTCAGGTAATCAATCTTTTGCCACTCAAATTTCCCTAGTTATTGCTACTCTCTCACAGAGACTGACTAGATCGTCTGAGGGTCCGCCGCCGGGATAAACCCCGGTGTTCAAGGACCATCTGCAGGTACTCGAGGCGAGGCGATCCGAGCCGATCCTCAAGCGCCGAAGCGAGACTCCCGCTCGTCGTCCCGTGCCGCACTCTTCCCTCATTACAAATTGAGTCCGAACTCACACCTGGTGCATCCACACTGCGACCAAAAATAAACTGCATCAGGTTGGCGCCGTCTGTGGGAAACTCTTTATTCGGTACGGACGACAGTCCGAGCCTCGCCACACCGACGCTCTCCCTCGACCCGATCTATCATGGCTCCTCGAGTCCGAAGATCGGCCCATTCCGCCCAAACAGACAGGCCTCCCCCCGAGGGGGCCCTCGACGGAGGGCAAGCATCCAATAATCCGGGTGGAAACCCCGGACCCCAGCGAAGCGCTTCACACGTCGCCGAACCTGACCTCTGTCGGGTCATTGTGAACAGAAGGGCTAGCCAGGCTAGGGAAGGGACCGCTTCCAACTCGGTCTCGAACCACTACAGGCCTGCACAAAGGGAAAGGCCGTCGGCACTCAGCCACATCGGCCGAATTCCTGCGCCCCGACCCGATTCTTCCGACCATGGCGGACTCACCAGGGGCGAGTTCAGAAGCTTCAGAAAGGAAATCTTGGAGGCCCTCTATGGAGCACCGAGGTCCGCGACCTACGGCCGAGCCCCTCAAATGGGTGAAGGGAGAAGCCACACTAGTGCGCCAACTCCCCCGCCGGAGCGCGTAGATGAGGTGCTCCGACGCCTCCTGGAGATGGAGAATCGAATCGAGCGCATCGGCGACAGGAATCCCAACCTAGTCCAAGGACGGAGGCCATCTCGACCTCCATTTTCCGTCAACATCATAGAAGCGGAGATCCCCCGGAACTTCCAGCCTCCGCAGTTCGAGACTTACAACGGCGAGGGTGATCCAGCTGATCACATGGAGGGATTCAAAACCCTCATGATGATTCACAGCGCTTCGGATCCCCTGCTGTGCCGAGCCTTCCCGGCCACCCTCCGGGGTCTGGCCAGGAATTGGTTCTCCAAACTCACCCCTGGCTCGATCTTCTCGTTCGACCAGCTGGAAGCCAGCTTCCTGGCCCACTTCATCACAAGCCGGAAGAGCAAAAGGATGAGCGCTTCCCTGCTCAACCTCAGTCAGAGGGAGGGGGAGTCGCTCCGTAACTTCGTCAAGAGGTTCACAACCGAGGCCAGATCCGTCTCTGCCCTCGACGCAGGGGTCGCCTCGGCAGCTTTCCGGCACAATGTCCGCCACAACCAGCTAAAGGTCTCCTTGGCAAAGAGGCCACCTCTGGACTTCCCTGACCTTCTCAACTGGGTCGAGAAGTATATACGAGCTGAGGAAGCTCTGAACCCAGAGGACAGCAAAGAAGTCGTGGGGAAGGGCAAGCGCAAGGTCGATGATGCCGAGCCTGCCAAGAAAACAGCAAAGGAAGGGGTCGGCGCGAAGAGGGCACCTCCGGTCCCTCGCTTCGAAAGGTACACTCCCTTGACACATAACGTGTCCGCCATCCTCTTAGAAATCGAAGACAAAGACATTGTCCGACTACCTCCCCGATCAAACAACAACAAGAAGCGAGACCAGCGCTTCTACTGCCGTTTCCACAGAGATCATGGGCACGAAACCGACCAATGTCGGGCCCTGAAAGACGAAATTGAGGACCTCATCTCACGAGGGTACCTCCGAGAATTCACCAGAGAAGGCCCACGGGATCGGCGAGATGCTAGGAACCGGAGGCCTTCGCCTCCGAACCCTACTCCGAACCGCATCCAGGGTCAGGATCCCGAGCCCGAGGGAGCCGCGGATACGCCATTCATTTTGCACTGTGTCCACGGGGGGCCAATGGGGGGAGAGTCAAATACTTCCCGAAAAGCCTTCATCCGAGAGGTGAATGCTGTCCTAGACAACCCCTCGCCCAAGTTGCAACCGGTGCCTGTCTCCTTCTCAGGAGAGGACCTCGAAGGCGTTCGCCTCCCTCATTACGACGCCCTCGTCATTGGCCTCCACATGGCTAATTGTGAGGTTCGACGAATTCTCGTCGACAACGGTAGCTCGGTAAATATTCTCTTCCTTGAGGCCTTCGAGAATCTCAAACTACCCAGAGGCAAACTCAAGCCAGCCGGGTACACCTTGCATGGGTTTTCTGGCGTCCCTGTCGTGATAGAAGGGATTGTTACTCTCGACGTCACCGCGGGATCGGCTCCTGTCAAGAGGACCGAGTCCATGGACTTCATGGTGGTAAACGTCAAAGCAGCTTACAACGCCATACTCGGCCAACCCGGACTCTGCTCCCTTCAAGCGGTACCTTCGGCATACCATCTGAAGCTCAAATTTCCCACCCCGCAAGGGGTCGGCATAGTCCGAGGGAGCCAGGAAGCAGCACGGTCATGCTACATGACCGCCGTCGGAGGAGGTGTGTTCCCCCTTGACACCGTTGAGCTCGAACCTGAGAGGGACGGTCCCGCCCCAGAGCCTGTCGACGAGTTGGAGGAGGTCCCGTTCGGCGCCGAGGATGAATCAAAGTGGTTCCGGGTGAGCCGCTCGCTCCCCGAGGACTTGAAGCCAGGCATAATCGCCTGCATCCGCCGCAACGTTGATCTCTTCGCCTGGAAGCCCTCCGACATGCCCGGGATCTCCGAAGACCTGATTATGCATCGGCTGAGCGTCATCCCAGACTCTAAGCCGGTCGTCCAAAAGAGGCGCAAAGTCGCACCGGAGAGGCAGCAAATTGTGAAGGCAGAGGTCGACAAGCTCTTGTCGGCTCGATTTATTCAGGAAGTCAGCTACCCTGAGTGGTTGGCTAATGTCGTCATGGTGAAGAAGGCAACTGGGGGCTGGCGGATCTGTATCGACTTCATGGACTTAAATAAAGCATGTCCAAAAGATCCTTTCCCCTTCCCCCGCATCGACGCCTTGATCGACGCAACCTCAGGGCATGAGCTACTGTCCTTCATGGACGCATTCTCAGGGTACAATTAGATCCGGATGTTTCCACCGGACATCTCCAAGACCTCGTTCGTCACCGACCAGGGTCTCTTTTGCTACCGCGTTATGCCCTTCGGGCTAAAAAATGCCGGAGCCACATACCAACGGCTCGTCAACAGAATCTTCAAAGACCTGATCGGCCACAACATGGAAGTCTATGTCGACGACATGCTCGTCAAAAGCCGGGCCGGGCCGGACCACGTCGCCGACCTCGAGGAAGCCTTCGGAGTTCTCCGGCGTCACAATATGAGGCTCAACCCGGCTAAATGCGCCTTCGGCGTCTCCACTGGGAAATTCCTGGGGTTCATCGTTAGCCAGCGCGGCATCGAAGCGAACCCCGAGAAAATCCAAGCTATTATTGACATGGCCCCACCCCGGAATGTCAAGGAGGTTCAGAGGCTCACGGGCCGGTTGGCTGCAATCGGCCGTTTCCTCTCCAAGTCAGGGGAGAAGTCTCTCCCGTTCTTCAAGGCTCTACGCGGAAAGGGGGGCTTCGAGTGGGGTAACCATCAACAAGAGGCCTTCGAACAGCTGAAGCAGTACCTAGCCAACCCCCCTCTCCTCAGCAAGCCCGAGCCAGGCGAACCACTATGGCTCTACCTGTCCGCCTCGGATAGCGCTCTCAGCGCCATCCTCGTCCGAGAGGAAGATGGGGCCCAGAGGCCATTGTACTATGTGAGCAAAGTGTTGCTCCCCGCCGAGACGAGGTACGCGAAGATAGAGAAGGTGGCCTATGCCTTGGTCATGGCAGCCCGGAAGCTTCGTCCTTACTTCCAGGCCCACTCCGTCCAAGTACTGACCGACCAGCCACTGAAGACTGTCCTTCACAAGCCCGAGAATTCCGGCTGCTGAGTCAAGTGGTCGATTGAGCTGAGTCAGTTCGACATCAGCTACCAGCCGAGGACGGCCATCAAAGGGCAGGCCCTCGCCGAGTTCATCACTGAGTGCACCGTCTCCGAGCAGCCCTGCACCGAGGCCTCGGATCCAACCTGGGAGGTCTTTGTCGATGGATCATCATGCGAAACGGGGAGTGGGGCTGGCATCATCCTTCGTGGCCCCGACCAAGTCTTACTTCAATACTCCCTCCGCCTCAACTTTCCGGCCTCTAACAACGAGGCGGAATACGAGGCCATGATCGCCGGATTGACCCTAGCACACCGAGCCGGAGCCAAGCAAATTCGGGCCTTCAGTAATTCTCAGCTCGTGGTCAATCAGATCACTGGAGAATACGAAGCCCGCGATGAACGCATGGTGAGGTATTTGGCAGTAGTCCGACGTCTCCTAGCGTCCTTCTGCCACTCCGCAGTCATTCGAGTCCCTAGGGAGCAGAACGCTCAAGCAGACGCGTTGTCAAAACTCGCCTCTTCCTCCTTCAAGTGTCTCGACCAAACGGTACTCATAGAAATCCTCCTAAAGCCAAGTATCAACGATCAAGACCAGGAGGCAATGTGTGTCCAAGACGGAGCCAGTCTAGACGACTGGACCACTCCAATCCGGAAATTCTTAATCAATGCCGAGCTCCCAGAAGACCGAGCCGAAGCCAGACGAGTCAGGGTTCGAGCTGAAAGGTTCGTCATGATTGATGACATCCTCTTCAAACGCTCATACACCTTGGCCGACGGCAAACCGTACCTCCGCTGTCTCACCAGCGACGAGGCCAGCTACGCTCTGAAAGATCTTCATGAGGGGATCAGCGGATGCCACATGGGGAGCAGGACGCTCGCTCGGAAGGCCCTGAATCAGGGGTACTATTGGCCGACCATGCTCCAAGACTCGCAAGACCTAGTCAAGAGATGCGGCCCGTGCCAAAGGTTCTCCCCTATCAAGAGGCTTTCTCAAGCCAATCTCCGATCCCTGACTAGTCCTACCCCATTCGCCATGTGGGGCATGGACCTCGTGGGCCCCTTCCCCGTAGCGGTAGGGCAAAAGAAGTTCTTAATAGTCACCATCGACTACTTCACCAAGTGGCTCGAAGCCGAGCCTCTGTCTAGCATCACCGAGCGCCAAGTACAACAATTCTTTTGGAAGAACATCATTTGCCGGTTCGGAATCCCTCGGGTCCTCGTCACAGACAACGGAACCCAATTCCAAGGTCAGAACTTCCAAACCTTCTGCGCGGACATCGGCATCCAGCAGCGTTTCTCCGCTATTTGCCACCCTCAGTCCAACGGCCAAACGGAGAACGCGAACAGGCAAATCCTCGACGGCCTCAAAAAGCGCCTCGACAGTTCCCCCAAGGGGCTGTGGGTCGAGGAACTGCCTAGCGTGCTATGGGCACACCGAACCACCAAGAGGATCCCCACGGGAGAGACGCCATTCACCTTGACTTACGGGATGGAAGCAGTCATCCCCGTCGAGGTTGGCCTGCCTTCTCCCCGTATCATGGCCTTCGACGAAGCTGACAATTCAGCAGGCTTGAGGGCCAACCTGGACCTTGTCGCCGAAGTCAGAGAGAAATCCTCAATCCGAAGAAGCATCTACCAACAACGGATCGAGAAGTTTTACAACAAGAAGGTCCACCCCACAAACATCAAGGCGGGGGGACCTCGTGTTACGAAAACTATCCGTCTCTGATCCAACCAAGAAGAGGAAATTGGCTCCCAACTGGGAAGGCCCATACCGTGTAGTCGAGGCTGTACGCCCTGGTACATACCGACTGGCAGACATGGACGACCGGCTCATCAGCCGACCCTGGAACGCCGAGCACCTAATGAAGTTCCTGGAAGAGCGAACATAGGTCCTAGCTTGGGTAATGTAAATAACATCTTTTGTAAGCTTTCATGTGTAAAGGGCCGCTTCAGCGACCCTCCCTATCTTGTATGAAAGAAATCTCTTTTTGTCAAACTCCAAATGCCTCGGTAGCAACGACCTAACACCGGACAATGGGATCGGCACCCGAGTCCTCACTCCGGTATCGTCCCCAACGTCTCGGTAGGTCCGACCCGGCTCCAGATCAGGGACTCTTCCTAAGGCCCCACGTCGATCCCTCACGGATCGACGGAGCCGAACCTCGCCTCCGCCATCATTCACTACACTACTAACCAGAGCAAAGAAGGAAAAGAATTCTTTATTCATACTCTTTTATTTGGTTCTGAGAAAACAAACAAAGACCGTTACAGGACCACTCCACTCATTTCAAACTGGAGGAAGCTGCCATCTTAGGGCCCCTCGGGTCCGACGAAGGGCGGGACCACTCCGACCGAGCGACTAAGAGCCCTCTCCTCGTCATGATGGTCCTTAGGCTCAGCCACGGTCGACACGCCAGCCACGGAGCTCTGGGCATCAACTGGTCGCATTCGCTCCAACAGCAGCAGCACAGAGGGAACCCCCTCCGCTCGCCGACCCACTGAGGAAGATGTCGAGACACCCAGCATCGTCTGGTAACGGTGTATCTCTATCTCCTTTTCCATAATGACATCGCGAAGTAACCTCTCAGAGGAGGGCCTCTGCACCGAGGCACTCGACATGGCATGTCCAAGACCGACGCCGCCGAGGTCCCGATCCACCATCGCTCTCCTTAGCCGGCTTGCCTCCTCACTGAGGTCTTTAGACTTGTTTCTATAATAATTGAAGACCGCATCAGTGTCACGGGCCCCCTTACGGTACCGAACCAAATTGGCCTCTAGGGCCTCAACCTTGCTCCGGAGCCACGCCACATCGGAACGACGGGGGTCCACCTCGGGAAGGGGAGCCGCAACCTACAAGAGAACCAGCCAACTCAAAACACATAAGCAAGGAGGTTCGGAAATATCCGAGGTCAAAACACTTGGCCAGTCAAGAATCCTTTTTTATAAATTGAGTTGCTTCTTACAAAAAATGCGGTGGCCAGTCCGCGGAAGGCAAATACAATCGAGAGATGGAAAAAGAGAGACAAAAGTTATACAGCTTGTTTTCCCACCTCAACATCGGCCGGGTTCACAGGGGGGTCGGCAGCCGGGTCATCAACGAGCCCCTCTTCATTGGGGGTCTTCGGTGTCCCCTCGATCTCCATGTCATAATCGAAGTTGGACAGGTCGAGGGTCGGGTAAAAGTGCCTCACGTGACTGAGGGCCTTCGCATAACACTCATCCTGAGCCTTGATCACCAGGAGCTGACCCGTCTCCGTCAGCTCTTCCCTCTCCTTGGCGAACGTCTTCTTCTGAGCCGCTATCTTCTTCGCCCATTCCTCCTTCTCCTTGTCGAAGGCCATCTTCATCTCCTGCTCCCTCTTATGAGAGCCTTCGAGCTCTATCTTCATCTCCTTCATCTCCTGCACGGCCTTATCAGCTTGGTCGCGCTCCCGCTTCAAGGCCGCCTCATAAAGGCCCCTCACGTGGGCCCCCCTGCACGGTCGCCTGCAGTCACCGAGCACAACTAAGAAAGCCTTCTCTACAGAGTAATTACAAGGTAAGAGGGATCGGCAGACTTACCAGCACATTGGTCTGTGCAAGGCGAGTGTACGCCTCTTCCAGAGTCTCGGCCTTCATCTCCGAACGATCCCGGGGGGTCGCCAGCTTACTCGCCACCTCGACGGCCTGGCGCCCTCGGGTCAGGCAGTCTCCCTCGCGGATCAACCAACTCGGCACCCATGGTCGCCGGAGCCTCTCCTCTACCTCCGGATCCACCAGAGGGCCTTTCCCCTTGTCAAGATCGGTGGCCTTGCCCTGGTCCAGGCCGCCCTGAATAGCCACGTCCCTGCCCGTCTCCGAGCGAGTCCTTTTGGCCCTCGGCTGAATAGGGGCCTCGGAGACCACCTGGGACGACCCCCTCGTCTTCGTCGCCTCCCCCTTCTTCTCAGCCTTCTCCTTCTTCAAGGCGAGCCTCTTTGCCTTGATCGATTCAGGATCCATATCTGCAAGAAGATCCAGTAAGGACAATGAGCACAGAGGAACAACAAAGTCAAAAGAAAAGAAACAACTACATACACAGAACGGCCGGGCTCAGTCCGACGCTCGCCAGATGACCCTCCGTCACCTTCGTCCAATTGATACTATGCGACAGACGGAGGTGCTCAACAAACCCCCACTCCTCGGCCGTCAGGTCCCTCGGCCTAGGCATTTTGTAGCTCGGCTTGGAGTGGTTCCATCGAGTGGGAATGCCCCAGGGCTCCTCACACCGGATCACCAGATATTTTTTCTTCCAATCCTTGATAGAGTCCGGGTGACTGTGGACGACCTTCCCCTTACTCCGGGGCAAAATGTAGTAGACACCCTCAGCCGCCGAGCTGATCATCAACATCGCTCGGAACACATTCAGCCGTAGGGGTATCTTCTGCTCCTCGCACATCAGCACGAAGCAGATGATCTGCTTCCAGGAGTTCGGCCCGTACTGCATCGGCGCCAAGGACGCCCAGTTCAACACCTCGCGAACAAATGGGTGGACTGGCAGCCTCAGTCCGGAGATGAAGGCGTCCACGGGGAAGACGCAATACCAATCAGGCAGGGGGTCGATCGGTCGAAGGGTAGAGCTCGACAACATGAGCTCGTAGCTGGACCCTATGTGGTATGCCAGCTGCAAAGCCTCCAAGTCACCTGCCTCCAGAACGGTCGGAAGTGTGTCCATCTTCACCCTCTTCCGGCTCGGCGACGACGGCTGGACCCCAAACAACTCCTTATCGGAAAGCTCGTCGGGGTACCGACGGAACGGCTTAGGTTGTACGGGCGACCCTGTCATCAAGTTACGATAAACAGGCGCCTGGCTCGAGCCACCGGTCCTCGACCCTTTCTTCTTCGGAACCCTCTTCTTCTTGGCTCGTTCCGGCGAGGGGGTAGATAATCGCCCCATACCGGTCGGCATGGAGCTCGAGCCCACACCCTGACCTCCTGTCTGAGCCCCTTCGGCTTCACCCCCTTCGGGGACACCCTCCTCTTCGGAAGCCAACCCTAGAATCTGGACTTCGTCCGAACTACCGCCCCCCTCCTCAGATTCGCTGCTCTCCACCACAAAAGGCTTCCGAGATAGCAACGGCTTCACATTATACACAGGCACCTCCTCGCCTACCGGCTCCTCCCACGAAATCGAATCAGAAGGCTCCACATTATGCACAGACTCCCCCTCAGGCACGGGCTCCTCCCACGAAGTCGGTTTGGAGGCGGGTTTCCCATCCCCCCTAGACGTCGATGCTGACGAGCCAGACTGAGCCCTGTCCATCTGTGCCTAAACTAAACAGACTTACCAACTAACCTGGGGTCGCTTCGGAAGAACGAGCCTGGTGCAGCAAACTATAGGGACGAGCGCTGAAGTGTTGGAAGATTTTTTGAAAGAGAAAGAAGCGAGAAAGAAGTGGGCGATAGGGGGAGAGGGGGGGACATTTATAGAAGATGAAAACGACTCCTCGATTTTCGTAATTACTGTTCACCGATTGACGTGTAACTGCCGCCTGGAGAATCGCGCCACGTCCTCGAAACGTGCGCTGCTGACGTCACCCAGTGCCAGGCTGGCAACCAGACACAGGGGTCGGTTCGGAATTAGTGTTCGGTGGAGAAAACATTTTACTTAAGATTTAAGGTGCCGTCCTTCGACAGACGCCCCGGGCTCCAGAGCTCGGTCGGCTCCCCTCTCACCCGCAAACAACTCGGGACTTACAGAAGCCACCATCGCCTGGAGCCCTATCGAAAAACAGATCGGCCCTCCTCCAATCGGAGACGACCCACCTATCCGAGGCTCTTCAGCTCTAGGTCCGAGATACGGTCGATCACCCTCCCGTCCTGATCTCTCTCGGGCCAAACAACCGTGTCAGGGCCGTCTGACCCGAAAAAGGATCCGGACGGCAAAGTCACCACCAATCCGAGGCTCCTTATCTACCGGTCTGGATTTCGGTCGTTACCCCTCTCGCCCTGATCTCCCCTGGATCTGGCTACCGTATCAGAGCCATCAGATCCAAGAGAAGATCCGGGCGGCAGAGTAACCACCTCTCCGACACTACCAGGGTTAAAATTTTGCAAGAGACAGACGTCCGCCGAAGCAGACATCTCTGATGGCCAATGGACCACCCTTGCTGTGATCAAACCCGCTGTGGGGGGAGGGGTACTTATAGCCTCCCCCATAGACCGGCCTTTATGACATTGGGAAAGCCAATCGACGGAAGCCCATGCGCCACATGCATTTATTAGGCGGCGCCATTAATGCCCCTAGGAAATTGGAACATTGCACAGATCCCGGAGCGCCTTCAATGCTCCGCAAAGACGGCGGGCCACTCCGCTCAAACCTTCTAAGGCACCACGGCTCGCCATCACCCTTGCCGACCCATAATCCCTCGAAAGCTCGAGGTTCGGTCTAGCACCAGGGTTGTCTTCTCAGGAAGGCTCAACGGCTCGCCATCACCCTTGCCGACCCATAATCCCTCGAAAGCTCGAGGTCCGGTCTCGCACCAGGGCAATCTTCTCAGGAAGACTCAACGGCTCGCCATCACCCTTGCCGACCCATAATCCCTCGAAAGCTCAAGGTTTGGTCTAGCACCAGGGCTGTCTTCTCAGGAAGGCTCAACGGCTCGCCATCACTCTTGCCGACCCATAATCCCTCGAAAGCTCGAGGTCCGGTCTCGCACCAGGGCAATCTTCTCAGGAAGACTCAACGGCTCGCCATCACCCTTGCCGACCCATTATCCCTCGAAAGCTCGAGGTTCGGTCTAGCACCAGGGCTGTCTTCTCAGGAAGGCTCAACGGCTCGCCATCACCCTTGCCGACCCATAATCCCTCGAAAGCTCGAGGTTCGGTCTAGCACCAGGGTAATCTTCTCCGGAAGACTCAACGGCTCGCCATCACCCTTACCGACCCATAATCCCTCGCCAGCTCGAGGTCCGGTCTAGCACCAGGGTAGTCTTCTCAGAAAGGCTCAACGGCTCGCCATCACCCTCGCCAGCTTGAGGACCGGTCTAGCACCAGGGTAGTCTTCTCCGGAAGACTCAACGGCTCGCCATCACCCTTGCCGACCCATAATCCCTCGAAAGCTCGAGGTCCGGTCTAGCACCAGGGTAATCTTCTCAGGAAGTTTCAACGGCTCGCCATCACCCTTGCCGACCCATAAACCCTCGCCAGCTCGAGGTTCGCTCTAACATAAGGGCAACCCTCTCATGAAGGCCCAGCAATTCGCCGTCACATTTCTACAACCATAAACACTCCTCCACGGCTAGCTCCCGCACCCCCGCAGGAGTGGGGGGCTTGTGTGGTAGGGTAAAAATGGCTTAGGGCCCAGTACAGCTCTCACTCAAAAATGGGAAAAACAACAATCTGGCTCGGCTTCGAACCACTACAGGGTCGGCGCCGAACCTTAAGTTCACCCCCACAAACCTGGACTCCTCGTATTCGACGAGTCTCGATGGCCCTCGGCCCTCGATCCACGACAGCCCCACGGGCCATCCGCCCAGCCTGGTAAAGAATGAAGATGACCTGGCACAACCTAGGCCACCAGATTCTCCCAGGAGCACAGGAGCCCCATGATCCGCCATGTCAGCTCCAAATACCACCAAGGGCTTTGCCACGTCAGCCCTATACCACTCTTGGTACTGCCACGTCAGCCCTAAACCCCCTGGGCCTTCTGCCACGTCAGGCCCATGGGCTTTCGGGTTCAGACCCGGCCCCCAAGCGGATCCAAACCCGGTTGGAATTCCCTATAAATACTAGACCCTCACCCACCTTTTCAGGTAATCAATCTTTTGCCACTCAAATTTCCCTAGTTATTGCTACTCTCTCACAGAGACTGACTAGATCGTCTGAGGGTCCGCCGCCGGGATAAACCCCGGTGTTCAAGGACCATCTGCAGGTACTCGAGGAGAGGCGATCCGAGCCGATCCTCAAGCGCCGAAGCGAGACTCCCGCTCGTCGTCCCGTGCCGCACTCTTCCCTCATTACAAATTGAGTCCGAACTCACACCTGGTGCATCCACACTGCGACCAAAAACAAACCGCATCAACCAGCTTTGCGTCAGTCGAAGTACTGACGTTTCCCACCTTTTAGGTATTGGTTATACCTTCCGAACAGGTACAGAGATATCAGAGTCGCGCAGCAGAAGCCTGAAGCTAAGAAGCAAGTCCCGGGAGAGCCGATGGGCCGCTCAGCGAAGTTCCACAAGGTAATCAGTCAATTACCATTCCAGGAGGCAGCTGATAGCTTTACAAGAGTCTATAAATACTTGTAATTGTAATGAATTGATGTAATTTGTACTCCTTGTCCAAGAACAAGTTATCGGTTGTAATCAATGATGTAATGACTTATTTGGCAATAAAGAAGTTTTTAAATTTCCATGTTATTACCGTGTTGAGATGCATTTGAAGGTAAAGATTCTGGAAGGTGTCACGGATGTCCGGTAACGGGAATCCGGGGCGCTACAAGTCACAAGGGTGGAGCTCTAAGATTTTCAAGAGGCCATTCTGCGGGCCCTCAATGCCGCTCCCAACCATGAGCAACGAGCACCTAGTCCTGAACCTGCCCCAAGCCGTAACCAGAAAGAGTCTAGGGGATCGACAGGATATGACTAAAGGGAAGACTCGGTCTACCGCCGTCTCCACGAGATGGAGAGGCACCTTGAACGACTTGACAGAGAAGAGGAACAACGGGCGATGATTTTCTGCCCGAGCAGGCCCCCATTCTCCCGAGCCATCATGGAAGCCCCGGTCCCGCAAAACTTTAAGCCCCCTAACTTTTAGTCATACAATGGGGAGTCGGACCCCACTGACCACATCGAGAGTTTTAAAACTCTTATAATGATCCACCAGGCTTCGGATGCGCTCCTTTGTAAGACCTTCCCTGCCACGCTGAAGGGGCTTGCAAGAGATTGGTACTCTCGAATCGTCTCGGCCTCCATCTTCTCATTCGACCAGTTTGAGGGTCTTTTCCTTACGCATTTCGTAAGCAGTCGCCACACCGAGAAGATGAGCGGCTCCCTACTGTTCCTCAGTCAAAAGAAGGGCGAACGATTGAGGGACTATGTCAAGCGCTTCAGTGCTAAAGCCAAGTTCATCGCTTCCTTAGAACCCTCGGTCGCCACTGTCGCCTTCCGGTCCAACGTCCTCAATGCTGACCTCAGAGCGTCCCTTGCCAAGAAGCCTCATCGAAACTTCTCAGAACTCCTACTTATGAGTGAGAAGTACATTCGAGTGGAAGAGGCTCTCAACCCCCCACTCTCAAGGAATCATCTTCCGGGAACAAACGGAAGAATACCTAGAAGCTCCAGAGGGACGACAATGGCCAATGCCGCCCAGCTCCTCGTTTTGAGAAGTTCACCCCCCTCAATGATAATATATCAACGGTACTTATGGAGGTGGACAAAGAAGGGCTACTCCATGTCTCTTGTTACAACACACCTCCGCAACTACCGTATCAGTATTAATCGTTGCCGCAGCTGCTTCTGGGAATAGGCAACTCAGGTTAGAATCACCGCACCACTTGTCGTGCCAAAATCTTATGTCATTCCCCTTCCCTACCCGACATCTAGTATGTGCGTGATACATGAACCCTACCTTAGCAACACCCTTCCATAACGCAGAATATTTCCCGAACTCACTTCTCCCACCAAAGCGGAAGGCCTTCCTCCCTCTATACAGTGCAAAGGAATTGCACCACCAATAGTTTTGTCTCCTCCTCATCTTCCACCACCACTTGCACAGCAATGCCTTGTTCATGTCTCTCAGATTTAGAATCCCTAATCCGCCGAATTCTTTTCTTTTGCATACTCTACCCCATTTCACAAGTGGCATGCCCTCGCTCGATTAGTCTGCACCTTTCCATAAAAACCTTCTTCTACTTTTATCAATCCTCTGGATAACCCACTGCGGCTTCTCATAGATGGACATGAGGTACGTTGGAAGACTACTCAGCACCGAATTTAACAACGTGACTCTACCGCCTAGCATAAGAATACGTCCCTTCCATCCGACTAACTTCTTATCTATCTTTTCGATCAGAGGCACCCAGTCTTCTCTTTGTAAAGCTCCCGGCCTAATAGGTAGCCCTAGATAAATCAGTGGGAAGCTTCTACTTTCACACCTGAAATAGCTCTTGATATCCTCGATCGGAATGGACAACTGCTCGCTGACCGGAATCACAGCAGTCTTAGCAAGATTAACTTTCAGCCCGGACCACGCTCCGAAACATTGCAAGGCCAAATTAATTGCGCACATCTCCTCTTCCTTTGCGGCTCCAAACAACAGCGTGTCATCAGCATATTGTAGAATTGAGATTGATTGAGTAATACCTTTGACACAAATCCCCTTTATAATACCTTGGTCCCTTCCCCTACTGATCATTTCTGCCAAACCATCAGCAACTATTGCAAATAGCATGGAAGACAACGGATCACCCTGCCTAAGGCCTCTCTTACATTTAATTTCCTTCCCTAACTTTCCATTCACCTGAATGAACGACTTCCCCCCATGGATACATCTCATAATCCACGTGATCCACTTGCGCCCAAACCCTTTAAGTTTAAGCGCTTCCTCCACACACTCCCAATCTCGCGAATCGTAAGCCTTTTCGAAATCTATTTTCAAAAGAAAACCGTCCACCTTGTCCTTATTACCTCTAAACACCACTTCATGGGCCGATGCCACACTATCCATGATATCTCTACCCTTGATAAAACCGCTTTGAGATTTGCCTACCACATCGTTCAAATGAGGTGACAACCTAATAGCTAGTACTTTCGTGATGATCTTGAAGGAGCCGTTAAGGAGGCTAATGGGCCTGAAATCGTCAACCTTGCTAGCCTCCTTCTTTTTCGGGATCAATATAACGTTCGCATAATTAATCCTATCCAAATCCGAATTCCCGTTGTGGAACTCGTAGAAGATGTTCATCAAGTCCTCCTTGATAATCTCCCAGTATACATTATAAAAGAAGATTGGAAATTCGTCTGGCCCCGGTGCTTTTTCCTGACCCAATGCTTTAACCGCGTGTCGCACTTCCTCCCCTGAGAAGGTGCCCTCTAATCCATCGCTACCCAGAATTCTTGACGATTCCCACATGTCCTGCACTAGATGACACCTTCCAGTGTTGCTAATCCCGAATAGCTTCTTGAATCTACTGTCGAATTCCTGCCTGATAATTCCTTCGTTCTCTGTCCAGGATTCGTCAATGAACAGACCCGCTATACGGTTTTGTCTTCTCCTGCCGTTAGCGATTTTGTGAAAGAATTTTGTATTCGCATCTCCCTCTCTGAGCCATTGAACTCTAGCTCTTTGTTTCCAGTATTGCTCCTCCATATCTCCAATCAACTTAACCTGGGCTCGAAAACTGATAAGTTCCTCGGCCTCCTCCTCCAATAATTCCCTCGCCTCTTGATAAGTTTCCAGCTCTGCAATCTTAGCTCCTAACTCTTGAAGTCTATCTTTGTTACCCCCAAATTCTCTCCTTGCCCAGTCCTTCAATCGCTTTCGAAGTCTCCTCATTTTTTTCTATCCGGATCCCTATCACCGATACCTCTCTAGTATTGGCCTCCCATGACTCCAGAATAATGGACGCGCATTTGGTGATAAGGTCCAAGCCTTCTCGAACCGAAAGGGTGCCGGACTCTTAATGTACCCTGCCCCACATTCCAGCAATAAGGGGAGATGGTCTGATGTGAACCTAATAATTGTAATCACAGTTGCTATTGGGAAGACGTCATCCCAGTCTGTGGAAACCAGAATCCTGTCCAGCTTGGCTAGAATTGGCTTCGCCTGCATATTAGACCATGTAAACCTTCTATCTAACTGTGCCAACTCCATTAATTCTAACTCATCTATGATAGCGTTGAAACCGTCTTGATCGTTTCTGCTTGGTCCCCTGCCACCGTGTTCATGACCGTATCTGGTAATGTTGAAATCTCCCCCTATGACCCACTGATCTGCCCAAACTTGCTTGATATCTCTAATCTCATTCCAAAATCGATGTCTCCTCCTAGAATCGTATGGACCATATACTGTGGTGACCCCGTGAATCCAATCGTCACTTCTCCTTCTCACTCTCAAAGACACCGTGAAATCTCCTATTTTATGCCCCAAGATTTCGAATTGCGTTACATCCACCCCTAACGCAATACCCCCCGAGTAACCCACCGTAGGCTTGAACCTCCAATCGAAGTCCTTCGCCCATGAAAGTTGCTGGAACTCTTCCAAGGATGGATTCTCAATCCTAGTCTCTTGGAGACCACATAAGGTTGGCCTAACTCTACCCACTGTATTACTGATAAGATTCTTTTTGCCCTTTTGACGCATCCCCATCACATTCCAAAATATGTATGACATAAAAATAAAATCTCTCCTATCTGACTAACAACAGGCTAGCACCTAGACCTTAGGGCTTCCCCCACTTAATGTCATCTCTAAACCTGTCAGCGTACTGTATCTGATCAACACTGCTCACCCCCATGTCTAACCCATACAGACTAGCAAAGTAAATAAGAGAGTCATCATTAAGTAAATTTAAGGCTGAGAATTTGGTCGTGAGATTACCTCCACATGCTGATGCTGGTTCCTTTCCCTTTACCGCGACCCTGATAAGATCCTCTTCACTAGGACCCTGCATACCCTACTTATCTAGCTGCCTCTTGCTTTTCCTCTGATATTCCGTAACCTTCTTGCCGGTACTGTCCAACTCAACAGGCATCCCTTCTTTTTCACCCTCTTCTGCCTCGGTTACTGAAATGACATTATCTTATCTAATCCCCTGCAACGCATCTATCATAACATCCTCTTCCTCTAACTCAACCATCGGAGCCCTACTAGATAAGTACTCCTCATCTTAAAGAATATTTTCTCCCACCTCCGATAGCTGATGTGCACCCACTCCTAAATCCCCGAATAAAGTAGCAGACTTCCCCGCTGGTTTCTTTGGCGGACTGGCAATTCAAATTGGCGCTTTGATGGACCCTGCAGGCCCAATGGAATTTGAAGGCCCACCCATCTCCACTTTATTAAATTTTCCCCCTCCAAGTCCACTAGGCTCTAAGTAATTGGGTGGCCCATTGTGCCTGTGTGCAAGTAGGGCTTTGATGGCAAGCCTGATCGAAACAGCCACATCCTCCTTTGAAAATGACAACGCTGCACGAAAGTCTCCATCTCCATCGATACCCCCAGAAGCTGCACCCTCGATATGATGCTTGAGAATTCCATGTTTTAAGGGAGTCCCCTCACTTGTCTTATCGTCGCGTCGCCCCTTAGCCTCTTTCATCTTCTCTCCTGTCCCCTCTTCCATCCTTTCTTCCACGTTGGAGCTTCTTGGACCCACACCCCTGAAAACCGCTGGTTGTGGATGGCAGGATAGCATCTAGAGCGATCAGTAGGTGGAGTAGGATCTTTGCGCTTCGTTTAAGTTGGATGGCTAGGATCTAAAGACCTCGTATCCAACGGCCTGAGCCCATCGTTTACCTCCAGCTCCTCTCCGACCATTTCGAAATCTTCATCTTCCCGAAAGCGCTCGCCTCTAAATGACACACATTTCTTGACCTCTGTAATGACTTTCACTTCGAAGCGCTCGTCTTCAAAGTTGACGCTAATAACAGAATGTCGAGTTTATTAATGACTTCGACTCTAATACACGCGAATTGGATGTTAGAGTGAACCAACGTTCCTCTATCGATATTTATAACCATCCCAAAACTTCTCACTGTGTCTTGGAACCTTGATCTCACCCAACATTGTAGCAGCACATTAAATAGTCGAATCCAAACAGAGAACAGAGACTGAACTTTGAGAGCCCCTTCCACTCGCGACCACCGCCTGAAAGTGATATAGAACTCCGTACCGTCATTTCCCCTGCCCTCCATTCCTTTCACAAGGAGCAATTCCGCCATACCATCTTCATCTCTGCATTGAAGAAGAAGGATATTTTCCGAGCTCTGCTTTGCCGCCCAACTCCAACCTGGAGTGTTCGCTGAGATTGCGGTGATGAGCTCGTTGATGTCGGTGCTCGTTGGATGGCCGGTGTACGCTTTAACCACGATGCAATTGTTATACCTCCTTTCGAACTCAGCCATTATCGGGGTCAGCGTGATCTTTGCCGACGCCATTTTCCTCCTCCCCGCCGCGCTTTCCTCAGTTTTGCTATTTTGGGACCTCAAAGACGCCGCCGGAGTTGAGACCACCTTGTCGGAGCGACTGACGCACTTGCCATGGGGACACGCAGTAGAAATGTGTCCCGATTGCTTACAGCTGAAACAGAACCATTGGTTCCTGCATTGGTTGATCGTATGCCCTCTTTGGGCACACTTATGGCACAAAGGTCTACCGCCGGCCCCTATTCCTCCTGAGGAGTCACCGCTTCTGGTGCACTCTACGCCTACCTCTCTTCCCTTGCTCTTCCTTGCTTTAACAAGTACCCATTCCCCTTCTTCATCCTCCTCCTTCTTAGGCTCAGCCAACTCTGGCGATCGAGACTGACGCGGTGCTCTCGATGCTCTATGGTCGGCCTCCCTACGACCCTCCCCTCTTGCAACTTCGACGTAAATTCTCGTCCTTCCTTCAGTTGTTGATCGCGAGTTGAACTTTTCGATGTGAGGTCTCTGCTGCTCTCTCGAACGATCTCTATGATCGACTCGCTGGATTCTACCTCTGGAGACAGACATTCCCCTCTCCCTGTCCACTTCGTCGGCATAGTGAGAGTGACGTCTATCAGATCTCTCCTCCCTATCCACCTCCCTGCTCCTCTTTGTCATCTCCGAGTAGTGAGGATGACGCGAATCTACTTGAAGAAGAGGTTTGAGGGAGCGAGGGGAGGAGGCTCTGAGAGTACCTCTGAGTTGCTTGCTTTGTTGCTTCATTTTTATAAAATTTGAGATATCCGATGACTATCCTTCTTCGCCCCCTAAACGTTGTAAAATACAAATTAGGATTTCCACAGTGTCACTCCAAAATTCTTGATATGTCCATATTGATGCCCAAAATGTTAGGTGTTGAATCCATAAACATACCCAACGTAATTACGATGAAAAACTCTTTCTATGCCGTTTTAGTTATAACACACTATTTTAACTTTAAAATGATTTTTTTTATTGCAAATACAAGAACATGACTATCTGCAACTAGATGTTCCTCCAATCATTGGGAATAAAAAAACTCTTACAATTGTCTCATGAAATTTGAACTCCACATGTTCTTATTTCTTCATTTGAAGAATTAATTCTTGCTAGGATAGGAGTTTGCATAATGCTAAAACCGATATACGATGTAGTACATACTTTTATTGTTGAGAATGACTACATATATATGAATTTTAATGTCATTATAAATGTACATTTATAAATGCACATTTAAAGACTGGTATTAATCATTAAGTAAATTTATAGTAATAACTGACATATGTAAGAGCATCCATAATGGTTTGCTAAAATTACCATTTTTTCATTTTTTGTAGAAAAAAATGTCTGCAACAATTTGTTATTTTGCAGTATTTTAAGAAACCAGCTGCAGTCGCTTCTCATATTTGAGAAACGAAATGATTATCAAATTATAAGCGACGGAACATGTTCCGTCTCTATTTTTTTTTTTTTTTTGAATAAGCTCGACGAAACAAGCGAAACAAGTTGTTTCGTCCGTGTTTTTTCTAAAAAATTAATCTTTTTAAGTATCGGACGGGAAAAAATTGTTCCGTCAAAAAATTAAAAAGATGTTTAAGAAAATTCATCAGACGGGACATGTTGTCATGCCCGATCTATTTTTATTTTTTTCAAACGGGACAACATATCCTGTTTGAGGCAAATGTCACCATCAAACAATATTTTAGTGTTAATTTAAGGCTTAATGCTAATTTAATAATGATTTAGAATTATTTTATTCACTAATTAATTAACTAATGACTAATTAATAACTAACACTAATTTTTTTTAATTATAAAAACTAGTAATTTACACGTGCGATGCACGTCTTAATAAATATAGTTTTTTAAAATAAAAATTTAGACATAATCTGGATTTGAACTTAGAACCTCCTTTATAATAGTTATGCACGTGTGTTAGAATATAAATATTAAAACCCTCATCCTTACCACAACTTTGAAGTTTTGGTCCATTGGTAGGATCTTTAATATGGTATCAGAGCAACCCAGGTTCGAATCTCACCGGCTGCGCAATTTAAATGCGGATTAAAAAAAAATACCGCTGCGTATAGTCCAGGTATTGGCCCAAAAAGATGGCCATCAATCTGCGGGGGCATGTTAGAATATAAATATTAAAACCCTCATCCTTACCACAACTTCGAAGTTTTGGTCCATTGGTAGGGTCTTTAATAACGTGTATTGCACGGGTTGGAAATATTAAAACCCTCATCCTTACCACAACTTCGAAGTTTTGGTCCATTGGTAGGGTCTTTAATAACGTGTATTGCACGGGTTGGAAGATTGACGAAACATTTACAAATGACACTAAGGCCTTCTCCCATTATAATATTAGAGATAGGAGTATTTCTTAGTTTTTAAAAATAGTGGGGGTATATGCTAATTTTTATATTTTAAATAGGGGTATTTGCTAAAATATTCCTTTTTTAGGGGCTGCATGTGCATCACACGGGTATATTTGGTGGATTTAGTTTGGCCGTATATTGCACGAGTTTGCTCAGTTATAAAATTAGGGTTTGTTTGATTACAACCCCAACCCTCCCATTAAAATAGTAGAGATATATCTCAGACGGAACAACATGTTCCATTCGATTAGAAAATTAATTCTTTCTCAAAATATGAGAAACGAACGAGTATAGTGATTTTTCTTTTGTAAATTTTTATTTTGCCATTTTGTTAAAAAATATAAGAAAACACCGAGGATGCTATTTAAAAAAAAAAAAAAAACGTTCCATACCCTAATCATCAATTTTTTCATTGCTAAACTCCAAAACAAAATTTAAAAAGTTTTCACTATAATTTGATGTTCAATTAAAAAAACTAGTGTAATGCACGTGCGATGCACGTGAAAAAAATGGGAAGGAGAATGAAAAGGACAAAAAAAATATACCAACACTGCACGTGTTGACACACACACTAAGGAATAAAAAATTATTTATTTGTTTATGATGCGGTTTATTTCTGGGAGACGTGTGGATGCACCAGGTGTGAGTTCGGACTCAATTTGTAGTTGAAGGAGAAAGCTGCTCGTCTGACGACCCTAGGCTGACCGGGTGGAACCTGTGGCGACCTCGGGGTGGTTCGGAGATCTGGGCTCGGATCAGAGGATTCGGATCCGAGGTCTTGTGTACCTGCAGACGGTCCTGAAACACCGGGGTTTGTCCCGGTGGCGGACCCTCCGACGATCTAGTCAGTCTCTGTGAGAGAGTAGCAATAACTAGGTGAATTTAAGTGGCAAAAGATTGATTACCTGAAAAGGTGGGTGAGGGTCTAGTATTTATAGAGAATCCCAACCGGATTTGGATCCGCTTGGGGGCCGGGTCTAAACCCGAAAGCCCATGGGCCTGTCGTGGCAGAAGGCCCAGGGGGTTTAGGGCTGACGTGGCAATACCAGGAGTGGTATAGGGCTGACGTAACAAAATCCTGAGCGGTATAGAGCTGACATGGGTGATCGTGGGTCCTCTGTGCCTCTGAGAGAATCGGAGGGCCTAGGCTGTGCCAGGTCATCCCCCTGCTTCGCCAGAGAGGAGGGGCGGCTCATGGGGCTGTCACGGATCGGAGACCGAGGGCCACTGAGGCTCGTCGGATACGAGGAGGTCGGCTCTGGGGGGGTGCAATTGAGGTTCGGCGCCGACCCTGTAATGGTTCGAAGCCGAGCTAGATTGCTATTTTCACTTTTCTTGAGTGAAAGTTGTATTAGACCCTGGTTGGGCCCGCAGGCCATTTTTACCCTACCACACAAGCCCCCCACTCCTGCAGGGGTGCGGGAGCTATCCGGGGAGGAGTGTTCATGGTCGTGGAAATGGGATGGCAAATCGTTGAATCTTCCGGAGGAGAGTACCCTGGTGCCCGGCCCAATCTCGATATGACGAGGGATTACGTGTTTGATAAGGGCGATGCGAGGCGTTGTTTCTTCCTGAGAAGGAGGCCCTGGTGCTCGACCGAACCTCGAGATGACGAGGGTTTATGTGTCGGCAAGGGTGATGGCGAGCCGTTGCTTCTTCCTGAGAAGAGTACCCTGGTGCCAGACCGAACCTCGAGATGAGGAGAGATTATGGGTCAGTAAGGGTGATGGCGAGCCGGTGATTCTTCCTAAGAAGAAGGCCCTGGTGCTCGACCGAACCTCGAGATGACGAGGGATTATGTGTCGGCAAGGGTGATGGCGAGCCGTTGCTTCTTCCTGAGAAGAGTACCCTGGTGCCAGACCGAACCTCGAGATGAGGAGAGATTATGGGTCGGTAAGGGTGATGGCGAGCCGGTGATTCTTCCTAAGAAGAAGGCCCTGGTGCTCGACCGAACCTCGAGATGACGAGGGATTATGTATCGGCAAGGGTGATGGCGAGCCGTTGTTTCTTCCTGAGAAGAGTACCCTGGTGCTCGACCGCACCTCGAGAAGACGAGGGATTATGTGTCGGCAAGAGTGATGGCGAGCCGGTGATTCTTCCTAAGAAGAAGGCCCTGGTGCTCGACCGCACCTCGAGATGACGAGGGATTATGTGTCGGCAAGGGTGATGGCGAGCCGTTGTTTCTTCCTGTGAAGAGTACCCTGGTGCTCGACCGAACCTCGAGAAGACGAGGGATTACATGTCGGCAAGGATGATGGCGAGCCTGTGATTCTTCCTGAGAAGAAGGTTTGAACCGTGTGGTCTGTCGCTTTAGCGGAGTCTTGATGGCGCTTCCGGGATTCGTGTGATGGTCCATTTTTCTAGGGGCATTAAATGACGCTGCCAGCCTGAACGCAGGTGGCGCATGGGCTTCCGTAGATTGGCTTTCCCAATGTCATAAAGGCGGGTCTTGGGGGAGGCTATAAATACCTCTCCCTCCCCTAGCGGGTTTGATCACAGCAAGGGTGGTTCAATGGCCACCTGAGGTGTCTGCTTCGGCGGGCGTCTCTCTTCTAAAAAACTTTGTTGTGGCGCCAAGGGGCCTCGAATCGGTGGCGACTCTGCCGTCTGGATCCTTTTTCGGGTTAGACGACTCCCATACGGATGTCTGGCCCGAGAAAGATCGGGACGGGAGGGGCATCCATGGTGTCCTGGATCTGGGGGTGAAGAGCCTCGGATATCAGATGACTCCCATAGGGTTCTAGGAGATGGTGGCTTTCCTCCCACCCTTGAACAATTCGGGGTTTCGGTCGACGAGGCCTTAAGCCTCAAGCTGTTCGAGGGGGAGAGAGGAGCCGACCGAGCTCTGGAACCTGGGGCGCAGGCGGTGGTGGCTTTCCTGCCACCCGGGAACGATTTGGGGTTTTCGGCTGCCGAGGCTGTAAGCCCCAAGTTGTTCACGAGTGAGAGGGGAGCCTACCGAGTCCTGTAGCCTTAAATCTTTAACAAGGAAACTTTTTTCGCTGAGCACTTCATCCGGCCCGACCCCTGTGTCTGGTTGCCAGCCTGGCACTGGATGACGTCAGAAGCCCATGTTTCGAGGACGTGGCACGGTTTTCTAGGCGGCCGCTACACGTCAATCGGTGAACAGTGATTGCAGAAATCGAGGAGTCGTTTCTCCCCTCTATAAATGTTCCCCCCTCTCCCCCTATCGCCCACTTCTCATTTCGCCTCTTTCTCTTTCTAACAGATCTCCCAATATCTCAGTCTTCGTTCCTACCATTCGCTGTACCAGGTTCTTTCATCCGAGGCGACCCCCGGTTTGTTGGTAAGTTTGTTTTTAGTTTAGGCACAGATGGATATGGCTCAGTCGGGCTCGTTGGCATCGACGTCTGGGGGGGGCGCAAAACCCGCCTCCAGACTGACTTCGCGGGAGGAGTCTGATCTTGAGGGGGAGTCTGTTGGCGAGGAACAGCCAGTGTATGACGTGAAGCCGCTGCGGTCTCGGAGGCTTTTTGTTGTGGAGAGTAGTGATTCTGAGGAGGGGGGCGGTAGTTCTGCCGAAGTTCAGATTCTACAGATGGTTTCTGGAGAGGAAGGGGGAGCCGAAGTGGCTCAGATAGGAGGTCAGGGCGTGGGCTCGAGTTCCATGCCGATAGGTCTGGGGCGATTATCTACCCCCTCCCCTGAACGGACCAAGAAGAAGAAGAGGGCTCCGAAGAAGAGGGGGTCAAGGATTGGGGGCTCGAGTCAGGCGCCTGTTAACTTGACGACAGGGTCACCCGTACGGTCTAAGCCGTTTCGTCGGTACCCCGACGATCTTTCTGATAAGGAGGAGTGTGGGGTCCAACCGTCGTCGCCGAGCCGGAAGAGGGTGATAATGGACGCATTTCCGACCGTTCTGGAGGCAGGTAACTTAGAGGCTTTGCGGTTGGCGTTCCATATAGGGTCCGGTTATGAGCTCATGTTCCCGAGCTCCACTCTTCGACCGACCGACCCTCTGCCGGATCTGTATTGCGTCTTCCCCGTGGATGCCTTTATATCCGGCTTTAGGTTGCCCGTTCACCCGTTCGTCCAAGAGGTGCTGAACTGGGCGTCCTTGGCACCGATGCAGTACGGGCCCAATTCCTGAAAGCAGATCATCTGCTTCGTGTTGTTGTGCGAGGAGCAGAGGGTACCTCTTCGGTTGAACGTCTTCCGAGCGATGATGATGATTGGCTCGTCGGCTGAGGGTATCTATTACATTTCGCCCCGGGGCAAGGGGAAGTTTGTTCATGGTCACCCGGATTCCATCAAGGAGTGGAAGAAGAAGTATCTAGTGATCCGGAGTGAGGAACCTTGGGATATTCCCACTCGGTGGAATCACTACAAGCCGAGCTATAAAACGCCGAGGCCGAGGGACCTGACTGCCGAGGAGTGGGGTTTTGTTGAGCGTCTCCGTTTGTCACATAGCGTCGACTGGGCGAAGGTGACCGAGGGCCACTTGACGAATGCCGGACTGAGCCCGGCCGATCCATGTATGTAGTTGTTTCTTTCTTTTTGGCTTTGTTGTTCCTCCGTGCTCATTGTCCTTACTGGACTTTTTTGCAGGTATGGATCCTGAGTCGATCAAGGCGAGGAGGCGCGAAATGAAGAAGGAGGAGGCTGAGAAGAAGGCGAAGACGAGGGGGTCGTCCCCGGGGGTTTTCGGGGCCCCTGTTCAGCCGAGGGCAAAAAGGACTCGCTCGGAGACGGTCAAGGACGCGGCGGTTCAGGGCAATCCGGACCAGGGTAAGGTAACCGATCTTGATAAGGGGAAGGGCCCTCTGGCGGATCCGGAGATAGAGGAGAGGCTTCGGCGACCGTGGGTGCCGGATTGGTCGATTCGCGAGGGAGACAGTTTGACCCGAGGGCGGCAAGCCGTCGAGGTGGCGAGTAAGTTGGCGACCCCCCGGGATCGCTCGGAGATGAAGGCCGAGTCCCTGGACGCGGCGTATACATGCCTCGCACAGGCCAATGTGCTGGTAAGTCTGTCAACCTCTCTTGTTCCGCAATTACGCTGTAAAGGAGGCTTCCTTAATTGTGCTTGGTGACTACAGGCGACCGTGCAGGGGGCCCACGTGAAGGGACTTTACGAGGCCGCTTTGAAACGGGAGCGTGATAGGGCGGACAAGGCCGAGCAGGAGACGAAGGAGATGAAGACAGAACTCGAAGGCTCTCAGAAGAGGGAGCAAGAGATGAAGGCGGCATTCGACAAGGAGAGGGGGGAATGGGCGGAGAAGATGGCGGCTCAGGAGAAGGAGTTTGCCAAGGAGCTGAAAGAGCTGACAGAGACGAGCCAGCTTCTGGTGATCAATGCCCAAGACGAGTGTTATGCGAAGGCACTCAGCCACGTGAAGCACTTCCACCCGGCCCTTGATCTGTCGAACTTCGAGTATGACATGGAGGTCGACGGGACACCGAAGACTCCTGGCGAAGAAGGGGCTGCTCCCGACCCGCCTGTCGACCCCCTCGTGGACCCGCCTACCGATGCAGAGGTGGGAAAACAGACTGTGTAATTTTTGTCTTTCTATTTTCTCCTCTCGATTGTATTTGCCTTCCGCGGACTGGCCACCGCATTTTTGTAAGAAGTGATTCAATTTTCAGAATAAAAAAGATTTTTGACCGGCCAAGTGTTTTGACTTCGGGTGTTTTCTGGCTCTCCTTGCCTATGCGTTTTGAGTTGGCCGGTTTTCTTGTAGGCTGCGGCTCTTCTTCCCGAGGCGGACCCCCGCCGCTCCGACGTGGCGTGGCTCCAGAGCGAAGTTGAGTCCCTGGTGGCCACGTTGGTTCGCTACCGAAAGGGGGCTCGTGATACTGACGCGGCTTTTAATTATTATCGGAATAAGTCCGAGGCCTTGGGTGAGGAGGCGAGCCGGCTGAGGAGGGCGATGGTGGACCGGGACCTCGGAGGCGTCGGTCTTGGTCATACCATGTCGAACGCCTCGGTGCAGAGGCCCCCCTCCGAGAGTTTACTTCGTGATGTCATAGTGGAGAAGGAGATGGAGATACACCGCTACAAGACGATGCTGGGCGTCTCGTCCTCTCCTTCCGTGGGTCGGCGAGCAGAGGGAGTTCCTTCTGTGCTGCTCCTGCTGGAGCGCATGCGACCGGAGGATGCTCAGAGCTCCGTGGCTGGCGCGTCGACCGCGGCTGAGCCGGTGGATCGCCATGATGAGGAGAGGGCTCCTAGCCGTTCGGTCGGAGTGGTCCCGCCCTTTGTTGGACCCGCGGGGCCCTAAGATGGTAGCTTCCTTCGGCTTGAGATGAGTGGAGCGGTCCTGTAACGGTCATTACTTGTTTTCTCATAATCAACTAAAGGTATGAATAAAGAATTCTTTTTCCCCTTCGCTTTGCTTAGGAATGCGGTAAACGTCGGCGGAGGCGTGGTTCGGCTTCGTCGATCCGTGAGGGATCAACGCGGGGCCTTGGGAAGGGCCCCTGGCCCGAAGCTGGGTTGGGCCTACCGAGGCACTGGGGATGATACCGGAGTGAGGGTTCGGGGACCGATCCCGATGTTTGGCGTTTAAGTTGGATCAGCCGAATCATTTGGAGTTTTGACAAAAATGGGATTCCTTTCATACCAGATGGGGGGGGGGGGGTCGTCGAAGCCGCCCTTTACATGTGAGAGTTTACAGAGGGTTTTTCATACATTAGCCAAGTTAGACCCTATGTTCGCTTCTCTAGGGACTTCGTTAGGGGCTCGGCGTTTGATTAAGAATCTTCGGATGGGAGTGGTCCAGGGCTGGTATCATCTTGTACACGCATCGTCTCCGGCTTCTGGTCTTCGATACTTGGCTTCAAGAGGACTCCTATGAGCACTGTCTGATCGAGACCCTTGAAGGAGGAAGGGGCGAGTTTGGATAGTGCGTCTGCTTGAGCGTTCTGTGCCCGGGGGACTCTGCTAACTGTGGCGTAGCTGAAGGATGCCAGGATTCGTCGGAGTGCCGTTGAGCATCCAATCATGCAATCATCGCGGGCCTCGTATTCCCCGGTGATCTGGTTGACCATGAGCTGGGAATCGCTGAAGAGATCCCAGATATGTCGGAAGGCTTTCAAGCGAAGAGATCTTCGTTGCGGCGGGCGCGGGCGATGATGCGAGCGGCTCATCCGGAACTACTTTGATTCCTCCTCGGCGTCGAACAGGACCTCTTCTAGTTCGTCGAAAGGCTCGGGAGCTGGGCCCTCTCTCTGGTACGAGTTCAGCGGCGTCGAGAGGGAACACACCCTCTCCGACGGCAGTCATATAGCGCGACCGCGCGACTTCGTGGCTACCTCGGGCGATGCCTATCCCTTGGTGGGTGGGGAATTTGAGTTTTAGATGGTAGGCCGAAGGTACCGCCTGGAAGGAGCTCAGTCCGGGTCGGCCGAGGACGGCGTTGTAAGTTGTCTTGATGTTGACAATCATGAAGTCCATGGATTCGGTCCTCTCGTCAGGAGCCGACCCTGCGGTGACCTCGAGGGTAACAATCCCTTCTATTGCGACAGGGGCGCCGAAGAATCCATGCAATGGGTATCTGGCGGGCTTGAGCTTCCCACCGGGTAATTTGAGGCTCTCGAAGGTTTTGAGGAAAAGAATATTAACTGAGCTACCGTTGTCAACGAGGATTCGGCGTACCTCGCAGTTAGCCACGTGGAGGTTGATGACGAGGGCATCGCAGTGGGGTAGGTGAACGCCTTCGAGGTCTTCTTCTGAGAAGCTGACTGTCCCCGGCTGTGGCTTGGACGAGGGGTTGTTTTGGACAGCATTCGCCTCTTGGAGGAGGGCTTTTCGGGATGTATTTGACCCTCCTCCTATCGGCCCTCCGTGGACATAGTGCAAGATGAATGGCGTATCCGTGGTTCCCTTGGACCCGAGATCCTGTTCGCTGAGGTGGGCCGTCGCATGGTTCGGGGGCGAGAGTCTCCGTCTCCTATCATCTTGCCGATCCCGTCGGCCTTCCCGGGTGAACTGTCGGAGGAACCCTTGTGAGACGAGTTCCTCGATTTCGTCTTTCAGGGCTCGGCATTGATTGATATCGTGCCCATGATCTCTGTGGAAGCGACAGTAGAAGCGCTGGTCTTGATTCCTGTTGCTATTAGGTCGGGAAGGTAGTCGGACGATGCCTTTGTCTTCGATTTCCAAGAGGATGGCGGATATGTTATTGGTCAAGGGAGTGTTTCTCTCGAAGCGGGGGACCGGCGGGACCTTCTTCATGGCCCCCGCGTCCTTCGGAGCTTTCTTGGATGGTTCGACCTCTCCGACCTTCCTTTTTCCCTTCCCGATGGCCTCCCGGGTATCTTCGGGGTTAAGGGCCTCTTTCTGCCCTGATGTATTTTTCGACCCTGTTGAGGAGATCGGGAAAGTCAACGGGGGGTCTCTTTGCCAGTAAGGCTTTCAGCTGTCCATGACGAACGTTGTGCCGAAAGGCCGCAGAGGCGACGCCTGGATCAAGAGAGGAGACCGACCTCGCCTCCGTGGTAAATCTTCGGACGAACACTCTGAGGGATTCTCCCTCTATCTGCTTGAGCCCAAGTAAAGAAGCGCTAGTCCTCTCCGCCTTCCGGCTGGTGACGAAGTGGGCGAGAAAATTGCCCTCTAGTTGGTCGAAGGAGTAAATGGAGCCGGGAGCGAGCTTTGAGAACCATTCACGAGCCGGACCTCGAAGGGTGGCCGGGAAGTCTCGGTACAGCAGGGGATCTGAGGCACTGTGAATCATCATGAGGGTTTTGAAGCCCTCCATGTGATCAACAGGATCTCCCTCGTCGTCGTAGGTCTCGAACTGAGGAAGTCGGAAGTCCCGGAGTATTTCTGCCTGGAGGATGGGGACGGAGAAGGGGGGTCGGATAGGTCTGTACCCCTGAGCCGCTCTTTGGCCGCCGTCCCCTATGTGATCGAGGCGATCTTCCATTCCTTGGAGGCGCCTTAGGAGTATGTCATTGCCTTCTGGCTGGATTGTTGATGGTCGGGACACGCTGGCCTCGGAGTCCGACCTGGTTTGGGAACGGAGTGTTTCTCCCCTGGGGGCCCGTCGGAGGGCCCCAAGAATTTCTCTTCGGAAGTCCTGGAACTCCTTCTGAGTGACGGGGGCTCCCTCGACCCTGTTTGGTTGGCCTGAAGGTTGTCTTCCGATGCGGCTGAGTGCGGGCTTCCGTCTCTCGGGCGGTGGTCGTGGATGGTTCGGGGCCGGGTTGGAAGCGGCCCTTCCCCTGCTGCGGGTGATTTGACGGTTAATGATTATTCCTCGTAGGTAGGGCTGGACTGTACGGGTGGCGCTTTGCCGGGATCCCTGACGGGAATCTTCGTGCCTTGATGCGCGTGGCCCGGCATTGGTATTTGGTGGGGGCGAGTCCCGTCGGTTGACGGAGGAAGCAGCCCCCTTGCCCTTTGAGGCCATAAGAGTTCGGCTGTCGAGGTCGCTCGATGGTCGGGCTCGGGTCGGCTTCTGAAGCAGTGTTCCCACAAACGGCGCCAACCTGATGCGGTTTATTTCTGGGAGACGTGTGGATGCACCAGGTGTGAGTTCGGACTCAATTTGTAGTTGAAGGAGAAAGCTGCTCGTCTGACGACCCTAGGCTGACCGGGTGGAACCTGTGGCGACCTCGGGGTGGTTCGGAGATCTGGGCTCGGATCAGAGGATTCGGATCCGAGGTCTTGTGTACCTGCAAACGGTCCTGAAACACCGGGGTTTGTCCCGGTGGCGGACCCTCCGACGATCTAGTCAGTCTCTGTGAGAGAGTAGCAATAACTAGGTGAATTTAAGTGGCAAAAGATTGATTACCTGAAAAGGTGGGTGAGGGTCTAGTATTTATAGAGAATCCTAACTGGGTTTGGATCCGCTTGGGGGCCGGGTCTAAACCCGAAAGCCCATGGGCCTGTCGTGGCAGAAGGCCCAGGGGGTTTAGGGCTGACGTGGCAATACCAGGAGTGGTATAGGGCTGACGTGGCAAAACCCTGAGCGGTATAGAGCTGACATGGCTGATCGTGGGTCCTCTGTGCCTCTGAGAGAATCGGAGGGCCTAGGCTGTGCCAGGTCATCCCCCTGCTTCGCCAGAGAGGAGGGGCGGCTCATGGGGCTGTCACGGATCGGAGACCGAGGGCCACTGAGGCTCGTCGGATACGAGGAGGTCGGCTCTGGGGGGGTGCAATTGAGGTTCGGCGCCGACCCTGTAATGGTTCGAAGCCGAGCTAGATTGCTATTTTCACTTTTCTTGAGTGAAAGTTGTATTGGGCCTTGGTTGGGCCCGCATGCCATTTTTACCCTACCACAGTTTACAACCCCATCTCTCCTATTATAATAGTTACTAGTATCATACACGTGCACACGTGCACGTGGGGAAAATTGAAGGGTTAATGAAAAGGATGAAAAGAAAATAATTTCCAAACTGATCCACTTCCGAAAATATTTACCAAACTGGTTCACTTTCGAAAATATTTATCAAAGTGGGTCATTTTGCCAACACGTGCGCTGCACGTGTTGGCTTCAAAATGACAACAATGAGAGCATCCACAGTCGTGGGCTAAATACCCAAAATTTGGAAAAATATCAAAAAAACGAGCTGCAGTCGTCGTCCAAATACCCAAAATTTGGGTGTACGATGAATAGTGCATTGCCAAATATAGCAGACGATCTGGCCAAATGCAAAATATAGCTAACGGACTATTATCTTCCGTCCGAACCAATTGACGGGAGATTATCTCCCGTCCGAACGATTTTTAAAAAAAAAAAAAAAAATTTAAACAAAGTCAACCAACGGCCTATTATACACCGTCCAAGGAGATTGACGGTAGATTATATCCCGTCCGAACCAATTTTAAAAAAAAAAAAAATTCAAAAAACGATCCGATTGGCCGACGGGAGATTATACACCGTCTGTTGAAAATGACGGACGATTATCTCCCGTCCCAGGCCTTCATTTGAATTTTTTTTTTGTCGTTTAGTGCATTAAAAAAAAAAATTTAAAAAAGCAACTTTCATTCGTACACGTCATTGCAAAATGACGGGAGTTTATCTCCCGTCCCAGCCTTTTCTTGATTTTTTTTTATTTTTTATTTTTATTTTTTGTCTTCTAGTGTAATAAAAAAAAAATTTTTTTTTTAAAAATTTGGAACGGACGATTATACTCCATCATTCTTAATGGACGGATAATAATCTCCCCTCCGGCTATATTTTAGCAACCAACGACTGCAGCAATATTCTTTTTTTTCTATTTTCTAATTGCTATTTACCCAAAATTTGACAAGAACGACTGTAGATGCTCTCAGACAGATGACACTAACCCCTTCTCCCTTCTCCCATTATAATAGTGGAGAAGAGATGGATACAAAATAGTGTTGCCAGTCCAGCAAAATCCATGCATGCAAATTTTCAAATAATGTCAACATACAAAATTACAACTCTACACCAAAAAGGCAGCGAGTCCCTTACACGTGCACCTCACATGCAACCACCGATATTTATTCCCCTCTGGCCTGAACCGTAATTTCCCACCCCAGTATGACTGCCAACGACTTCAACCGACAACGAGGCGAGCATTCAGGCTATTCAGCAAACAAGCACACAAACCTCTCTATAGAGATGGCGGGAACACAGCCCACCAATCGCGAACCATCACGCGGATCGCTGACGTGGCACTCCAATTTCATATCCCGCCCTATGATCGTAAATTTGTGCTATCAAAAATATCTTTTAATTCAATTCCCTCAACACCCCTCCCTCTCTTCCCCTTCTTATCTCCCCTCTCTCACCTCACTCACTACCAAACCCTCACTTTCTCTCTCTAGAATCCCTAACCCTAAGGTGAGGGAATTGCCCTCTTTTCGGCCGATTTTTCGACGGATTTCGACTCATTTTCGGTGATTTGTTGCAGGTTCCTTTGCGATGAAAGGAGGGAAGGCGAAGGCGGACACGTCGAAGAAGGCGGAGGCCAAGTGAGTTGACTTTGATCCGATTAGATCAGGTTTTCTACCGCTTTGATTTATTTTTTTTTCGTGCTTCTAATTTTTGTTTCATTGGTTTTGGGGATTGGTGAAGGCTTTCGGTGAAGAGGAAGGCGACGGAGAAGGCGAGCAAGAAGCCGGCGAAAAGCGCCAAGGCGGCTAAGGATCCGAACAAGCCGAAGAGGCCACCAAGCGCTTTCTTCATCTTCATGTAAGCTTCTCATCTTTCTTGATTTGTTAAATTAATTATTTTTAAAAAATTAAATATGTTTTTTTCTTTTCAATTTGTGGTTTGGATCAAAAGGGAGGAGTTTAGGAAACAGTTTAAGGAGAAGAACCCTAACAACAAGCTAGTCTCCGTTGTAAGTACCTTCTTCAACCTGAGATCTGATTTTAACTTTTTTTTATATTAATTTTTGTAAAATTATTTTAATTGAATTTGTTTCTAAATTAGGTTGGAAAGGCAGCTGGTGATAAGTGGAAATCTCTCTCTGCAGCTGTGAGTAATTTTACCAAAAAAGCAAATCTGAGATTTGTTAATTTTCATTTGTTAATTGAATTTATTTGCAAAATTTTTAGGAGAAGGCTCCGTACGAAGCGAAGGCAGCGAAGCGAAAGGCTGACTACAACAAGACCATGGTCGCCTACAACAAGAAACAGGTACTAAATTTTATTACATTTACCTCCCTCTATGTTTACAAATTATGTAGAACATGATTTACAAAATTGCGTGGTTTCAGTCCGACGGTGCAGGGAAGAAGGCGGTGGAAGAGGAGGAAGACGAGGACGAATCCGACAAGTCCAAGTCGGAGGTGCACGACGACGACGAGGACGACGAGAGCGGAGATGTAAATTTATTAGAAAATACTCCTTGTTAAAATTTATATTATTCTATTGTTTATATATTGAATTTTAATTTGTGCAGGATGAAGAGGATGATGATGACGAGTAAGGAACACAGGGGGGATGATGGATTGGAGCTGGTGAATTTGACAAATTTCTCCCTTAAAAAAAGAAAGGAAAAAAAATATTAGGGGATGATTAATATTAATAGGAGTAGGTGGTTGTTTGTTATGTAATACTATCTTTCATGTCGAGGGCGGCTAAATCCTGGCCGTTGATCAGGTCGCCTTTGTATTTAGCTGTCTCGTATTGTTCCATCTAGTGTTTTGTCTGCCACTCGCGCCTTTGTATTATCAACGTCTTTGTTCTTCTATGATGATGATGATGCTGCCTTAGTATTAATTATTAATTAAAAAAGAAGAAGAAAAGGAAGTATTCTCTCTGTGGCTGTCATGCTTTTAAGATATTTTTTGAGAGTGGGTGGTAGGGACTGTTGATTGAGTTTGTAAGAGCATCTTAGAGCATCTGTATTCGTGTGCCATATTCCCAAATTTTCTAAGATTTGAAAAAAATATTCAGGGCCGGCTCTGGGCCTGTGCAACCTGTGCGGTGCACAGGGCCCAATCAAAATGAAGGTCCCATTTTTCATTTTTTTTTAACTTCCTGGAGATATACAAGAAGGCCCATTTTTCATCAGATTAGCTAATCTTTACAGCTATTCTATTTATTGCAGGAAGTCAAAAGATTAACTTTCCAACTATAGACATTTATGTTGGCTTTTGATCTACTAAACTCAAAAAAAAACCTTTTCATCTTCCATTCTTCCTAGTTCCTAAAATAATCTGAAAATTTTGATCTACTCTACCTTCCTCCGGCCAGTCCGAATGTCCGATTGAATTTGATCCCCCGTTCCGGTATCCTACTCCTCACTTTCTGCCTCTTTCTTTCATCTTCCCTTTTTTTTATTGCAATTTTTAGGTTATATATATAATATATGAATATATCCATGGGTTCATTTGTATGCTAGAGGTTGGAGATGAATGGATGATATGTTGTTCAGGACTCTAAGAGACTGTTCTTTTTCTCCTCTTATAAGAGATTTACCTCTTGTAAGAGGTGGTCCACCTCTTACAAGAGTTTTTAAAGGGTTCTTTTTTTACCTCTTATAAGACATTTTCTCCAAAATCTCTTATAAGCCTAAAAGACTTCTAGTAGCCTCTTTCAAATTCATATAAGACTTCTATTACTTAAAAAGTCTATATTACCCCCGGAAATGCCGTCAATGATCATAGCGTTTTCAATAATAATTAGCACAGAGCGATACTATGTGGGGATACTAATTGAAGAGACCGTAGATCCATGAAGTGTGAATTCCTGTAACTAGTATCAACTGCCAAGCTAATGATATTCTGACTATCAGTCATTTACTGATGTTTTATTTTAACATACATTGTATTTTGTTTTATTTTGATTTAATTTATTTAAATTGTCTTTATGTAGACTATTTGTGTTGGTTTCGATCATAATTCAGTAAAATGATTTATGAGATGTTCATGGCCAAGTCATGCATGCCTAAAATTTTTGGATGAGAATCCCATTTGATAATTGATGATCACTAATTAAAAAATTTAATTGTGTTTGTTAATTTTGAAGTTTGTGGAAATTTTGCATTGTGTGCTTAACTTGTGTTATGTGGGTTTTTTTCGTTGAAAGAAGATTGAGGATCCATATTATGGATTATGACCAAATTTGTTGACTTTGTGAAAAATGTGGTAGAATTAACGATTTACTTAATTTTAGATATGAAATGTTGATATAAATTGAGAAATTATATAGTAAGGGCAAAAATGTCTAAAGTATAGAAAAGACTCTTGTAAGAGGTGAAAAAAGAACAAAAATATCTTATAAGAGGTTCTTATAAGAGGTTATTTTTATATAAAAAAAACACCTCAAAAAGAGGCTCTTACAAGAGGCTCTTACTGTAAATCTCTTATAAGAGGTAACCTCTTATAAGAAACAAAAAAAAGAACAGTACCTAATTTGGTGAAGTGATTTGTGTTCATTGTCTGAAGGGCTTGGGTTGCCACGGAACCCAACACCTTCGGCAATATAATGAAGACCACTGATATGGCTAAAAAATAGGATTAAATCGGGACCGTTCACATCGGACTCGAATCTTAAAGCTCAGGGGTAAAACGGTAATTTCACATGCAAATGGGTCCGAAGCGGGTACTGGGTCTCCTTCTCACAGATCCAATAACCCGCAAACGGATCCACCTCAGCTGGGTACGGGTTTCAACCCGCTACCAACCCGATCCGACAAGATACAATCAAGGTCCCTGATTAGATCTAAATCAACGGCCATGATTCACAGCTATCTTTTCACTGGGGATTAGGGATTAAATTCCTTAACTGATTATAGGGGTATACCTTATCAGATTACATGCCTTATCTGATTACGGGGAATATTCCTTATCTAATCACGGGGATTACATTCCTAAAACCAGTCCCTAAGACGCCTATAAATACCCCTCACCCATCTCCATTAAGAGGTAATCAATCTTTTTCTAGTTAAACGCTCTTTCATAATCATTTCTGGATTACTGACTTGAGCGTCGGAGGGTGCGTCGCCGGGATCAACCCCGGTGTCTCGCACTTCCTTGCAGGTGAACGGCGGGAGTCAACGGTCAAAGCTCCGACGAACAGGTTAGGCGTTTGCTATTCAGGTTTTCCACGAACTCACAAATTCATCTGTTTGCCCCCACACCGAAATTAGCGGCAACAGATTGGCGCCGTCTGTGGGAAACATACGAATAGCAGCCCCTCCTCTTTCCGTCGAATAGATCTTCTCCAGCCATGCCTCCGAGAAAAGCCAAATCTAGGGGGTCCCACCGTGGGCCCAATCCCGCCGATCAGCAGGAGCCAGTCCCTGACCAACCCGTTCTGCAGCAGGAACGACCTCCGCTTCAGACGAAAGACCCCCTTCAGCAAGATCAGCCCCTTCAGAATCAGCAACCCCCCAAGGGTCCGACCGGACCTCAGAATGCTGGTGCGGGGGGCTCCCGCGGAAAGCAACCTCTCCACCAAGACCGCATCTCCATACACAATGCCTCTACGGATTCCATGGCATCACACAATCCTCAGAGTCGGCAGAAGAAGGACGTGGATCTTCGTCACCATCTGGACGAAAAACGGGCCCGAGAGGGAACCTCCCGCCACTATCGTCCGGGTGAACGATCTCCCCGTCACCGGGATTACAGAAGGTCTCCTAACCGTAGGGGGCGAAGGGAATCCCCCGAGCATCGCAGAAGAAGGCCACGCTCCCCCGTGGGTCGGCAGCAGCCTAAGAACGAGGAGGCACCAATCACCCGTGCCGAGTTCCAGCAGTTCCAAGCGACCATTCTACAAGCTCTCACCAACGCACCCAAGGCTCCATCCCCTCCCCCGGTCCGAAGCCCTCTCCGACGGTTCCCCTCTCCTCGTCCTGCTCCTACTAACTCCCGGCGTACCCCAAGTCCTCGTCGCTCCCGAAGCTACCATCGCCGCAGCCCTCGTTCTCCTTCGTATGAAGATGAGTCTCGAGGCTCGGCAGATCACCGTCGGAGGGATGACGCCATGTACCGCCGCCTTCATGAAGTAGAAAGGTGCCTGGGTCGGATAAACCGAGAAGAGGAGCTTAGGGGGAGGACCCTACGTCCTAGCCAACCCCCTTTCTCCCGAACCATAGTGGATGCACCTGTCCCGTTCGGCTTCAAACCTCCCCAATTTGAGACTTACACCGGGGAGACCGATCCAGTCGATCACATCGAAAGCTTTAAGACTTTGATGCTCCTCCATCAAGCTTCCGATGCCCTCCTCTGCAAAACCTTCCCCGCGACACTGAAGGGCCCAGCTCGAGAGTGGTACTCCCGCCTCGCACCGTCTTCCATATTCTCCTTCGAGCAGTTCGAGACACTCTTCATCACCCACTTCGTGAGTAGCAGGCGCACGGAGAAGACCAGCATTTCACTCCTCCAGCTTAGGCAAGAGAAAGGTGAGAAGTTAAGAGACTATGTGAAGAGGTTCACAGCTGAAGCCAGGACTATAGCCTCCCTCGACCAATCCGTCGCAACAGCCGCCTTCCAATCCAACGTCTTCAATTCCAGCCTCCGCTCCTCTCTTGCTAAGAAGCCTCCACAGAACTTTGCCGACCTCCTTCTCAGGTGTGACAAGTACATTCGTGCCGAAGAGGCCGCCTACCCTCCAAGCTTCGGAGGGTCTGCCTCAGGGACGAAACGAAAGCTGACCGAAGAAGATGAGGGCTCCCAAAAATCCCAGAAGGACAGCAATGGACAGCGTCGCCCGACTCCTCGGTTTGAGAAGTTCACCCCCCTCATTGCCAACATATCAGAAGTCCTTATGGAGGTGGACAACGAAGGGCTACTCCGCGCTCCCCCGAGAATGAATACACCTGGCAAGAAGAGGAATAAGGATAAGTGGTGCCGCTTTCACAGGGACCGCGGCCACGACACGGATGATTGTCGGGCTCTCAAGGAGGAGATCGAAGAACTCATACAGCGGGGGCACCTGATCCAGTTCGTCCAAAAAGAGGGGGCCGAGCTCCCCACCTGAATCACCACCTCTTCCAAACGAACAGAAAGGCCCGCCGAGCTTCAAGACTCAGCTCCTCCCAAGAGGTCCTCACCTTATTGTAGAAGTAGGATTTTGATTTTCAATAAGGCCGATGCTTGTAACTCGGCCAACAGCATGTAATAATGGCTCGCCCTATTGGAGCAGCCATTTAGTTTATTTCAATAAAACTTATCTCTTCATTGAAAATTATTGCTCTTGCTCCTCTATCTCTCTGGGTTCGGAGTCCAGCTTCTTCTACATGGCTCCTCCCGCAACTCACTAAACTCTAACGATGGCTCCGGAGTCCAACACTTGGTTCGATTCTGCTTCGAATAACTCGCTCTTAAGCGGGTTAGAAGTGGTTCGCCATTCGAAATTGCTCCCACAGCCGTTGAACAACTTAAACGATGGTTCCGGAGTCCAACACTTGGTTCGATTCTGCTTCGAATAACTCGCTCTTAAGCGGGTTAGAAGTGGTTCGCCATTCGAAATTGCTCCCACAGCCGTTGAACAACTTAAACGATGGTTCCGGAGTCCAACACTTGGTTCGATTCTGCTTCGAATAACTCGCTCTTAAGCGGGTTAGAAGTGGTTCGCCATTCGAAATTGCTCCCACAGCCGTTGAATAACCTCACAATGGTTCGGAGTCCAGCACTCGGCTCGACTCTTCTTCCTCGGCTCGTCCTCAGACGAGCCAGGAGTGGATCGCCGTTCGAAATTGCTCCTGCAGCCGTTGAATGGATCGGAGTCCAACACTCGGCCCGATTCTACTTCGCAAGTTCACTCCTAAGCGGACTAGAAGTAGCTCGCCATTCGAAACTGCTCCTGCATCCCTCAAACTAACCTCACGATGGTCGGGGTCCTATGGCTCGACTTTACTTCACCGGCTCGTCCTTAAACGGGCCGGAGGAAGATAGCCATTCCGAACTGCCCCACGACCATCCGAGCTGAGTTACCCATCTACCGAGAAGCAAAGTGGCGGAAAATGTGCCCCAAAATCCGTGCTCGGATCTGCCGAACAAGATGCATCTACCGAGCAGCTAAGCAGATGAAGAGCAAGAAGAAAAAGAGGCTAACAGGTCAGGGTCGGATCCAATACCCTCGGTCCGACCCATACCCTTCTTAGCTCCTTCATTCTTCTCCTTCTTCAGTCTTCCCGCCAAAGGTACCCAACACTTCTGCTCTTCTTCACTGTGCGAAGGAACGAGGCAGGGGAGAGAACCCGAATGCCTCTCCTCCCCTTCCTCTTTCTTCTCAAGGCCAAGCTCTTCACTCCGCTCGCCTCCAAAGCGGAGCTCTTCCCAACGAGTTCGGAGCTCACAACCCTCCCCTGGAGTTGCTTCTTGCACTCACTTCAGAGAATGGGTCTCCCCAGCACCTCTTCTCCTAGGAATGGAGCTCCTCTTCAAAAATCTCCAAAACCAAACAGAATAGAGACAACTTCAGAGCTCCTCACCTTTCCCATATGCTGACCCATCCTCCCGAGCCGAGGAGCAGAGCTTCATCGACCTATCCCCTTCATCAACTCAATAAGCTTCTCCTCACGCTCGAGCCATCCGAACAGCCGAGCTACCGAACAGCTCAACCGAGTCTTCAAGGAACACTTCCTTCAAAACAGACAACTCAGCACCTCGACCAACGGTACTGACCATCCGAGCCGAGGTGCCCGGGTACCGACCCTCGTATATGGCAAAAAATCGTCCCGAGGCGATCTCACCGTTAGATCATCTCCAAATTCGCACTCAAGCGTGATGGACGGATCAGATCACGCCATGTCATCACAAAACGACAAGATAACATTTTCTCGAAACTCGTGCCTCTTGTCTCGTGATTCGCGCTACGATCGTGATCAACCGTCCAGATCGAGCTGCGTAGCCTGGATCTGCCAATCTACCAACCTGCGAAGCGGCAAAAATGTGCCTCAAAATCCGTGCTCAGATTCGCCGAACAAAGCAAGCAGATGAAGAGGAAGAAAGAAAAAGAGGCTAACGGACGGGGTCGGATCCGATACCCACGGTCCGACCCATACCCATCTTAGCTCCTCCCTTCTTCTCCTTCTTCCCCAACACATCTCCTCTTCTCCACTGCACGGAAGAACAAGGCAGAGGAGAGAACCCAATTGCCTCTCCTCCCCTTCCTCTTCTCCTCTTCTCCACCGTGCGGAAGAACAAGGCAGAGGAGAGAACCCAACTGCCTCTCCTCCCCTTCCTCTTCTCCTCTTCTTCACCGCGCGGAAGAACAAGGCAGAGGAGAGAACCCAAATGCCTCTCCTCCCCTTCCTCTTTCTCCTCAGAAGCGCTGCCGATCCGAAGTGCTGCCGTACCGACCCTCGTTTATGGAGAAAAATTCGGCCGACCCCATCTAACCGTTGGATCATCTCAGAATTCACACTCAAGCGTGATGGACGGATCAGATCGCACCACGTCACCGCAAAACGACAAGATAACGTTTTCTCGAAACTCGTGCCTCTTGTCTCGTGATTCGCGCCACGATCGTGATCAACCGTCCAGATTGAGCCACGTAGCTCGGATCTCAAATCCGAGCTACCGAACTGCCGAACCGCTAAGCGGCAAAAAATCTCCTCATAATCCGTGCTCGGATTGGCCGAACAAGAAGCAGATCCGACGAGCTCGGATTTTGCGAACAAGGAAGGAGAGAGAGAGAGAGAGAGAAAAAAAAAAAAAGCACAAGGCCCGGGTTCGGACCCATCAAGGGGATCCGACCCGAACTCCACTCCTCTTCTTCCCCATGTTCCCGCCAAAACAATCAGTGAAGAAAAAACCAACCTCTTCTTCATGACAAAACCCAAAAAAAAAAAAAAAAACACCTCGTCACCTTCAAGCTCTACGCCGAACCACTTCCGCCGAGCTCCCAACTGCGCCTCCAACATGCCGAGGTCCACTTCCAACGAGCTCTTCTCCAATTACGAGCTCAGCGCTGCCGAGCACGTCGTCGACCTCCATATTGCCGATCCCATAGCCGAGCTCGACTCCCTCGAGCGAAGCTCTGAACCGGCGAACCCAACATTCATATTCAACCTTGGAGCGCCGAGCACCCCTCCGCCGGAGCTCAAATTCTCCGCCAAGCTCGAACCCACTCCACCTGTCGAAGCTCCGAAACGCCTAGTTCGCTCATCTCCGACGTCCACCTCAAGGTCGAGCTCACCGCCTCGTCGAGAATCCCACTGCCTCACCATCACCGCCGAGCTTCTATGCCAAGCTGCTGTGCCGAGCTCTCCCTCCATGTGCTCGCTCATCTCCGACCTCCTACACTGCCGACCCACTTCAATATGCCGAAGCTCCATTCCCGTCACCTCCAAGCTCGCCTCCAAGTCACGAGACCCTCTCCCATGCCGAGCTCACCATCGGAGCTCCCCACGACCGCTTAAGTCTCCTTCGTCGAGCTCCGAAGCGCGAAGCTCCAATACAGTCTCGAGCTCCTCCCTCATCGATCGCCGAGCTCGCCACCGCACTGCTACCGCCAAGCTCCGAAGTCGAAGCTCGAACTCCTTATCTTCTGCGTCAAGCTCCTCCCTTCGCGAGCTCTTCCCCTCACCGAGCTTGAACGGCGGCCGAGCTGCAACCATCGAGCGCTGACCTCGACTCCAAGCTCTTCACCAACCAAGCTCCCCCTCCGCGAACTTCCCGCCGAACCACACCTTCGACGAGCTCCCAAATTCGCAGCGAGTTCGGTGGAGAAAGAAACGAGGAGGGAGAGAGGGAGACGAAGGAGAAAACGAAGAAAGAAGCAGAGGAGAAGAGAGAAGCAGAGCGGAGCAAAAAAAAAAAAAAAAAAAAAAAAAAAAGGCCACGTGGCATCATCTCAGTGATCCGGGGTGCCTCCGCCGAAGCACCGAACCGAGGTGCCGAATTGCCGACGCTGTAAATGAAGAAAAAAAGTGACCGACCAACACGATCCGTCCGATCGTCTCAAAATTCGCGTCGCGACACGATCGACGCTCAGGAACGCGCCACGTGTCCCGATCGTGATCTGCCTCACGATGCGCGCTGATCTGATCATGATGGACGGCCAGAAACGCGCCACGTGTCCAGATCGCGATCTGCCTCACGATGCGTGCTCATCTGGTCATGATGGACGGCCAGAAATCTGCCACGTGTCCAGGTAATATTTAAATTACTTATTTATTTATTTAATTGTTTTTTATTTAAAAAATCCAAAAAATATATTTAAAAATCGAAAAAATTAATTAAAAATTCTAAAAATAATTATTAATTCAGAAAAAATTATTTTTAAATTCTGAAAAAATAATTATTAAATTAGAATAATTAATTAATATTTTAGATAATTAATTATTTAATTCGGAAAATGAATAAAAAATTCAAAAAAATGAGAAAAAATTCAGAAAAATCTGGAAAAATCACCAAAAATCCAGAAAATTCTGAGAATACTTTTGGGCATTTTACAAGCCCATAATAACGCTTTTACACCCCGAGCAAGATTCCAAACTCCCTTAAGAACACCGATAAAATCCCGTACGCCATTAGAACAGTTAAACTACTCCTCAAAGGCTGATTACACTCAGTCTTTAGGAGTGGGGGGCTCGTGATATGGCTAAAAAATAGGATTAAATCGGGACCGTTCACATCGGACTCGAATCTTAAAGCTCAGGGGTAAAACGGTAATTTCACATGCAAATGGGTCCGAAGCGGGTACTGGGTCTCCTTCTCACAGATCCAATAACCCGCAAACGGATCCACCTCAGCTGGGTACGGATTTCAACCCGCTACCAACCCGATCCGACAAGATACAATCAAGGTCCCTGATTAGATCTAAATCAACGGCCATGATTCACAGCTATCTTTTCACTGGGAATTAGGGATTAAATTCCTTAACTGATTATAGGGGATATACCTTATCAGATTACATGCCTTATCTGATTACGGGGAATATTCCTTATCTAATCACGGGGATTACATTCCTAAAACCAGTCCCTAAGACGCCTATAAATACCCCTCACCCATCTCCATTAAGAGGTAATCAATCTTTTTCTAGTTAAACGCTTTTTCATAATCATTTCTGGATTACTGACTTGAGCGTCGGAGGGTGCGTCGCCGGGATCAACCCCGGTGTCTCGCACTTCCTTGCAGGTGAACGGCGGGAGTCAACGGTCAAAGCTCCGACGAACAGGTTAGGCGTTTGCTATTCAGGTTTTCCACGAACTCACAAATTCATCTGTTTGCCCCCACACCGAAATTAGCGGCAACAACCACTTAGACCAGCACAACTACGCTGGCTTTATTAAGTAGGCATTCTGAAAATTTACACAGAAAAAATATTGTTGCTTGTGGTTTCATTGTCTATTCAACATTGTATATTGTTGCTTGTGGATGATCAGTGATTCAGTTGAAGAAGAAAGTTTCATCTACACACAGAAAAAATAATAAAGTAAATTAGTAACTAGTGCATTGTGAGGGAATTTCTCATGCTGTGGGTATGTGGTTCGCTTACTACCCCATACTTGATCAAGATATTGTGTAGAGGTTCAATAAAACAAACATGAAAACATTGTTCTTCTACAAAAAAAAAAGATCACCTCTTTCGTAAAAGGTCACCATTTTCATAAACAGTTGTGGTAGATAATTTATATAATGAGACTTCTGTTTCTTGATGGATAAAGTGTCTTGTTATTCTTGCAGGCTTCCTTCAAGAGATTCTAAAGCAAATTCACACATCAGATTTGTTTACGACTTCGATCAGGTTGTTTTGTTTCAACTTAGCTACTTGATTATTAGACATAGTTTTTTATTACAAAAAATATTTTCTAAAAAATATGCATCTGGTTATGAGAAACTAAAGAAAAAAAGAAGGCTAGAACAATTAACCCAATCTAAAAAAGGAGCCCTTAATAAGTCAAGAAAGTGTAGTTGAAACTTCAAAAGAAAATGAATTGGTGAATTATGTAGGTCACAATATGAATGAACATGTTGATAATCTAGTTCAGAATAGAAATGAAAATATTAATGATATAGCTCTTGGTAGTTACAAACAAGTTAATAATCTTGATCATAATGAACATCCAAATCTTGATTTTTTTTGTAATAAAGAACCATGTTCATCAATTACAGTAGAGTTGAACATTTATGATCCAAGAACTTGGGATAATCTAGACACAAAATCAAGAGATTTATTAGTTGAAAAAGGTCCTATAAGAGATTTATTAATAGTAAATGGTCCTAAAGATAAACTATCTAGACATTTCTCTTCTTCACATTACACACGAAATTTATCAAATGGAGAGAAACAAGATAGAATATGGCTGGTGTATTGGAAGGATATTGATAAAGCATTTTGTTTCTGTTGCAAATTATTTAAAAAAAGTCTCCAAAAAGGTAAATTAGTAAATGAAGGGTATTACGATTGGATACATCTTAGTGAAAGACTTAAAGAACATGAAACAAGTAATGATCACCTCATTAACATGAACATTTGGTTTGATTTACGTCGAAGATTAGAAAAAATGAAACAATTGATAAAGATATTCTAAATCAAATTAATGAAGAAAAAAAACATTGGCAGGAAGTTTTGCGAAGAATAATTTCATGTGTAAAATATCTAGCTAAACGTAGTATACCCTTTCGTGGATCAAATGAGAAAATTTATGAAAATAATAATGGAAATTTTCTAGGTTTAGTTGAAATGCTTGCAGAGTGGGATCCAACAATGAAAGAACATGTTCGACGAATTATAAATAGTGAAACTCATTTCCATTATCTCAGTCATAAAATACAAAATGAATTGATTAATATGTTAGCTAGTGAAATAAAAAGTGCAATCATTGAAAAAAATTAAAGAATCAAAATATTTTTCAGTAATACTTGATTGTACTCCTGATGTAAGTCATCAGGAGCAAATGTCTTTGATAGTACGTTGTGTAGATGTTTCTATAAGTCCAATAAAAGCAGAAGAGTATTTTTTAGAATTTTTAAAAGTGAATGACACAACTGGACAAGGAATTTTTGAAGAATTAAAAAATATGCTAAAAACTCTTGATCTTAATATTGATGACATACGAGGTCAAGGATATGATAATGGGTCTAATATGGAAGGAAAACATCAAGGAGTACAAAAAAAACTCTTAGACATAAATCCTAGAGCATTTTACACGCCATGTGGTTTGCATAGTCTTAATTTAACACTTTGTGATATGGCAAATTGTTGTGTGAAAGCACAAGATTTTTTTGGAGTAGTAAACCGTATTTATACATTGTTTGCTAATTCTACAAAGTGATGGCAAATTTTAAAAAATAACGTAAATAGTTTAACTGTTAAGTCGTTGTCTGCCACATGATGGGAAAGTCGTGTAGAAAGTGTTAAAGCAATTAGGTTCCAAGCTCCTGAAATTAGAGAAGCTTTACTTGAATTAGCAGAAACTGATAATGAGTCTAAAACAAAGAGTGAGGCTAAATCTTTAGCAAAACATGAACTTGGAGATTTTGAGTTTTTATTAGCCATGGTTATTTGGTATGAAATATTGTTTGCTGTTAACTTAGTGAGCAAAAAATTACAATCTGAAGACATGCTTATTAATGTTGCTATAGAACAAGTAGAAGGGTTGATCAATTTTTTTGAAAATTTCAGAGAAACTAGACTCAAACAAGCCATAATTGTCGCTACACAAATTGCTACTGAAATGGAAGTTGAACCTGTGTTTCATGAGAAACGTCAAATTCGTAGGAAAAAACATTTTGATGAGAATGTTGATAACGAGCCAAAACAATCGTCTGAAGAATCTTTTAAAATTAATTATTTTTATTATATTGTAGATCGAGCTATTGGTTCACTTAAGAAAAGGTTTGATCAATATAAAGCATATGAAGATATCTTTGGATTTTTATTTAGCTCGGATAAATTAAATTCATTAGACGATACCCAACTGAAAACATGTTGCGACCATCTTGAAATTGTTCTAAGACATGAAATGTTTTCTGATCTTGATGGAAAAGATTTATTTGGAGAACTAAAAATTTTACGAGAAATTTTACAAAAAGAAACAAAGACAGCTATTGATATACTAAACTTTTTTAAAAAGCAAGACTATTTTGCAAATGCATTCATTGCTTATAGAATTTTATTAACTATACCTGTTACTGTTGCGTCTGCAGAAAGAAGTTTTTCCAAATTAAAATTATTGAAATCTTTTCTCAGATCGACAATGTCACAAGAAAGACTAAATGGACTAGCTTTAATATCTATTGAAACTGGTTTTTTAGAAAAAATTGATATGAGTACCACAATTGGTGATTTTGCATCTAAACATGTGAGACGATCATTTTTTAAATGATACGTTATGTCGTGTATTTCTTCTACTGATAGGCATCTAAACTACTAAATTTGATGTTTTGTTGTTTTGTTTTTTAAGGTTTTCTCTTGGAACTCCTACAAGATGCTGGAATTTTAGAGAGATTAGAGATTATTGAAGATACTAAGGTTTTGCAACTTGAAAGGTATTTTCAAATGAATTTATATAAAATTATGGTTGATATAAAATGTACGCTACTTATATTTTTCAATTGAATTTGTATAATATATGTAAGTATATATACATGACATCGAAACCAATTTAATACTAAAATTAGTATTAGAATATGTAAAGAAGGCCCAATTTATTTTTTTGCACAAGGCCCTCAAAATCTTAGAACCGGCCCTGGGAAGGGATTTAACTGAAGACATCGAAAATTTAATCACCCAGTCAGTAGAGACCAAGATCCTATCAAGTTTAGCTAAAATTGGCGACGATTGCATGTTAGACCAGGTGAAGAGCCTGTTAGTGACGGGAATGTCAACCAGTTCTAGGTCTGCGATAACCTCATTAAACGCTTCCCTATCAGATTCACTGGAACCTCTACCTCTGTGTTCTTAGTTCTGTCCTCACCACCGAGGGGTGCAGCCAAAGTGTGTGAATCGCTCTTAGTTCTGTCCAGAAAGTCATCCTAGATGCAGAAGTGTGCGGCCTATAGACCACTGTAATCAGGGCCGGTCCTAAGATTTTGAGGGCCTTGTGCAAAAAAATAAATTGGGCCTTCTTTACATATTCTAATACTAATTTTAGTATTAAATTGGTTTCGATGTCATGTATATATACTTACATATATTATACAAATTCAATTGAAAAATATAAGTAGCGTACATTTTATATCAACCATAATTTTATATAAATTCATTTGAAAATACCTTTCAAGTTGCAAAACCTTAGTATCTTCAATAATCTCTAATCTCTCTAAAATTCCAGCATCTTGTAGGAGTTCCAAGAGAAAACCTTAAAAAACAAAACAACAAAACATCAAATTTAGTAGTTTAGATGCATATCAGTAGAAGAAATACACGACATAACGTATCATTTAAAAAATGATCGTCTCACATGTTTAGATGCAAAATCACCAATTATGGTACTCATATCAATTTTTTTCTAAAAAACCAGTTTCAATAGATATTAAAGCTAGTCCTTTTAGTCTTTCTTGTGACAATTTCGATCTGAGAAAAGATTTCAATAATTTTAATTTGGAAAAACTTCTTTCTGCAGATGCAACAGTAACAGGTATAGTTAATAAAATTCTATAAGCAATGAATGCATTTGCAAAATAGTCTTGCTTTTTAAAAAAGTTTAGTATATCAATAGCTGTCTTTGTTTCTTTTTGTAAAATTTCTCGTAAAATTTTTAGTTCTCCAAATAAATCTTTTCCATCAAGATCAGAAAACATTTCATGTCTTAGAACAATTTCAAGATGGTCGCAACATGTTTTCAGTTGGGTATCGTCTAATGAATTTAATTTATCCGAGCTAAATAAAAATCCAAAGATATCTTCATATGCTTTATATTGATCAAACCTTTTCTTAAGTGAACCAATAGCTCGATCTACAATATAATAAAAATAATTAATTTTAAAAGATTCTTCAGACGATTGTTTTGGCTCGTTATCAACATTCTCATCAAAATGTTTTTTCCTACGAATTTGACGTTTCTCATGAAACACAGGTTCAACTTCCATTTCAGTAGCAATTTGTGTAGCGACAATTATGGCTTGTTTGAGTCTAGTTTCTCTGAAATTTTCAAAAAAATTGATCAACCCTTCTACTTGTTCTATAGCAACATTAATAAGCATGTCTTCAGATTGTAATTTTTTGCTCACTAAGTTAACAGTAAACAATATTTCATACCAAATAACCATGGCTAATAAAAACTCAAAATCTCCAAGTTCATGTTTTGCTAAAGATTTAGCCTCACTCTTTGTTTTTGACTCATTATCAGTTTCTGCTAATTCAAGTAAAGCTTCTCTAATTTCAGGAGCTTGGAACCTAATTGCTTTAACACTTTCTACACGACTTTCCCATCATGTGGCAGACAACGACTTAACAGTTAAACCATTTACGTTATTTTTTAAAATTTGCCATCGCTTTGTAGAATTAGCAAACAATGTATAAATACGGTTTACTACTCCAAAAAAATCTTGTGCTTTCACACAACAATTTGCCATATCACAAAGTGTTAAATTAAGACTATGCGAACCACATGGCGTGTAAAAATGCTCTAGGATTTATGTCTAAGAGTTTTTTTTGTACTCCTTGATGTTTTCCTTTCATATTAGACCCATTATCATATCCTTGACCTCGTATGTCATCAATATTAAGATCAAGAGTTTTTAGCATATTTTTTAATTCTTCAAAAATTCATTGTCCAGTTGTGTCATTCACTTTTAAAAATTCTAAAAAATACTCTTCTACTTTTATTGGACTTATAGAAACATCTACACAACGTACTATCAAAGGCATTTGCTCCTGATGACTTACATCAGGAGTACAATCAAGTATTACTGAAAAATATTTTGATTCTTTAATTTTTTCAATGATTGCACTTTTTATTTCACTAGCTAACATATTAATCAATTCATTTTGTATTTTATGACTGAGATAATGGAAATGAGTTTCACTATTTATAATTCGTCGAACATGTTCTTTCATTGTTGGATCCCACTCTGCAAGCATTTCAACTAAACCTAGAAAATTTCCATTATTATTTTCATAAACTTTCTCATTTGATCCACGAAATGGTATACTACGTTTAGCTAGATATTTTACACATGAAATTATTCTTCGCAAAACTTCCTGCCAATGTTTTTTTTCTTCATTAATTTGATTTAGAATATCTTTATCAATTGTTTCATTTTTTTTTTAATCTTCGACGTAATTCAAACCAAATGTTCATGTTAATGAGGTGATCTTACTTGTTTCATGTTCTTTAAGTCTTTCACTAAGATGTATCCAATTGTTATACCCTTCATTTACTAATTTACCTTTTTGGAGACTTTTTTTAAATAATTTGCAACAGAAACAAAATGCTTTATCAATATCCTTCCAATACACCAGCCATATTCTATCTTGTTTCTCTCCATTTGATAAATTTCGTGTGTAATGTGAAGAAGAGAAATGTCTAGATAGTTTATCTTTAGGACCATTTACTATTAATAAATCTCTTATAGGACCTTTTTCAACTAATAAATCTCTCGATTTTGTGTCTAGATTATCCCAAGTTCTTGGATCATAAATGTTCAACTCTACTGTAATTGATGAACATGGTTCTTTATTACAAAAAAAATCAAGATTTGGATGTTCATTATGATCAAGATTATTAACATGTTTGTTACTACCAAGAGCTATATCATTAATATTTTCATTTCTATTCTGAACTAGATTATCAACATGTTCATTCATATTGTGACCTACATCATTCACCAATTCATTTTCTTTTGAAGTTTCAACTACACTTTCTTGACTTATTAAGGGCTCCTTTTTTAGATTGGGTTAATTGTTCTAGCCTTCTTTTTTTCTTTAGTTTCTCATAACCAGATGCATATTTTTTAGGAAACATTTTTTGTAATAAAAAACTATGTCTAATAATCAAGTAGCTAAGAAAACAACCTGATTGAAGTTGTAAACAAATCTGATGTGTGAATTTGCTTTAGAATCTCTTGAAGGAAGCCTGCAAGAATAACAAGACACTTTATCCATCAAGAAACAGAAGTCTCATTATATAAATTATCTACCACAACTGTTTATGAAAATGGTGATCTTTTACGAAAGAGGTGATCTTTTTTTTTTTGTAGAAGAACAATGTTTTCATGTTTGTTTTATTGAGCCTCTATACAATATCTTGATCAAGTATGGGGTAGTAAGCGAACCACATACCCACAGCATGAGAAATTCCCTTACAATGCACTATTTACTAATTTACTTTATTATTTTTTCTGTGTGTAGATGAAACTTTCTTCTTCAACTGAATCACTGATCATCCACAAGCAACAATATACAATGTTGAATAGACAATGAAACCACAAGCAACAATATTTTTTCTGTGTAAATTTTCAGAATGCCTACTTAATAAAGCCAGCGTAGTTGTACTGGTCTAAGTGGTCTTCATTATATTGCTGAAGGTGTTGGGTTCCGTGGCAACCCAAGCCCTTCAGACAATGAACACAGATCACTTCACCAAATTAGAGTCCTGAACAACATATCATCCATTCATCTCCAACCTCTAGCATACAAATGAACCCATGGATATATTCATATATTATATATATAACCTAAAAATTGCAATAAAAAAAGGGAAGATGAAAGAAAGAGGCAGAAAGAGAGGAGTAGGATACCGGAAAGGGGGATCAAATTCAATTGGACATTCGGACTGGCCGGAGGAAGGTAGAGTAGATCAAAATTTTCAGATTATTTTAGGAACTAGGAAGAATGGAAGATGAAAAGTTTTTTTTTGAGTTGAGTAGATCAAAAGCCAGCATAAATGTCTATAATTGGAAAGTTAATCTTTTGACTTCCTGCAATAAATAGAATAGCTGTAAAGCTAATCTGATTAAAAATGGGCCTTCTTGTATATCTCCGGAAAGTTTAAAAAAAAAGAAAAATAGGGCCTTCATTTTGATTGGGCCCTGTGCAACCGCACAGGTTGCACAGGCCCAGGGCCGGCCCTGTCCCTTCCTAAACCAACCTCGAATCATGTCCCTATTATCTTGTCTTCCGGGAAAGTGCAACCTAGGAAATCTCCAATGTTTAGATTCGAGAAAGCATGCTTAGAAATCCAGGGCTTCCATCACATGGTCTGCGAGAATTGGTACCGACCGACTAGAGGGACCGAAGCGACCGCTATTTGGTGCGAAAAAATTAGAAGACTTCGGGCAAAGCCCAGGAAATGGAACCGGACCAGATTTGCACTGATTTGGAGGGCAAAAGATTCACTTCTTGAGAGTATCGAGGAACTTGAGAAAACTGAAGTAACTAGAGACCTGCTACAGGATGAGCGGAATAGGTTGCTCCAATTTCAACAGGAAATTGACCAACTCTATAGGCTTGAGAAAATCAAATGGCAACAACGGTCCAGGATCTCTTGGTTCAAAGAGGGAGACGCGAACACAACATTCTTCCATCGAGTAGCCAGTGCTCGATGTATATCTAATCTCATTCACTCGATCCATTCGAACTCAGGAATGATTCAAGGTGTCGAGGATATCAGAGTGGCATTCCAATCTCATTTCAAGCGCCTTTGGACACAAAGCGGATTTGAGAGTCCCTCTTCACCACGAGTTTTGGCAGGACATGATGGGCATCTCAGACCTTTCGTTTCGAGACCTAGAAACACCCTTTATGGAGAAGGAAATCTCGGAGGCAGTCCAGCAACTTGGAAAGGATAAAGCCCCAGGCCAGATGGTTTACCAGTCCTTTTTTACCAGACATTCTGGGAGGGAAATCAAAGATGACCTGCTGAAGTTGTTTACTGATTTCTACCACCATAACCTCAAATTAGGTTAGAATTAATTTTGTGGAGGTTGTGCTGATCCCTAAGAAGGAAGACTCTTTGCAGGTGGGTGACTTTCGCTCTATTAGTCTCCTAAACTGCTCAGTTAAGATCATTGCCAAGACTCACTAATAGACTGGGAAAGGTGATGGATGAACTCATTAGTCACGATCAGACGAGATTCATTAAAGGACGATGTATTCAGGACAGTATAGCCAGGCTGAAGAAGTTATCCACCAATGCCACATTTCAAATGCTAAGAGCTATCTCCTGATGCTGGACTTCGAGAAAGATTACGATTAGGTGGAATGGGACTGTCTTCTAGAAGCACTGGATGGAAGAGGATTTGGGATTAGATGGATCAGATAGATCAGATGGATCCACACATGTCTAACCACCAGCAGGACTGCAATTTTGGTGAATGGGATTTCGGGACACCCATTTTCATGCAAACGAGGCCTCAGACAAGAAGATCCGCTATCCCCCCTCCTCTTCACCAATGCGGCAGATGTACTTCAATCCATGATGGATCTCGCCGGTGGCCAAGGGAGCCAATCGCCAAGGTTGTTCAATCCTTCAATATGCAGACGATACCTTCTTATTTAGAAATGGCAACATTGGGGAAACAACCGCCTTCAAAGGAATTCTGTATAGTTTTGAAGCTTGGTCTGGCCTCAGGGTTAACTTTCATAAAAGTACTCTTATCCCCATTGCCATATCTACAGAGGAGGCACAAGAACATGCCACGATTCTCAATTGCTCCACCGAGAGTTTCCCAATTAAGTACCTCGGGCTGTTACTGAGATCGGGGAAACTAAAGAAGGTTGATTGGTTACCCATCATTGACCGGGTTGAGAACCGTCTAGCAGGCTGGAAAGGTAAAACTCTATCTTTGGGAGGGAGAGTCATGCTTATTAATGCAGTCATCTCAAATCTGCCAACCTATTATTAGTCATTCTTTGAAATGCCGCGATGGGTTATTCAGAGAATTGACTAGACTCGTAAATGTTTCTTATGGAAAGAGGAAAACCCGGATAGAAGCAGATATCACCTTATCAGATGGGAGAAAGCTTGTATGAAGAAGATACACGGAGGTCTAGGAATTATTGATCTTCGAGATATGAATCTTGCTCTTCTGGGTAAATGGTGGGGGGAAGTTTTCCACCATAATGGAGAAGGGTGGCAGGAGTTCGTTCAGGGATATCTACATGAGAATGGAACGAGGAATTTGGGCTTCAGGGTAGGCCCACGTGCGTCCTGGTTCTAGGAAGGTATCGCTAAGGCATACGAACCCTTCATTAGTTGTGTGACATCAGTTATCGGTAATGGAAGACTCACCAGATTCTGATGGGATAAGTAGTGTGGGGACCACACACTTAGAGTTCTATTCCCCGACCTTTATGATTAGGCGTCGCAACCGCACTGCACGGTGGTCGCAGCATGGAAAAGAAACACCTGGAAACCGGGCTTTAAACAAAAACTATACTCGGGCTCTCAGTTTAAGACTCATGGAACTTCAGACCTATATCACCAACGCTGAAATTAATTGCTCTCAAGGTCCCGATAGGAAGTCTTGGGGACTGGAAAAGAACGGCACATTAACTGTTCATTCCTTGTATAACCACATTTACTTTGGGGGATGTACCCCAAATTGGTCGACCGTTATTTGGAAGCTGAAAGCCCCACTGAAAATTAAAGTTTTCTTATGGCTGGTGCTCAACGATGCAATTTTGACTAGAGTAAACTTAACTACACGCCAACCAAATGTGAATTATTGTTGTGGGTTTTGCAACGCTGCCCCTAAGACTAGAGACCACATTTTTCTACAGTGTCTTAGGAGCAAAGTGGTACTCGTTGAGGTACTCAGTGCCCTGGGGACGAATCAGTATCCTACTGGGTATGAAGAACTGTGGGTAGGTCCAAAGTTCGCTACTGATCGAGAAGATCCATGAGAGAAGCTTGGTTTATCGCTATCGGCGCAACTACCTGGGTTCTATGGCTAAACAGGAATTATTGTTATTTTCGTGGAACTTGTAATAATTTATCTGCTAATTTGACTTATATTATGCATCTTATTTTTTTTTGGGGCTAATGTGGCTGCAACAGGACCCAGAGGGAGGATTGCGAGCGTCTTCCACGTAGAGGACTATGATGATGCCGAAGTCGAGATAGGCCCGACGATCGACTAACTGACTAACAGCTTAGCACTGTACTGTTGATAGATCCCTACCACCCCATGGTTTGTTGGGGGGGGGGGGGGGGGGGGGGGATTTGATGTATTTTGTTTAGACACATGTATGTTTTGCCCATTCTGTTCTTTTTTTATCCCACCCATCATGCTTGGGGTGGAGGTATGAAATTCTTAACACCGCACCGAGATTAACGGTTGGTTTGTTTGTTTGTTTTAAAGAAAATGTAGAGTATGACCACCCAGTTTAGAGATTAGAGATAAATTGTTAAGAATTTCATTTGTTCTCATCATATAAATGCATCGAGTTCGCTATTTACATGTTCACGTCACTTCCAGACTGTATCATTTGATGCTCATGCAACCAACATCAGCCCATACAATTTGTGCTTCCAAATATAAATTGGACTCATTAAAACTATCATTTTTCAAAAAAAGAATTTACTGATCAACAAAGGCCTTTAAAATTTCTTCAGAGAGTAAAGGCCCATGACAACTATTCTAGTTGCACATAATGTTGGTCCAGCTTAACAGAGCAGAGATTAACGATAGACAAAACTTCGATCACATGCTAAACATTAATACCTACTCTTATTATATGGCATACGATAACTAATATAGTATGTGATTATTAAATAAGTTTCTCAATAATCACGTAACATACAATGTATATTCCCTTCTACAACTCCATTAAAAATATATATATCTACTAAGTTAAAATTTATCAATCTACTCAACAAACACCCTAATCTATAATATTATGTATAGTCTCTACGTTTGTCACATTCAACCGACTCAACAACCTTATTAGACAATTCGAGATTAAACAAAGATCGGTGCATGTGTGTTAACTCTTGTTGTCGTCGTTTAGTGGGCTTAGATATATAAGGGACTATCCCTACCTAGTTGCATATTTCATTCCAACGTCATTTTGGTCAATGCATAATTCAATTCACTTCTAAGTTCTAACCCTACCCACATTTTCAAACAGCCTAGAATTTATGATTGGATTTGTCTCACCCTTACATTGGATGAGTTAAGTTTTATTTTCAGTATTGTAGTTTTTCCTTTTGTACGTTTACTAAAACTGTTATTAATGAAACAATGTGGTTTACTAAAACTGTTATTAATGAAACGGTGTGGTTATACTCTATAGTTTTCTTTTCTAAAAAAATTGTTGTTCTACACTCATCACTCTCACATTGTTACTTTGGTTTTTGACAAATATTTTATTGTGAAATTGTTTGCTACAAAAAATTGTTTCGAATAAATCAAATGACATTACAGTTATATACCCAAAAGCTAAACAAAAAGAAAAAGAATAAAGTAAATGACAGAAGAAATATTTGTGGCTTTACTACAAAAAGTACTAATCATTTTGGTCCAACGACCTCTCAAAGATATTCGTAAAAATGTTTTTACTCCAATCGCTTCTACTATCTTATCTTTATTATTATAACTCAAATCTTTATTATTATAACTCAAATTTCTTTCAGTATCCTATAAATGTTAAAACAATCATGATAACAACAGGGGCATATCTAAGTTTTAGGAGGTCTTAAGCAAATTCTAAAATGAGGTCATTTGCAAATTGAAGCTTCTACTATCTTATCTTTATCTCTACTATTATAATGGGAGAAGGGGTTAGTGTCATCTGTCACCGGATGTCATTTTGTCAACACGTGCAGCGCACGTGTTGGCAAAATGACTCACTTTGGTAAATATTTTCGACAGTGGACCAGTTTGGTAAATATTTTCGGAAGCGGATCAGTTTGGAAATTATTTTCTTTTTATTTTCGGAAATGGTTTTTTTTTTTCCTTTTCATTTGGTTTTTTTTTTTTGGTCTTTTCCCTTCTTCCTCCACGTGCATCGCACATGCATTTTTTTTCCTAATCCTTTTCATTCGGTTTTTTTGGGATCTTTTTCCTTCTTCCTTCACGTGCATCGCATGTGCATGATACTAGTTATTATAACTCAAGTTTCTTTTAGTATCCTATAAATGTTTAAACAATCATGATAACAACAGGGGCATATCTGAGTTTTGGAGGTCTTAAGCAAATTTTCAAATGTGGCCTTTTGCAAATTGAAAAATAATAATGACAATTATTTAAATGCAAACAAACTTGGAGTATTGGAGAACAAACTATTTAAATGAAAACAAATTTACATATATACTTCCAAAAAAAATTTAATTGATAACGTACGTTTTTTTATATGAAATGTCTCGTAATCAAAAGAAACTCGGATAAACGCTAACAACGGGAACAAAATATATTATCTCAAAGAGGTTAATATGATATATTAGAGAACACGATCAGAATGAAATGATGATAAATATATGTTATGAGAATACTAATTGGAAGCTTAAAATGCATAATAACGATATGCACTTGAAGATTTGGTAAGAAATTTATCATAAACAGGTAAATATGATATATATATGATAGAACATTGAAAAAAGATCATATAGTGACATACATAGGCAAAATGAAAAATAATATTAAATTCATAAAATAGTAAACTGACATGTATGACTATGTGAAAAATAATTAGATTTAAAATTAATAAAAATGATTGAAAAATTAATTAGCACATGCATGTTTTGAATATGTAACCTTCACATTATTAGCACAATACTCTAACCAACTAAATTAATAAGCCAACAATTAATATAATATAATTATGTCAGAAAATATTATATTTTACTTCTTAACATTGTAAATACTTAAAAAAATATGAGGTTCTATAAAATTGGAATCTCAACGCAGTTGCTTGTGCTGCTTGGGTCAAGATCCGCCCCAGACCAAGAGTCTCCCATATGCGGCGGCATTCGGCATCGCAAAGGTAGTCTAATATATTTTTAAGCTTTGAAAACTGTGGACTCTAGTGTCAATAGTTATCACAAAACTCCGCAGTCTAGTTGCTGAGACAGGGGAAGGTGTGCGCATGTTTAGCGGCGGTTCCACCGCCCAATTTCCTGACCATTATCTCATCCAATTTATATCTCATGCTTATTCAGATGGTTCTGGACCTTCTGGTTTAATTTTAGCGTATTTTATGAGTAATAAGACAATAAGATGCTTTTAATTTGTCGCTTACCAAGTGATTAATGAGGCAGCTTCTTTGAACTTATATCTACTTATTTTTTGACATATAAGAGCATCTGTAGTTGTCTTGAACCAAATTTTGGGTATTTGACAAATCTAGATAGAAAAATTGAGTTTGTGCTGTATTCGTTATTATTAAAAAATAGATGTTCGAAAAGAATTCTGGTCCATCATTTTTTTTTAAAAAGAAAAAAATCAAAAAGTTGTGGGATGGAAACCTGTCCACGTACTAGGAATAAGGAGGTTTTTTTTTTAATTTTTCGATCGGACGGGTCCTTGGATTTAATTTTTTGTTTTTATTTTGGGGCCGAAGATTAATTTTCGTCCAATACATTTAGGAATAGTAAAAATCTCATTGACGAATTTTTTTTCCTGTCCAATGCAACAAACGATAAATTGTTTTTTGTTTGCTATATTTTTCAAAATCTCAAATTTTCTATCATATTTGGTAGTCTACTGTTCACCATTCAATTTTTTGGCCAACGACTACATCAATTCTGTTCTCATTTTTTGAAAAAATTGAAAAAATAGCCGATGACTACTGATGCTCTAACAAGTATTTGTACATTCTTTGGGTATTATGAATTCTTTACTATTTAAGCCTTTTATTGGAGGGAATAAGCCACTGTCAGATTGGACGGTTGATTATCTTTTGTCAACTGTTTGATAGTTGTCTTGTCCAATATGGCAGTCCGCTATTTTTTTCCCAATAAAACTCATTTTCGAAATATTTCCTTTTTATAAAAATCCCACAAAAATTACTCTCTTCTATGTTCAAACCCAATTTTAAAAAATGCATTAATATCACTGTATCAGGCATTACAAACTGAAAATATAGTTGCAACAATCATTCTGCACACATCCACTTTATATAAATGCTCATGCAACCATCCTATGAAATGAAACAATTGAGAAGATATTCATTGAATATTTTTCAGACATCTATTTTTGTATGATCCCCTCGAAATTAGTACCACCAATGGGAAGCCACAAACTTAGGCATACTAACATGTCATATAAAGCATATCTTAAATGTGCACGAGGAAGGAACTGAGAGAGATGGAGCGGATAAACGGTGTACAAGTAAGAAACTGAGAGAGAGAATGAGCCTAAATTGGCACGAGAAATTGACCTGAACGAGGTCACCCTATCAGTAATATTAGATTTCGATGTATTTTTGTTTGTTGGTTGGGGTGTATGAGTTCCAGGACCCAGTATGTTAGGATCTGAACTTTACAAGCCTGATTTTTTATTAAATATTTTGTTAAATTCTTTTTAATGAAACGCGGGAGTATTCAACACACCGTTTAACGATAAAAAAAAATGTGCGCAAGGATATATATATATATATATTTTTTTTTTTTTTTAACCTAAGAAATAAACCATACAAATGCATCACACTCATAGTAGACACTAAGAGCATCCACAGTCGTTCATGCCAATTTTTGGGTATATAGCAATTTAGAAATAGGAAAAAAGGAATGTTGCTGCAGTCGTTGAAAGCTAAAATATAGCCGGACGGTAGATTATTATCCGTCCATTAAGAATAACGTGGCATAATTGTCCGTCCCATATATATATTTTTTTTAATCACTAAAAGACAAAAAAAAAAAAAAAATGGAAAAATTCCTGGACGGAATATAATCCACCTTCTGGTGTGATTGACGGATCATTATCAACCTTCCCATTTTATTTCTTTTTTTTTTTTTTTTTTAAAGCACTAGAAGACAAAAAAAAAAAAAAAGGAAAAATTCCTGGACGGGATATAGTCCACCTTCTAGTGAGATTGACGGATCATTATCCACCGTCGGTTGACTTTTTTTTTTTTTTAAGAAAACCCAGCGACGGATTATAATGTACTGTTAATCTCCTCAGACGGTTAATAATCAACCGTCGGTTGTCAAATTTTTTTTTTTTCTTTTTTCAAAAACTGGTTAATCATTGGGCCAGCGTACTTTTTGTACGAAACGGAGGATTATCTTCCGTCAATTAGGACGGACGGATTATAATCTTGCGTTAGCTATATTTTGGAAATAGCCAAATCGTCTGCTATATTTGGCAAGGAACTGTTCATCGTATACCCAAATTTTGAGTATTTGGACGACGACTGCAGCTCGTTTTTTTTATTTTTTCCAAATTTTGGGTATTTAGCCCACGACTGTGGATGCTCTAACCACCCTACATTTCTAGTCTCTACCAAAATCCTTGTTTAAGGCTTCAAGCTTAAGCTTCCCAAATCTAAACATGCAAACTCTTCCTTTCTCCCCCCCCCCAAAAAAAAAAAAAATAAAAATAAAAATTTAAAAAGAAAAGAAAAGAAAGAAAAATAACTTAATCTCAACGTTACGCTACGCTCCACTCTCTCCCATCATATCAAATCATATCAATCTCAGACCCGTAATTGTAGAACCTTTAAAGATACATTCACAAATCTTCGTATATATGCTCTCAATCTCAGCCGTTGGATCTTCCTCATGTTTCCAAAACAGACAAACACACCCTTCTTTTGTTTTTTTTTGACAGCTCAACATACAAATACAGTGTCTATATATTCATCAATTCTCTTCATATTCTTCTTTGTTCATACCTGCTTTCATTAATGGAGTGGGCAAAAGCTCTAACAACAACAACAACAAGCACTTGTAATAATGAATCTAATGACAGAGAAATGGAAGGTGAAGGGTTGATGATGGCAATGGGGGGTGATGGGCTTGGGGCTTATCCCGTTAGAGTCATGACTGATGAACAAATGGAGGTTCTTCGTCAACAGATTGGAATGTATGCAGAGATTTGTGAGCAACTCATTGAAATGCACAAGTCCATGACTGCCCATGGTGACACCATTGCAGGTATTTCTGTTGTTATTTATCAAGATTTGTTGGGTTTGTTTGAATTTGGGGTATGTTGGGTTTTGTGTGCTCTGTTTTTTGAGAATGTATAGTTTGTGATCTTCAACTGTTTGCAGTTTCATTTATTCATTGATGAGGGTTTAGTACTTAGTATGAAGATCTTTTTAATTATTTTGGGTTTCTCTTAATTTGTTTTGTATGATTATTAGTGATGATGATTTAATAGATTTTACTTGGTGATCTTGAAACAGTGCATTTTTTTAATAAAAGTTTTGGAGATATCTAGACCTGAACTTGGGGTTTCAAGTAACCTTCACCCTATTATCACTCAAGACATTGTTAGGTGGTTTTGAAACTGTCCCTTAATGCCTTGTTTTTTAAAAATAAATTTTATCTGATCATACATGACAGATACCTAATGCTTTTGAATATAATAATTCCTAGTTAGCAAACTCATTTTTTTCTTTAAGATTAGACCAATGCCCTACTTTGTGTCCTTGAGTTGAATTTTATGACTCAAGTCAGAAAGGCATAGCAATTGATGTGATCTGATCTGTATTTGGTTGAGCCAAAAGTACCTTTTAAAAGTTGTGGGGGAAAATGCATAGCATTTGTAGATGGAGAAATGCTTTACATACACGATATTCTATCCTAAATTTATATGGAGCTGGTCTTTTTGGTAATTGGTGGATCCACCTATCACTAAAAGATAAGCCTCATAAAAGTTGTTTTTTTTTATAAAAAGATGATCCCGTCGTCGTTTTATTAATGCAGAATTAAAGAAATAGAGTGGTACTATTTACATAGATCTAGCCATACATAGTCTATCGAGTAGGCTAATCAAAATAAAGTAAAATCAACGACGAACTAACAACATTACAGACGAATACAATATGCTTAAAAACTAGAAAAGCGATAAGATACAGGCTGCTCTAAATCCACAAAAGCACGCCATAGAAGCGGAGACTCGGCGATACTCCACCCTTGTCACCAACCAAACTGTCGCCTCTACTCTACCATCGAAACGGATCGGATAATCGAGGATGATCCGTTACCCCCTTATAAAAGTTTGGAGTAGAATCTCATGTATACGTAACATTTCTCTTGTAGATGGTACTGGAAGAGTTTTATTTTAGTTGGATTACATGGCATGTGTATTCTTCCTACTTTTTACTTGCAAAACATGACATGTGAAATGTGGGATAACGAAATCATAGGGTCGATGATGGAGTGGCACATGCATGAAGAATCAGTGACCAATGTAGGAAAGGAAACTGGGTGGATGCAGTAATCAACATACTGTGAACTCCACTTGACACTGTATCTAATCCTTTTCTCTTTTGAAGGGTTTGCTCTGATTTATATTCCTAAAATCTTTCATGTATCAAGTCTCCCACAAGTCCACATTTAGATATAGGACTCCCACATTGTGAGGCCTATCTATTTTGAGGCTCACTGATAAACATCTATATAACTTAAAATTATCATCCTGATATCAGCCATTTGACAACCTATTATGCCATCTCCACCACAAAAAATTCCATTTTCTCATAAGTTAATCACTTTGAAATGAAACCAATAGTTTAGGATTTTTAGGGCTAGATTACTTTCAGGAGAATAATTTAGGAAATATCTTTGTCCATTGAATTTGTCACTATTTTAGTCGGTTATTTAGTTGCAATTAAAGTAAACTAGTAATCTGCACGTGCAATGCACGTCCTAATAATTTATATTTTTAAAAGTAAATAATAAGACGTAATCTGGCATTGAATTTGAGATCTCCTTTTACTCATCACATACTACTCGTAATTTACACGTGTGATGCACGTCTTAATAAATAAATATTTTTTAAAGTAAAAAAATTTGACGTAGTCTGGCCTTGAATCTGAGATCTTTTTTATATTAGTTATGCACGTCTTAATAATTTTGTTTTAAAAATAAAAACTCTAGTGAGGACTCAAACCTGAAACCTCCTTCATATTAGTTATGTACGTGCATCACACGCGTTGATAGATTAATTACAAATGGCACTAAGGTCTTCTCCCATTATAATATTAGAGATTAGAGATTTACAAATTACCCATAGTGTGGTACCAACTTTTATTTTATATGAATAACACTTTTGTAAATAATTATGTCATAAATAAATTTGAATTTTTAGAGTATTATGGTAACTAACAACAGTTTAGTAATGTATTGTAATATGGATATTTTGTGGTTTCGTTAATTTTTCATTAACGAAATCGGTGACCTAGGTCACTTTTATCTATAAAAAAAAACAGTTTAGTAATTGAATGGTTAATATAACTGTTATGTTATGACCCAAATTGCTCTTAGGGCCCATTGGGCTTAGTATCTTCATATATGTAATACTTAGAATCAAATGAATACTAATCAACATTTTTGCCCTAATCTCTAATGGCAGCCGACATCTTCTTCTTCCTCTCTTCTCATCCATCATCTCAAAACCCTAACAATCCACAACCCATTCAAATCCTAACAAACAGCACATTTTTGCCCTAATCTCTAATAGCAGCCGACATCTTCTTCTTCCTCTCTTCTCATCCATCATCTCAAAACCCTAACAATCCACAACCCATTCAAATCCTAACAAACAGTTTGTTAGGATTTGAATGGGTTGTGGATTGTTAGGGTTTTGAGATGATGGATGAGAAGAGAGGAAGAAGAAGATGTCGGCTGCTATTAGAGATTAGGGCAAAAATGTTGATTAGTATTCATTTGATTCTAAGTATTACATATATGAAGATACTAAGCCCAATGGGCCCTAAGAGCAATTTGGGTCATAACATAACAATCTCCACCTTGAACCAAATTGCATCTAAAACAAACTAAAACATAAAGCAAACATAACCTAAACAAACTAGCAACATGCTAGAAACAAAACTAGCTCAAACTAGCTAGAAACAAACCGACATCAAACTTGAACAAAGCTTGAACTTTGCAATTGGAAGAGGCTTTGTGAGCATATCGGCCGGATTCGATTCGGTACCAATCTTCTTCACGGCAACCTTGCCATCCGAGATCACATCTCGAACAAAATGGTATCGAATGTCAATGTGCTTCGTCTTCTCATGGTACATGCGGTCCTTAGTCAAATGAATCGCACTTTGGTTATCACAAAACACCTCAACAGGACCTTCAAGTGAAGACATCTCACCAACAAATGCCTTGAGCCAAATAGCCTCCTTAATAGCCTCAGTAATCACCATATATTCGGCCTCAGTGCTTGAGAGTGCAACGGTGGCTTGAAGTGTAGACTTCCAACTAATTGCACAATCTCCAAGGGTAAAGACATAACCCGTCATGGAACGCCTCTTGTCCAAATCACCTGCAAAATCCGCATCCACAAAGCCCGTCAGTTTCTTGCCATTACCAAACTCCAAGCAAGCATCAATAGTACCTCTCAAATAGCAGAAGATCCACTTCACCGCTTCCCAATGCCCTTTCCCCGGACAAGAGAGATATCTACTTACCACACTAACGGCTTGAGCAATGTCGGGTCGAGTACACACCATCAAGTACATGAGACTCCCGACTGCACTTGAATATGGAACCTTTTCCATATATTTCTTCTCATTATCGGATTTTGGGCTTAAAGCGGCCGAAAGCTTGAAATGCGCCGCAAGAGGTGTTGAAACAACTTTCGCTTTCTCCATGCCAAAACGGCGTAGCACTTTCTCGGCAAAACTCCTTTGTGAAAGAAACAACTTTCTCTTGGACCTATCCCTTGTGATCTCCATCCCGAGAATCCTTTTGGCGGCCCCCAAGTCTTTCATCTCAAATGCCGAACTGAGTTGCTCTTTCAACCTCCTAACTTTTTTCAAGTTTGAGGATGCAATCAACATGTCATCCACATAGAGCAACAAGTAAATGAAATCCCCACCATCCAATTTCTTGAAATAAACAAAACTGTCATAATTGGAACGATGGAAATTAATACTCACCATGAATGAGTCAAACTTCTTATACCATTGCCGCGGTGATTGCTTAAGGCCATAAAGGGACTTCTTCAAAAAACCCACACGGTCCTCCTTTCCCGCAACCTCAAAACCCTCCGGTTGGCTCATGTAAATTTGCTCCTCCAAATCAACATGCAAGAAGGCAGTTTTCACATCCATTTGCTCCAATTCCAAATCCTTCATTGCCACCAAAGAGAGCAAAACTCGAATGGAGGTGTGCTTAACTACAGGAGAGAACACATCATTGAAGTCCACACCTTGGACTTGACTGTACCCTTTTATTCACTAGCCTTGCCTTATATCGAAAATCCGCGGGATTTGAGCCATCAATCTTCCTCTTAAACACCCACTTGAAACCCACAATCCTTTTACCACTCGGAGGCTTTACAAGAGACCAAGTCTCATTTTGTTGCAAAGATTGTAACTCTTCATTCATAGCGGCAACCCAATTGGCCGCATCATTAGAAGAAATGGCTTCCTTGTAGGAAGATGGCTCACAATACTCCACATCCTCTGCAATTGCCAAACAATAAGCAAAGTCGGAGTATCTATACCTTATAGGTGGTCTTGTTTCTCTTCTAGCTCGGTCCCTTGCCAATGCATATGGTTGTACCTCTTCTTGGGCTTCCTCCAAATTGACATCATCATGTGAGATCAAATCATCACCTTCTTGGACCGGTGCCTCAAACTCCACCTTCTTCTTAACCTTCTCATTCTCCTTAATAGTCGGCTCGGGTGCAACATCATTTGCCTTCAACATGGCCGACTCATTGAAAATGACATCTCTTGAAATAAGTAATTTGGATGATTCGGGACACCACAACTTATACCCCTTCACATTTCTGGGATACCCAACAAAAATACACTTCTTCGATCTAGGCTCCAACTTTCCTTCATTCACATGTACATAAGCGGGACAACCAAACACCCTCAAATTCGAATAATCGGCCGTCTTACCCGACCACACTTCTTCGGGTGTCTTCAACTCAATTGAAGTGGTAGGAGATCGATTCACCAAATAGCAGGATGTGTTGGCTTCCGCCCAAAACTCCTTACCCAAACCCGCATTTGAAAGCATACTTCTAGACCTTTCAAGTAGTGTCCTATTCATCCTTTTTGCAACACCATTGTTGTGGAGTGTTGACCACCGTCTTGTGCCGAACAATCCCTTCAACCTCGCAAAAATTATCAAACTCACGGTTGCAAAACTCCAAACCGTTATCGGTTCTCAACCTCTTAACTTTCCTTCCTGTTTGGTTCTCCAAAAGTGACTTCCATTCTTTGAAGGTGCGAAACACATCACTTTTCTCTTTCAAGAAATAAACCCAAACCTTCCTTGAGAAATCATCAATGAAAGTAAGCATATAACGAGAACCATTACCTTTGGAAGGCTCACGAGAAGGTCCCCAAAGATCCGGATGGATGTAGTCAAGTGTTTCCTTAGTCGAATGAATGGCCGTGGAGAAGCTCAACCTCTTATGCTTGCCAAATACACAATGCTCACAAAACTCCAAGTTGCCCGTGCATTGGCCACACAACAAGCCTCTCTTGCTCAAAATGGTCATTCCTCGCTCGCTTATATGCCCCAATCTCATATGCCAAAGCCTAGTAGTCTCCTCATCCGACATAGTACCCGAACGTGCAATGACAGCCGAGCCCGTGACCGTGGAACCTTGTAAGAAATAAAGAGTTCCAATTCTCTTCGCCTTCATGATTGTGAGAGCCCCTTTAGAGACTCTGAGGACTCCACCTTCACTTTGGAACTTACACCCCTTTTCTTCAAGAGACCCCAAAGAAATCAAATTCTTAGACAAATCGGATATATGCCTCACACCCGTCAACCTTCAGACCTTTCCATCATGGAACTTAATTGTCACCGAACCAATCCCGGCAACCTTACACATATTGTTGTTCCCCATGAGAACCTTACCATCCGTAGGCTCATAAGTCTCAAACCAATCTCTATTCGGAGTCATGTGTTGCGAAGCACCCGTATCCATCACCCAACAATGCATATCATCAATATTAGTATCTGTCACACAAAGAGTATCAACCGTGTCACATTCAGCCACATTGGCCTCCTCCGAAGAAGAACCTTTACTATCCGCCTTTTGTTTATTTTTGAGCTTGAAACAATCGGCCTTAATGTGTCCCTTCTTCTTACAATAGTTGCACGTCAAATTCTTGTGCCTAGACTTCGAACGGGTCCTTGTATCTTTCGAGTTTCGGTCCCATGACCTACCTCGATCAACAACTAAACCAACACCTTGGCTCCCTTTCTCATTATTGGTCATCTCACTATCAATGTGCAACTTGGCTTGCAAATTGCTCTTAACATCATCTAGAGAAATTTTATCTCTACTATAAATCAACATGTCTCTAAACGCCTTGTATGATGCGGGCAATGAGCATAATAACAAAAGGGCTTGGTCCTCATCCTCCACCTTAACATCAATCTTACTTAAATCATTCAAAATAGATGCAAATTCCGTAATATGATCGGAAATTGATGTACCTTCAACCATGCGAAGAGTGTAGAGGCGCAACTTCAACCGCAGTCGATTGGTGAGGGACTTCTTCATGTAGATGTTCTCCAACTTCTCCCACAAAGCCTTAGCGGTCTTCTCCGATAGGACCTCTTGCAATGTCGAATCGCTCAAACACAATTGGATAATAGAGAGCGCTTTATCATCCATCTCTCTCCATTTCTTATCCGGCACCGCATCAATCAACTTTTCTCGACCAAAAATGGCATCCTTAACGCCTTGGCTCGACAAAATCGCTGCCATACGCACTTGCCATAATGCAAAACTCGTCTTCCCATCATACTTCTCAATATCATATTTTCCCGACATATCCATTCAAATTTCTAAACCCAATTCAACAAAACACCAAGATTTTCTCCCCCAAAAATTGATTACTTAAATCACAAAAATCAAACCTTCCTTCTTGATATCGTTCTCCTCCGGTGCTCCCGACGACAAAGACCAAGAAGCAATCACCACGGGATGGACTGGACGAATCAGATCTGGAAGAGATCGGGACTGATCTGGGACGATTCTGGGACTGATCTGATCGGTCGGTTGGCCGGATCTGGACTGAAGAGGATTGTTCAGCAGGGTTGATCTGGGGCTGGACTGAGAGGATCTGGACTGAGGGTGGCGGAAGTGATCGGGAGAATGGCTCGACGACGGCAAGGAGAACGGCGACGACGGCGCCGGAGGAGAAGGGGATCGTCGACGACGGCAAGGTAGTAAGGTGTGGAGGTTTTTGGTGTTGGCTCTAATACCAGTTTGTTAGGATTTGAATGGGTTGTGGATTGTTAGGGTTTTGAGATGATGGATGAGAAGAGAGGAAGAAGAAGATGTCGGCTGCTATTAGAGATTAGGGCAAAAATGTTGATTAGTATTCATTTGATTCTAAGTATTACATATATGAAGATACTAAGTCCAATGGGCCCTAAGAGCAATTTGGGTCATAACATAACAATAACTTCAACTTAAAAATGAATGATTGAGATTAGATAGTTGATTGTCTGCAAATTACATGCTGTCTACAAATGACAACCCCAACTCTCCCATTAAGTATTAGAGATATTCCATAGATGAAAGGAAAAAAGTAAGGAAAGCATAAATTTTGAGGCTATTCTTAAGGCAGGTTAATTTTTCGACATCTCTTGATGAACCTAACCCATGGTAAATTGGTATACCAAAGGCATGGATGTAATATTTTTTATAGAATAATATTCGGATCCACAAATAATTGAAGTATGATGCTGCAGAGAAAGTTAATGGATCTTGCTCCGAATCAATAATGACTTATGAAACACATGTCGGTTGATCATGTCGAGAAGTTATGGAGTAACATTCATATTTATACTTCTCTATGTTTTACAGGTAGACGAATTTTCAGCAGATTTTTTCTGTCTCTGTTACCACTCAATGGAGTAACATATTAATTCCTCCAAAAAGAGTGTGTTTTTTTTCTTTCTTTCTTTGGAGTAATATTCCTTAAAAAAGTTTATGATATATAAATATAAGAAGTTATCTTAAATGCATAATGTAAATGAAGATTAATTTATATATAAGTAACCTACGGAGCAATTATGAAAAGAACGAATCAGTTATGCAGACATGCAATTACGATACACTAATTTCAAAATCTTTGTTATGATGTATATAAACTTTTTTATATTCTAGTTATCAGGCACTCTAATAAACTTGTGTACTTGCAATTTTTGCCACCCTTTTCCGAAGGCAATTGAGCTATACTGCCTAATTCACCTAATTAAGAGACTGGTTCAGTTGGGCTCAATCAGTAGTAATCAGTTCTCTCATGAAATAAACTAGATTCAACTATATATGTGCAACTGTAGGATAATGGCTCGATTCTGGTTCAGAGTGTTTTGGAGTATCTGCAGCTAAAGAAAGTCACAGCATATCAGTCGACTGATAGAAGGATCAGGCGACTGTCCAGAGAGTTTTTCGAAGGCTAAAGATACAAGCAGCAGCAGAGCAGCAGTCGACTGGCCAGTCGACTGTCCTGCACAAGACCAGTCGACTGAGTAGATGACCAGTCGACTGACGACGGTATTTTGAACTGGATCAGGCCCAATTCGAAAAGGCCCAATAGTTTCCCTATAAATACACTTGTTAGGGTTTTGTAATTGGTGACGAAAATTAGAGATCCCTAATTCGGTTTTGCAGCCGTCATTATTTGTAAGGGTTTGTTTTCGCCCATTGGTGATAATTTGAAGAAGAAGAAACCCCAACCGCCCCGTGGATGTAGGCATCGTTTTGCCGAACCACATTAAATCTGTGTGTCCTTTTGTGTTGGTTTGTTTTGTGTTTTCTCGCTGGTTCTCTCTTTGTATTTCGCATTGGTTTGCTTGTTGATTAGTTTGTATCGCTCACAACAAGTGGTATCAGAGCTTTTGGTTCGACCTAGAGGGAGATGGCGGGTGATGCAGATGCAACCAAGGAAGTTGTGGGATCAAGTTCATCAAGAACAACGATTCACAACGCAAAATTTGAAGTTGAAAAATTTGATGGGACAAACAATTTCGGGATGTGGCAATGTGAGGTTTTGGATGTTCTTGTTCAACAAGAACAAGATGTTGCTTTGGAAGTTGAAAAACCTAAGGATATGTCCGAAGCAGATTGGAAGAAGTTGAATCGAGTTGCGTGTGGGACTATTCGGCTCTTTATTGAGAAGGCTCAGAAGTATGATTTGATGAGGGATACCGTTGCTGCGGTGTTGTGGAAGAAGCTCGAAGACAAATACATGAGGAAAAATTTGGAGAATCGGCTGTATTTGAAGAAGAGACTTTTTCGCTTCACCTATACGGAAGGTATGTCTATGAATGCTCATGTTGAATCATTTAATAAATTATTGGCTGATTTGTTAAATTTGGATGAGCAAATTAAGGATGAAGATAAAGCCATAATTCTATTGAATTCATTACCTGAAAGTTATGATCATTTAGCAACTACTTTATTATATGGAAAAGATACTGTGAAATATGAAGATGTTGCAAATGCTTTGTTGAATAATGAAACTAGAAGAAGGGATAAGATGGTTGATAGAGAAACTTCTGAAGCATTGATTGTAAGGGGCAGGACTGAGACCAGATCTGAGTCCAAATCTGGGAAAAAGGGAAACAAATCTCGTTCCAAATCGAGAGGAGTTTCGAAGGACAAGAAAATACCGGCCAAAGATGAATGTGCTTTCTGTCATGAAAGGGGGCATTGGAAAAAGGATTGTCCAAAGCTACGAAATAAGGGAAATTCGACTGCAAATGTGACTGTTGATAATTTAGAAAGTGGCGAGGATTTTTCTTTTGCACTTGCTTCTAGTCCCTCACTTTATCAAGAAGTATGGTTTCTTGATACAGCAGCCTCCTATCATATGTCTTGGAAAAAGGAGTGGTTTACTTCTTTGGAATATATGGATGGTGGTGTAGTTTTGATGGGAAATGATGCACCTTGTAAGAAGGTAGGAATCGGGAAGATTGAATTGCTAATGCACGATGGTCTTATTAGGGAGCTTTCAGATGTATGGTATGTTCCAGATTTGAAAAAGAATCTGATTTCACTAGGTGCTTTGGAGGCCAGTGGTTTGAAATTTGCTAGTGAAGGTGGCATTCTGAAGGTGACTAGCGGATCACTCGTGGTGATGAAAGGGCAAAGAAAAAGGAACTTGTTTTTCTTGCAGGGAAAAACATATTTGGGTGAGGCTGCCAGTGTAACTGAAAGGCCTAAACAGGTTGTTCCCGACTCTACTAGGTTGTGGCATATGCGACTCGGGCATGCAGGAGAAAAGGCCTTGCAAGGGCTTGTGAAGCAAGGGTTGCTTAAAGATGCTAAAGGGTGCAAGTTAGAATTTTGTGAACATTGTGTTTTGGGTAAGCAAACTAGGGTGAAATTTGGTACAGCTGTACATCAGACAAAGGGTATCCTCGATTATGTGCACACAGATGTTTGGGGCCCTACTCAGACACCTTCTATGAGTGGTAGACACTGGTTTGTTACTTTTGTTGATGATTACTCCAGACGAGTTTGGGTATATACCATGAAGCACAAAGATGAAGTTTTGACATTGTTCACAAGTTGGAAGAAGAAAGTTGAAAATCAGACTGGTAGGAAGATTAAGGTTCTGAGGTCAGATAATGGAGGGGAATACAAGAACGATCCGTTTCTGAAGTTGTGTGAAGATGAAGGGATCCAAAGGCACTTCACAGTTAGGAAGACTCCACAGCAAAATGGGGTTGCAGAAAGGATGAACAGAACCTTACTTGAGAAGGTGAGATGTATGTTAGCACAGTCTGGATTGAAGAAGACATTTTGGGCAGAAGCTGTTATATATGCAAGCCACATCGTCAACCGTTTACCATCAGCAGCACTTGAAGGCAAAACGCCTATTGAGGTATGGAGTGGTAAACCTGCATCTGATTATAGTTTTTTGCATATATTTGGTTGTCCTGCTTATTTTCATGTAACTGAAACTAAACTTGATGCAAGAGCCAAGAAGGCTATATTTGTTGGTTTTAGTACTGGTGTCAAAGGTTACAGGTTGTGGTGTCCAGAACAGAAGAAGTTAGTAATCAGCAGAGATGTGACTTTTGATGAGACCAGCATGATTAGCTCGGGACAGTCGACTGGTGGTATTGTCAGTCGACTGGTGAGCAGCAGAAGAGTGGGACAGTTCTTCAACAGGTGAGTAGAAGAAGTTCGGGACAGTCGACTGATGAACAGGAGCAGTCGACTGGTGGTCCAGAACAGCAGAATTGTGGGAGCTCGGGACAGTCGACTGGTGGCAATAACCAGTCGACTGGTAGGAGAGTTTTCAAACAGGTGGAGTTAGAAAAGTTGTCAGTTGAGAATCATGTTCCTGTCCAAGATGAAGATGATGTGGTTGATACTGAGAATGATGAAGAAGTTCCTATCCAGCAGGAAGAATCAATTGCAGTAAGAAGGCAAAGAAGAGATATCAAACGACCGTCTCGTTTTACAGATACAGTTGCATTTGCTCTTCCCATTGTGGATGATGAAGTTCCCTCCAACTTCAAAGAAGCCACTAGAAGTTCAGAAAATGCAGATTGGAAAGTTGCTATGGATGAAGAGATGAACTCTCTTCATAAGAATAAGACTTGGGATCTAGTGCAACTACCAAAGGGGAAGAAAGCAATCGGTTGCAAGTGGGTGTATACGAAGAAAGAAGGTCCAAAAGGTAGTGTTCGGTTCAAGGCAAGACTAGTTGCAAAGGGGTATGCTCAACAGGAAGGAATTGACTATAATGAAGTGTTCTCTCCAGTTGTGAAGCATCCTTCTATTCGGATTTTGTTGGCATTGGTAGCACAGTTTGACCTTGAGTTGACACAGATGGATGTGAAGACTGCGTTCTTACATGGGGATCTAGATGAAGAAATTTATATATTGCAGCCAGATGGGTTCAAGACAGCTGGGAAGGAAAATTGTGTTTGCAGGTTGAAGAAGTCTCTCTATGGGTTGAAGCAATCTCCAAGGCAGTGGTATTTGAGGTTTGATCAGTTTATGAAGGTGCAGAGATATTCCAGAAGTGAGTTTGATCATTGTGTTTACTTCAGGAAGTTGCAGGATGGCTCTTTCATATATCTGTTACTATATGTGGATGACATGTTGATTGCCTCTAAGAATGCTAAGGAGATTCAAAATTTGAAGAATCAGTTGAGTTCTGAATTCGAGATGAAGGATCTTGGTGAAGCCAAGAAGATACTTGGGATGGAGATAGCTAGAGACAGGGCAAAGGGCACAGTGAGTTTGACACAGAAGCAATATCTTTTGAAGGTGCTGAAACGGTTCGGTATAGATGAGAAGACTAAACCAGTAAGTACACCCTTAGCCAGTCATTTCAGAATTAGTGCTTCTCAGTCTCCAAGTTCAGATGAGGAGAGACAGTATATGGCAAATGTACCTTACACTAGTGTGGTTGGCAGTTTGATGTATGCCATGGTTTGTACTCGACCAGACATCTCTCAGGCGGTGAGTATGGTTAGTCGATATATGCATGATCCAGGCAAAGAGCATTGGCAAGCAGCTAAATGGATTCTAAGGTACATAAGTGGCACCACAGATGTGGGTTTGAAATTTGAAAGGGATGACAATATTAGCAGGTTATTGGTTGGATATGTTGATTCTGACTATGCAGGTGATCTAGATAAGAGGCGGTCTACTACAGGCTATTTGTTTACTATGGCTAGGGCACCTATAAGTTGGAGGTCAAATTTGCAGTCCACTGTAGCGTTGTCTACTACTGAGGCTGAATACATGGCGGTTGCTGAGGCCATGAAGGAAGCCATTTGGATACATGGACTTTTGAAGAGCTTGGGAATTCATCGGGAGAAGGTGGAGGTACACTGTGACAGTCAGAGTGCTATTCATTTAGCGAAGAACCAAGTTCATCATTCGAGGACCAAACATATTGATGTCCGTTATCATTTTGTGCGTGATTTGATAAAGGATGGTGATATTCATTTGGTGAAGATTGGAACAGCTGATAATCCTGCTGATATGTTAACCAAAGTTGTTGGAGCAGCCAAGTTCAAGCATTGCATGAACCTGGCTAATATTTTGCATGTTTGATGATTTGGAATGGGGGGTTGGAATAGTGCTTCGCTATTTGTTCGCCTAGTATGTGATATCATACTAAGGTGGAGTTTGGATTTGCTGTTACATTTGATGATGAGCATTTGGAGTATTTGTGGAGATTGCTTGAGCTACTTGGAAGATCTTGCCAAGGTGGAGATTGTTGGATACTTGGTGGAAGATCTCGCCAAGGTGGAGATTGTAGGATAATGGCTCGATTCTGGTTCAGAGTGTTTTGGAGTATCTGCAGCTAAAGAAAGTCACAGCATATCAGTCGACTGATAGAAGGATCAGGCGACTGTCCAGAGAGTTTTTCGAAGGCTAAAGATACAAGCAGCAGCAGAGCAGCAGTCGACTGGCCAGTCGACTGTCCTGCACAAGACCAGTCGACTGAGTAGATGACCAGTCGACTGACGACGGTATTTTGAACTGGATCAGGCCCAATTCGAAAAGGCCCAATAGTTTCCCTATAAATACACTTGTTAGGGTTTTGTAATTGGTGACGAAAATTAGAGATCCCTAATTCGGTTTTGCAGCCGTCATTATTTGTAAGGGTTTGTTTTCGCCCATTGGTGATAATTTGAAGAAGAAGAAACCCCAACCGCCCCGTGGATGTAGGCATCGTTTTGCCGAACCACATTAAATCTGTGTGTCCTTTTGTGTTGGTTTGTTTTGTGTTGGTTTGTGGTACATAGCCAATTTACCAGCACAAAAGCAAATCAACTGAACTATACCTCGTCCTCGTCCTCGTCCATAGATACTGTAAAATTGTTTGTTTCTGTTGTGTTATCCATAAGATCTTGAATTCCACTCAGATATCAATTTTGCTTTACCTTATTCTTAGAATTTTTTTATTTATTTAAAGGAGGATAAATTTGCAACAAATTTATGTCTTTGATCCTGCTTTGTTAGGAATGAGGCTGGGAAGTATTTACTGTGACCCTCTGATGATGTCGGGAGGCATTCCTAAGATATCGGCGAGGCAGCGGTGGACCCCAACACCAATGCAGCTACAAATCCTTGAAAGTTTATTCGAACAAGGGAATGGAACTCCTAACAAGCAAAGGATTAAGGAAATAACTTCCGATCTCATACAACATGGTCAGATTTCTGAAACAAATGTCTACAATTGGTTCCAGAATAGAAGAGCCAGATCGAAACGGAAGCAGACAACTTCTTCCACTCACCAACTTACTGAAGCTGAAGCTGAAGCTGAGGCGAAGGGAAAATTAGAAAAGACTGATTCGCTTAGAAGTTTGGAGACCTTCTCTGAAATGAATTCCTTGCATCCAGAGATTAAGAGAAGTTCGGGTATGTCGTATCACTCAAATGACAGTTCAAAGTCGTCGGGCAGTATTGGCCAGTTGGCTTTCTATGAGCATGGTAATTCACCCCAACTATTAATTCAAATATTATTATTATTTGTGTGAAGTTATTTAAATTTTGAAGTTATGATGCAGGGATTAATCGAGCCACTGAAGATATGGGATTTAGTTCTTTTCAGCCGGGAAACAGATACAGCCTGAATGGGTGATGCTACTACCTCTGGGGGTTTCTGACACTGACCAAGTAAATGACTTCAAGAAGCAGAAGAAAAAGTTAGGATATATTTGCGGGCATTTTTGCACTTGTACATTTGATCATTTGCTTGATTTTTAATATTTTCAGCTAATGTAAATCAGTAGTTTGTGGTGATACATACTGAAGCATGACTCTTTCTTTCTATCTTGTGTTTTAAAGTTGTTTGTGTATTCTGGTTTGAGAAGTCTTATCTCCCTTTCTTTCTTTTCCTTTATTCTTATAATGGTCTGTTAGAATAAGGAAACTGCAGTTCTGGACCTGAAGATAAAAGTATCATTTTTCGTGCATTTTATGGTTGAATCAGATTATTTACATTTCATGTTTTAGACTGTTGGATTGTAACTTGTGAGAACTACTGATCGACAATAATCATGTCACTTTTGAGTGATTCTATAGTTGTTAAAAGTGGCTCTTCATGATTTCATCGCCATTAATTTCTCTCCTTGGTGTTATATATATCATCTGTTACATCTTTTCTTCACCTTTTAATGCTTGTTTCGATCTCTTTCCTTGAAGTCATCTCTTATTTATGTTTTCATATATCTGCTAATTGGTTCTTATGAATTGGAAAGTCCCACTAATTTATTTTGTGGAATGTGTAGAGACAAGTTGAGAGATGATAACAGTTCCATGAGCTTCCGCGTTTAGGAGAATGCGGGTATGTATCCCTTCTGTGCTTCCCATCTTCTCGCATTGTTTCTGTAAAATTTCACTGAAATATGAAATTCATCCCGTATCTTTCAGAATGTTAGTCTCGTTAGTTTTATACTGCTATGAACAACATTCTACAATAAAAAAGGACTCTAATCATGCATCAACAAGATTGTTCCTGGCTAAAAAAACAATCAACAGATTGTTCCACATGTTTAAACCCCTCATCCTGTAAAGTAATTTATTGATTGTAGATGGTTGCTGTAAACTCAGTAGAATGTAATGAATTAATAATACACTGGAAATGACTGAACTGAGTTGAATTTAGTAGATTTTATTAAAATTGGGGACTAAACTGATGAATGGATTCTAATTGGAGGACTAAATCACAGTTGCTATGATTTAGGGAACTATATTAAACGGAGCCCTTCTACTTTTGGTAAACGCGACATAGTTTTCTATGAATATTTATCATATAAGCAAAGTATAATTAGAATTGTTTCCCCCCTAAAAATCTTAAATTTTTATATCTTTGCTATGAATTGCTCGTAAGCTACTTAGACACGAAGTAGAAACTCGTTTAGGTTCCTTACGAGTTACCACATCAGCTACAACGTCATAGCTATCAGTATCATTGTTCAGTAGGTAATGAATTAGTTTTTTTTTTTTTAAAAACTGAAAGATAGCAAGAGAATTGCCGTCGGATCTCATATATAACTCAAGAAAATACAAAGAAGATACGTGGTCTCAAAACATCCCTCATTGTACATAGTCTCAAAATATATCAAGTCCCACATACAACCGACAAGCAAAAACCTAAGCAAACAAGCTTCAAAATCTATGAGTCTCGGTATTGTCTTGCATCCCGGAACCACCACTACCCCAACAGCTAGACTAGGGTGTGGTGAGGAGGCCCAGTCAGTTGTGGCCATTGCCAGAGCTCGCATCATCACTAGGGAATAGGGTTCTCGTCCGTGCTTTCTTCCTAGCACCTAGGATGGAAAGCCACGAAGAAGTGAGAGAGATAATTTAATATATTAATTGAGCAAAGTTACAAGAGCGATTTCTAAAGCACGAATCATTCCTATCAAGCCAAATGACTCATAAACTAGCTGCAACTAACCAATTCCAATTCCTCTGTCTCTCCCGCTCAATCTTCGATTCTCAGAAATCTCCCCAAAGATGAGAGACTCACAAGGGGTACCTGCTGAGCCCAATTCCCAAGAGGAGGAATTCCCAACATCTCCTACTAAATATGCACTCAAGAAATTGATGACTGGTATTTCCCACTCCACTCCCGCACCTGGGGCAGGAGACCGTAGTAACCATACTCCTTTTAGCTATACCACATCTAATCCCCCAACCACAAAGAGATGTATACATGGAGCTGACCGAAAATTGGCCGGTGGGATTATTACGCCACCCTCTCTCGTCTAGTTGGTGCTCAATGACTCTCTGGCTATCACCTAGCATAGTATAGATGGTGATGCAATTAATAAGGGGGTTATCATTGCCTGGGAGAGATCATCTGAGTTGCCAAGTGGACCTGACCCAATAGTCAGCCACTAAGGCGTGCTTATTAAGAGCAAGCTCAAAAATCTCTGGGAAAATCGATGCAAGCGTATTGGGACCAACCCAAGCGTCAAGCCAGAATCTGGTGTTTTCCCCATTCCCCACTCTGCTTGGAGAATGACTATGGAAAAAATCACCCAGCTTGTCAATTCTCCTCCACACTGGGGATACGCTTCTACAATGCTATCCCACACCAAATTTGAAAAGTCTCTATCTTCTATATTGAAACCTAACCGAACCTTGAGCTTGGGTAAGGTGGGAGTGAATTTTCCACCACCATTTACAAAGAAGGGCTTTGTTCATTTCTCAGAGATTTAAAATCCCCAACCCTCCAAACTCTTTTCTCCTACAGACTAAGCTCCATTTTACTAAAGGGGGATCTTTACCATCTTCTCTGCTACCCTTCCATAAGAAATCTGTACGAATCTTATCAATTGTTGATAACCCAGGTGGGAAATTCATAGATCGACATCCAGTATATTGGAAGATTTGATAGAACCGAGTTAATGAATGTGATTCTGCCCCCTAGCGGTAGGTGTTTCCTCTTCCATCCAGGGAGACGCATCTCAATTCTCTCAATAAGTATTGACCAATCACTATGTTTGAGTCAGCCCGGTCACAGTGGGACTCCTAAATATTAGATGGAAAAACTCCCCACTCTGCATTCTAGAACATTAGTCAAAAAAGCGAGAGACACCTCATCGCATATGCCAAGTCCAATGAGATTGCTTTTGTCAAAATTAACTCTCAGCCTGCACCAAGCCTCGTAAAATACCAAAATGCCTTTGTAGATGAGAACCTCATCAATCTCATTCCTCCCGAAGAGGAGCGTATCATCTGCATACTGAAGAATGGGGCTACTACGGACATCGTCCAAACTTCCAATGCCTCGAAGAAGTTGGTGGTTGGAACAGTGCTGGGTCATTTCTGATAATACATCAGCAACCAAGGTGAAAAGAAAAGGGGATAGAGGATCATCCTGTCTTAGACCTCTTTTGCAAGCAATGAGGTTGCTAGAAGAACCGTTGACCAAGACAAATAATTTACCACCTCTAATGCACTTGTTAATCCAACCAATCCATTTGGTGCCAAATCTTCTGGACTCTCGGACTTTTATAACGCTCTCCCACCCCAAAGTATCATAAGCCTTCTGAAAGTCAAGTTTAAGCATAAAGCCTTCAACTCTGTTCCTATCACATTGAAAGATGGTCTCATAGGCAATTGTGATACTATCAAGTATGTCTCGCCCTTGAATCCTCTTTGGGCTGGATGGATGGTCGCATTGAGCCAAGGATTCAGTATATTAGCCAACACTTTTGTTGTAACATCCCGTAGTAATTTTAAAAATAAATACTTTTTTTTGCACGTGCGAATTTTATCTCCATTTGCTTTAAATTTTTTCCTAAGTTATGCACAAGCTTCTCCTTTTTTGTTTTGTCTTATTTATTTTTTCTTTCTTAATGAAAAGCCCATAGGTCTAAAAGACTAATTTAGATCCATTAGAAATAAAATAAATAAATAAAATATAATGTAGCCCACATGAGAAACCCATTAATAAATTCTACATTCATTAGTACACTTTTTCTACACGTGTCTTGTAACAAACTAGTATCTATTAACAATTAACAAAATATAAAAATGAATGAGAGTGCGCATGTGCACTACACGTGCACGTGCATTTTGTGCATGCACAAACAAATAGGCCGGCCAATGGAGGAGTGGGAGAGTGGGAGAGTGGGGTGAGATCATGGGTAGTTATTTGGGTAGTGGGGTTAATCATAGCCACACAAATTTTCAATATAACCCCCCCCCCCCCCCCCCCCCCCCCCCCCTCACTGTATGTCATTTGCACCTAAACTAAAGAACTCAAAGAGAGAGGAAAAGAAGGAGAGCGAAGAGGTTTCGGATTTGCCATTTTTTGGAGCTTGGAGTTGATTTTGCTAGGAGGAGAAGTGCTAGGCAAATCGTACTGGAGCTAGGAGCTTTTTCTAGGAGTTTTTCTTTTACATTAGAATTCTTCATTGAGGTGGGGGTTTTTTGTGCTTTCTAATTTAGTGATATTATGCATGCTAGTTTGACATATGTTTAGTTGTTAAATTTTGATTTATATGATGAATGTAGATTGCACAATACTTATAGAACTATGTCATGGCTTGTAGAAATGTTGTTGTATTTCTATTTGATGGATAAAATACTTGTGAAATAAAAGAGAAAAAGAAAGTAACATCTAGTGGGTTGTAGGAATCTTCTAATTGATGCATATTAGATTGTTCATGTAGAGGTTAAAAAAAATGCATTGTGTATAAAAAGTTTTAAAGATTCTATTATAATGAGGAAATATAAAATTAATCTCACAAATATTTATTTTGGGAATTTTAATGGTATAAATTTTTATAAAGACGTTTTGATGAGGGACAATATTTTATACAAAATTAAAGTTTGGTAGTAGGAGTACATTAATACAATTTGGAGGAAAATTTTATTATATTGTCGAAAATAAGAGTTTTATAAGTTTAAATGCGTGCTAATACACAGTATTTTGGAAAGAACGTATTCTAGAAGGAATTAGATTTTTCATTGTACAAAGCAATTGAGAAATCGAGATTTTTAAAAAAGAGTTATAAACAGACAAGTAAAATAAAGAGATTTTAACTCCTATACGTAACAGAGAATGAGCTTGGGAGTATTGGGTTATGGTGTGGGTTTAAGGCACTGTGAACAGTGCTCGGGTCTTGGGTTCGAGTCTTGAAGAGTTTCTGTTTTATTTTGAAATATGATTTTTCCCAAAAACAGAGCAGCTTGTATTTTTTCCCAAAAACAGAGCAGCTTGTATATAACGCAATTGAATGAGTTTCTTTCACTAGCCGTCGTTGGGCTTGCTGGTCTTCGATTGCGACTCAAGGCACTGATTGTAGCAACCTTGGTCACGGGTTCTAACCCGCCCAGCCCCTTTTATTTATTTATTTTTCGATTTTGTTGATGTATTTTGCGTTTTAAGAATTAGAGGTGGTATTTCGCATTGAAACAATATGTTAAAGAACTTGGTTTCGAAGTTAAATATGATATCTTACTCTTATATTAATATATTTTGTGAGCTAGGGACTTACCCTACCTTTAACCAGTCAAAAAAAAAAATTTAAAAGAGGAGATTTTTTTTGTATGGTTAAAAAAAAAATTAAATTGGAATATGATTAGACACTTCTTGATTAAATTTTCCTGGTTATAAATACATTTGATTAAGAATATTTGGGTTGCATATAAGGCTATAATTGATTAAATTAATAATGAAAGTTGAAGCGATTTACTTCAAGTTATGAGATTACAAAGAAATGAATGAGAAAGAGTCTGTGAATAAAGAAATGAAATATCTTGATGAGGTTAGATGGTCTTCGATTGTGACTCAAGGCGCTGATTGTAGCAACCTTGGTCACGGGTTCGAACCCGCCCAGCCCCTTTTATTTATTTATTTTTTCGATTTTGTTGCTGTATTTTGCGTTTTAAAGAGCATAATAATTTGGATAAATCTTATTATTTCTCTAAAATATTATATAGACTTTATAAAATATTTCCGCCATATTTTGATACATTTTTTGAGAATTAGAGGTAGTATTTCGCATTGAAACAATACGTTAAAGAACTTGGTTTCGAAGTTAAAGAGGAGATCTTACTCTTATATTAATATATTCTGTGAGGTAGGGACTTACCCTACCTTTAACCAGTCAAAAAAAAAAGTTAAAGAGGAGATTTTTTTTGTATGGTTAAAAAAAATAAAATAAAGTGGAATATGATTAGACTCTTCTTGATTAAATTTTCTTGGTTATAAATACATTTGATTAAGAATATTTGGGTTGCATCTAAGGCTATAATTGATTAAATTAATAATGAAAGTTGAAGTGAGTTACTTCAAGTTATGAGATTACAAAGAAATGAATGAGAAAGAGTTTGTGAATAAAGAAATGAAATATTTTGATGAGGTTAGATGTAACATTTGTAGTCTCAGTTGAGACGGTTGTTATTCTAAGGTGAGCGAGGCCCAAATTACCAGCAGTTGAAATTATGAAATTGTGAGAAGTAACCAGTATGGGTTGACTGTCTCAGTGTTTTGGTTAGTACTGGCGGTTAAGCTAAACTCTAGTTCTTAATAATCATAACTTAAACTTAAGGCTAGGCACTAAATGATGATATGAAAAAATGAGTGCAAACGTGAGTTATGGACTCCATAATGATCCTTGGAGAGAGACGGTCCCCAGTATTCCGGGACAATGAACGTAAGGGCCATAGAATGATCCACAGAGTGGGAACGATCTCCAGTATTCCGGGACGAGAGCGACGCTCATTGGATACTTGTTCAACGAGGGCTCTAGAATGACTTGCTGAGTGAGATGATACCCAGTATCCCGAGACGATGGACGTAAGGGCCACAGAATGATCCACTGAGAGTGATTGGTCTGCAGTATTCTAAGGACGAGAGCCAATACTTGTAAAGTGTCTAAATCTTGTAGTAATCATCGTAGTAGGTTGCATGGCGAGGAATCTAACCCTATAATGTGGAGTACGTAGGTGCTTGCCCTCGGACCTATGTAATATGGAATGCATAGAATCTGAACAAGTATGCATTAGTGTCATCCTAGCGTAAACATCTGTATTAGGCATTCAGTCATTGCATACACTGACATGATTAGGATAATCACTCTTTTACACTTTGTTTACTTTCAAGTTTGTGGTTGCTAAAGTATAAAGAATCGTTATATTACGGCATAGTGAGGATCACCGTTTATAATATTGCGTTGGTTGTAAGCAACTGACGTGCCCACAGTTTCACATGCATGACTTGGGATTTGCAAGAAGATATAAAGATGATTTGATGGTGATAATTATTTAAATGCTAAAGTTGTTACACTTGTATAGTTATGATGTTGTATTTATTTACTTTCGCTGCGTTGATGTAAAAGAACAATGTTATAATAAAAATTTTCAAATTCCTTGTTAAAATTGTACGAAATGAAGTGAAGATCTTGTTGAGCTATGAATTACCGTATTTTGATATTCGGGGCTGTGGTAGGGTAAAAATGGCTTGGGGCCCAACCAGGGCCCAATACAACTCTCACTCAAAAATGGAAGAAACAGCAGTATAGTTCGGCTTCGAGCCACCGCAGGGTCGGTGCCGAACCTCCAGTTCACCCCCACAGAGCTGACCTCCTCGTGTCCGATGAGCAATGATGGCCCTCGACCTCCAATCCACGACAGCCCTCCGGGCCGTCCGCCCCTCCTGGTACAGAATAAGGATGACCTGGCACAGCCTGGGCCACCAGATCCTCCCGGAAGCACAGAAGCCCCATGATCTGCCATGTCAGCTCCAAATACCACCAAGGACTTTGCCGCGTCAGCCCTATACCACTCCTGGTACTGCCACGTCAGTCCTAAACCCCCTGGGCCTTCTGCCATGTCAGGCCCATGGGCTTTCGGGTTCAGACCCGGCCCCCAAGCGGATCCAAACCCGGTTAGAATTCTCTATAAATACTAGACCCTCACCCGCCTTTAGAGGTAACCAATCTTTTGCCACTTAAATTTACCTAGTTATTGCTACTCTCTCACAGAGATTGACTAGATCGTCGGAGGGTCCGCCACCGAGATAAACCCCGGTGTTTCAGGACCGTCTGCAGGTACACAAGACCTCGGATCCGAACCCTCTGATCCGAGCCGAAGCATACACCGCACTCCGAGCCGTTTGCAGGAGCCGCCAGGTCACTCCGAGGGTCGTCTGACAAGCAGCTTTCTCCTTCAATATAAATTGAGTCCGAACTCACACCTGGTGCATCCACACGTCTCAGAGAAATAAACCGCATCAGGTTGGCGCCGTCTGTGGGAACACTGCTTCAGAAGCCGACCCGAACACGACCATCAAGGCCCCTTGACAGCCGAACTCTCATGGCCTCCAAGGGCAAGGGGGCTGCTTCCTCCGTCAACCGACGGGATTCGCCCCCGCCAACCGCTAACGCCGATCCACACCCTTCAAAACACAGGGCTCGCCATCAGGGGTCCCAAAGGAGCGTCACCCGTCCGGTCCAGCCCGACCTACGGGGAGTAATCATCAACCGACAGATTAGCCGCAGCAGGGGAAGGGCCGCTTCCAACCCGGCCCCGAACCATCCGAGACCGCCGCCCGAGGGACGGAGGTCAGCACACAGCCGCATCGGAAGGCAGCCTTCAGACTGACCAAACAGGGTCGAGGGAGCCCCCGTCACTCGCAAGGAGTTCCACGACTTCCGGAGAGAAATTCTCGGGACCCTCCGATGGGCCCCCAGGGAGGAAACCCTCCACTCCCAAACCGGATCGGATGCCGAGGCCAGCGCGTCACGCCCATCAACAATCCGGCCAGAAGACGAGGGCGTACTCCTAAGGCGCCTCCAAGAAATGGAGGATCGCCTCGATCATATAGGAGACGGCGACCGACGAGCGGCTCAGGGGTACAGACCTGTCCGTCCTCCATTCTCCGCCCCCATCCTCCAAGCAGAAATACCCAGAAGTTTCCGACCACCTCAATTCGAGACCTACGACGGCGAGGGAGATCCCGCTGATCACATGGAGGGTTTCAAAACCCTCATGATGATTCACAGCGCCTCGGATCCCCTACTATGCCGAGCCTTCCCCGCCACACTTCGGGGTCCGGCTCGTGAATGGTACTCGAAACTCACCCCCGGCTCCATTTACTTCTTCGACCAACTGGAGGGCAATTTTCTTACCCACTTCGTCACCAGCTGGAAGGCGGAAAGGACCAGCGCCTCTTTACTTGGGCTCAGGCAGATAGAGGGAGAGTCCCTCAAAGTGTTCGTCCGGAGATTTGCCACGGAGGCAAGGTCGGTCTCCTCTCTTGATCCAGGCGTCGCCTCGGCGGCATTTCGGCACAACGTCCGTCATAGACAGCTGAAAGCTTCTCTGGCGAAGAGACCCCCCGTCGACTTTCCCGACCTCCTCAACAGGGTTGAGAAATACATTAGGGCGGAAGAGGCCCTTAGCCCCGAAGATGCTAGGGAGGCCACCGGGAAGGGAAAACGAAAGGCCGAAGAAGTCGAACCACCAAAGAAGGCTCCGAGGGACGCGGGGCCCATGAAGAAAGTTCCGCCGACCCCCCGCTTCGAGAGGTACACTCCCTTGACACATAGCGTATCCGCCATCCTCTTAGAAATCGAAGACAAAAGCCTCGTCCGAATACCTCCCCGACCTAATAACAATAGGAATCAAGATCAGCGCTTCTATTGCCGCTTCCACAGAGATCATGGGCATGATACCGACCAATGCCGAGCCTTGAAAGACGAAATTGAGGAACTCATCTCACGAGGGTTCCTCCGACAGTTCACCCGAGAAGGCCGACGGGATCGGCGAAATGATAGGAACCGGAGACTTTCGCCTCCGAACCCTACTTCGACCCACCTCCGTGGTCAGGATCTCGGGTCCGAGGGAACCGCAGATACGCCATTCATCCTGCACTGCGTCCACGGGGGGCCTATGGGAGGAGGGTCAAATACATCCCGAAAAGCCTTCATCCAAGAGGCGAATGTTGTCCAAAACAACCCCTCGCCCAAGCCACAACCAGGGCCGGTCTCCTTCTCAGGAGAAGACCTCGAAGGCGTTCACCTATCCCACTGCGATGCCCTCGTCATCAGCCTCCACATGGCTAACTGTGAGGTTCGCCGAATCCTCGTTGACAACGGTAGCTCAGTTAATATTCTCTTCCTCAAAACCTTCGAGAGCCTCAAGTTACCCGGTGGAAAGCTCAAGCCCGCCGGACACACATTACACGGATTCTCCGGCGCCCCTGTCGTAACAGAAGGGATTGTTACCCTCGACGTCACCGCAGGATCGGCTACTGTCAAGAGGACCGAATCCATGGATTTCATGATTATCAACATCAAGGCAGCTTACAATGCCATTCTCGGCCGACCCGGACTGAACTCCCTCCAAGCGGTACCTTCAACCTACCATCTGAAACTCAAATTTCCCACCCCCCAAGGGGTCGGCATCATCCGAGGTAGCCACGAAGCCGCGCGGTCGTGCTATATAACCGACGTCGGAGGGGGTGTATCCCCTCTCAACATCGCTAAACACGAGCCCGAGAGGGATGGGCCAGCCCCCGAGCCTGTCGACGAACTAGAAGAGGTCCTATTCAATCCCGAAGATGAATCAAAGTGGTTCCGGGTAAGCCGCTCCCTCACCCGAGACTTGAAAGCAGGCATCATTGCCTGCGTCCGTCGCAACGTTGATCTCTTCGCCTGGAAGCCCTCCGACATGCCCGGGATCTCCGAAGACTTGATTATGCACCGACTGAGCGTCATCCCTGACTCTAAACCGGTCGTCCAAAAGAGGCGCAAAGTCACCCCGGAGAGGCAACAAATTGTGAAGACAGAAGTGGACAAACTCTTGTCCGCTCGATTCATTCAGGAAGTCAGCTACCCCGAGTGGTTGGCCAATGTTGTTATGGTAAAGAAGGCAACAGGGGGTTGGCGGATCTGCATCGACTTCACGGATCTTAACAAAGCATGTCCGAAAGATCCCTTCCCCCTCCCCCGCATCGACGCTTTAATCGACGCAACCTCGGGGCATGAACTACTGTCCTTCATGGACGCATTTTCGGGGTACAATCAGATCCGGATGTTTCCACCAGACATCTCCAAAACATCGTTCGTCACCGACCAGGGTCTTTATTGTTACCGCGTTATGCCCTTCGGGCTGAAAAATGCCGGAGCCACGTACCAACGTCTCGTCAATAGAATCTTCAAAGACCTGATCGGCCGCAACGTGGAAGTCTACGTCGACGACATGCTTGTCAAAAGCCGGGCCGGACCGGACCACGTTGCCGACCTCGAAGAGGCCTTCGGTGTCCTCCGACATCACAACATGAGGCTCAACCCGGCTAAATGCGCCTTCGGCGTCTCCACTGGGAAATTCCTGGGGTTCATCGTCAGCCAACGCGGCATTGAGGCAAACCCCGAGAAAATCCAAGCCATTATGGACATGTCCCCCCCTCGGAATGTCAAGGAGGTTCAGAGGCTCACGGGCCGGTTGGCTGCAATCGGCCGTTTCCTCTCCAAGTCAGGGGAGAAGTCTCTCCCCTTCTTCAAAGCCTTACGCGGAAAAAGGGGCTTCGAGTGGGGTACCCATCAACAAGAAGCCTTCGAACAACTGAAGCAATATCTCGCCTACCCACCTCTCCTCAGCAAACCCGAGCCAGGTGAGCCGCTTTGGCTATACCTGTCGGCCTCGGACAGCGCCCTCAGCGCTGTCCTCGTCCGAGAAGAGGAAGGAGTCCAAAGGCCATTGTATTATGTGAGCAAAGTACTACTCCCAGCCGAGACGAGGTACGCAAAGATAGAGAAGGTGGCCTATGCCTTAATCATGGCAGCCCGGAAACTCCGTCCTTACTTCCAGGCCCACTCCGTCCAAGTACTGACAGACCAGCCACTAAAGACTGTTCTTCACAAGCCCAAAAACTCCGGCCGCTTAGTCAGTTTGACATCAGCTACCATCCGAGGGTGGCCATTAAAGGACAGGCCCTCGCCGAATTTATAACTGAATGCACCGCCTCCGAGCAGCCCAGCATCGAGAGCTCGGATCCGACCTGGGAAATCTTTGTCGACGGCTCATCATGCGAAACCGGGAGCGGAGCAGGCATTATCCTTCATGGCCCCGACCAATTTCTACTTCAATACTCCCTTCGCCTCAACTTTCCGGCCTCCAACAACGAGGCAGAGTACGAGGCCATGATCGCCGGATTGACTCTCGCCTACCGAGCCGGAGCCAAGCAAATCCGGGCCTTCAGCGATTCTCAGCTCGTGGTCAACCAGATCACCGGAGAATACGAAGCCCGCGATGATCGCATGATAAGGTATTTGGCGGCAGTCCGACGACTCCTGGCGTCCTTCAGCTGTGCCACAGTTATCAGAGTCCCCAGGGAACAAAACGCCCAAGCAGACGCGTTATCCAAACTCGCCTCTTCCTCTTTCGAGGGTCTCGATCAAACAGTACTCATAGAAATCCTCTTGAAGCCAAGTATCAATGACCCAGAGCCGGAGGCGATGTGTGTGCAAGATGATGCCAGCCCAGACGACTGGACCACTCCCATCCGAAGATTCTTAATCAATGCCGAGCTCCCAGAAGACAGAGCCGAGGCCAGGCGAACCAGAATCCGAGCGGAGAGATTTGTCATGATTGATGACATCCTCTTCAAACGCTCATACACCTTGGCCGACGGCAAACCATACCTCCGCTGTCTCACTAGCGGCGAGGCCAGCTACGCCCTCAAAGATCTACACGAGGGGATCGGCGGATGCCACATGGGGAGTAGGACGCTTGCTCGGAAGGCCCTAAATCAGGGGTACTATTGGCCGACCACGCTCCAGGACTCGCAAGACTTAGTCAAAAGGTGCGGCCCATGCCAAAGGTTCTCCCCTATCAAAAGGCTTCCTCAAGCCAACCTCCGATCCCTGGCAAGCCCTACGCCGTTCGCCATGTGGGGCATGGACCTTGTAGGGCTCTTCCCCCCAGCAGTAGGACAAAAGAAATTCTTGATAGTCGCCATCGACTATTTCACCAAATGGCTCGAAGCCGAACCTCTATCCAGCATCACCGAGCGCCAAGTACAACAATTCTTTTGGAAAAACATCATTTGCCGGTTCGGCATCCCCCGGATCCTCATTACAGACAACGGAACCCAATTCCAGGGTCAGAACTTCCAAACTTTCTGCGCGGACATCGGTATCCAGCAACGCTTCTCTGCTATTTGCCACCCTCAGTCCAATGGCCAAGCAGAGAACGCGAACAGGCAAATCCTCGACGGCCTCAAGAAGCGCCTCGACAGTTCTCCCAAAGGGCTTTGGGTCGAAGAACTGCCTAGTGTGCTATGGGCGTACCGAACCACCAAGAGGATCCCCACGGGAGAGACGCCGTTCGCCTTAACCTACGGGACGGAGGCAGTCATCCCCGTTGAGGTCGGCCTGCCTTCTCCCCGTATCATGGCCTTCGACGAAGCTGGCAATTCATCAGGCTTAAGGGCCAACCTGGACCTCGTCGCCGAAGTCAGAGAGAAATCCTCAATCCGGAGAAGCATCTACCAACAACGGATCGAGAAGTTTTACAACAAAAAAGTCCGCCTCACTAACATCAAGGCGGGAGACCTCATGCTACGAAAACTGTTCGTCTCTGATCCAACCAAGAAGAGGAAATTGGCCCCCAACTGGGAAGGCCCCTACCGTGTAGTCGAGGCTGTACGCCCTGGTACGTACCGACTGGCGGATATGGACGGCCGGCTCATCAGCCGACCCTGGAACGCCGAGCACCTAATGAAGTTCCTAGAAGAGCGAACCTAGGTTCTAACGAGGCTAATGTATATAAAACCCTTTGTAAACTGTCATGTGTAAAGGGGTGGCTCCGACGACCGTCCCTATCTAGTATGAAAGAAATCTCTTTTTTGTCAAACTCCAAATGACTCAGCAGATCGGCACCCGAGTCCTCACTCCGGTATCATCCCCAGCGTCTCGATAGGTCCAATCCAGCTTCGGGCCAAGGGCTCTTCCTAAGGCCCCGCGTCGATCCCTCACGGATCGACGAAGCCGAACCACGCATCCGACGTCATTCGCCGCACTTCTTAACAGAGCAAAGGAGGAAAAGAGTTCTTTATTCATACTCCTTTATTTGGTTATGAGAAAACAAACAAAGACCGTTACAGGACCACTCCACTCATCTCAAACTGAAGGAAGCCACCATCTTAGGGCCCCTCGGGTCCAACAAAGGGCGGGACCACTCCGACCGAACGGCTAGGAACCCTCTCCTCATCATGGCGGTCCTTGGGCTCAGCCACGGTCGACACACCAGCCACGGAACTTTGGGCATCCACTGGGCGCAGGCGCTCCAGCAGGAGCAGCGCAGAAGGGACCCCCTCCGCTCGCCGACCCACGGAGGAAGATGACGAGACGCCCAGCATCTCTTATAGCGGTGTATCTCCATCTCCTTCTCCACTATGACATCGCGAAGTAACCTCTCGGAAGAGGGCCTCTGTACCAAAGCGTTCGACATGGCATGTCCAAGACCGACACCTCCGAGGTCCCGATCCACCATCGCCCTCCTCAGTCGGCTCGCCTCCTCACTTAAGGCCTCAGACTTATTCCGATAATAATTAAAGGCCGCATCAGTGTCACGAGCCCCCTTTCGGTAGCGAACCAACGTGGCCTCCAGGGCCTCAACCTTGCTCCGGAGCCACGCCACGTCGGAACGACGGGGGTCCACCTCGGGAAGAGGAGCCGCAACCTACAAGAAAACCAGCCAGCTCAAAACACATAAGCAAGGAGGGTCGGAAACGCCCGAAGTCAAAACACTTGGCCGGTCAAAAAATCCTTTTTATAAATTGAGTCGCTTCTTACAAAAAATGCGGTGGCCAGTCCGCGGAAGGCAAATACAATCGAGAGAAGGAAATAGAAAGACAAAAATTATATAACTTATTCTCCCACCTCAGCATCGACAGGCGGGTCCACGAGGGGTTCGACAGGCGGGTCGAGAGCAGGCCCTTCTTCGCCAGGGGTCTTCGGTGTCCCCTCGATCTCCATGTCATACTCGAAATTGGATAGATCAAGGGTCGGGTAGAAGTGCCTCACGTGGCTGAGTGCCTTCGCATAACACTCGTCTTGAGCCTTGATCACCAGAAGCTGACCCGTCTCTGTCAGCTCTTCCCGCTCCTTGGCAAACTCCTTCTCCTGAGCCGCCATCTTCTCTGCCCATTCCCCCTTCTCCTTGTCGAAGGCCGTCTTCATCTCTTGCTCCCTCTTCTGAGAGCCTTCGAGCTCTATCTTCATCTCCTTTGCCTCCTGCTCGGCCTTGTCCGCCCGGTCGCGCTCCCGCTTCAAAGCGGCCTCATAAAGGCCCATCATGTGGCCCCCCTGCACGGTCGCCTGTAGTCACCGAGCACAACTAAGGGAATCTCCTCTACAACGTAAACACGGGACAAGAGAGGTGGACAGACTTACCAACATATTGGCCTGTGCGAGGCGAGTATACGCCTCATCCAGGGTCTCGGTCTTCATCTCCGAACGATCCCGGGGGGTCGCCAACTTACTCGCCACCTCGACGGCTTGCCGCCCTCGGGTCAAACAGTCCCCCTCGCGGATCGACCAACTCGGCACCCACTATTGCCGAAGCCTCTCTTCTATCTCCGGATCCGCCAGAGGGCCCTTCCCCTTATCGAGATCGGTGACCTTGCCCTGGTCCGGACCGCCCGGATCCGCCGCGTCCTTGACCGTCTCCAAGCGAGTCCTTTTTGCCCTCGACTGAACAGGGGCCTCAGAAACCACCTGGGACGACCCCCTCGTCTTCATCTTCTTCTCGGCCTCCTCCTTCTTCATGGCGAGCCTTTTCGCCTTGAGCGACTCAGGATCCATATCTGCAAAAAGATCCAGTAAGGACAATGAGCACAGAGGAACAACAAAGCCAAAAAGAAAGAAACAACTACATACATAGATCGGCCGGGCTCAGTCCGGCATTCGCCAAGTGGCCCTCGATCACCTTCGCCCAGTCGATACTATATGATAAACGGAGGCGCTCAACAAACCCCCACTCCTCGGCGGTCAAGTCCCTCGGCTTCGGCGTTTTATAGCTCGGCTTGGAGTGGTTCCACCGAGTGGGAATGTCCCAAGGTTCCTCACTCCGGATCACCAGATACTTCTTCTTCCACTCCTTGATGGAGTCCGGATGACCATGGACGACCTTCCCCTTGCCCCGGGGCGAAATGTAGTAGATACCTTCAGCCGACGAGCCGATCATCAACATCGCTCGGAAGACGTTCATCCGTAGAGGTACCCTCTGCTCCTCGCACATCAACACGAAGCAGATGATCTGCTTCCAAGAATTGGGCCCGTACTGCATCGACGCCAAAGACGGCCAGTTCAGCACCTCACAAACGAACGGGTGAACGGGCAGCCTCAGGCCGGAGATAAAGGCATCCACGGGGAAGACGCAATACCGATCCGGCAGGGGGTCGGTCGGTCGAAGGGAGGAGCTCGGCAACATGAGCTCGTAGCTGGACCCTATATGATACGCCAGCCGCAAAGCCTCCAAGTTACCTGCCTCCAGGACGGTCGGAAGTGCGTCCATTATCACCCTCTTCCGGCTCGGCGACGACGGTTGAACCCCGCACACCTCCTTATCAGAAAGATCGTCGGGGTACCGACGGAACGGCTTAGGCTGTACAGGCGACCATGTCATCAAGTTAACAGGCGCCTGACTTGAGCCCCCAATCCTCGACCCATTCTTCTTCGGGGCCCTCTTCTTCTTCTTGGTTCGTTCCGGGGAGGGGGAAGATAATCGCCCCAGACCTGTCGGCATGGAACTCGAGCCCGCGCCCTGACCTATCTGAGCCCCTTCGGCTCCCCCCTCCTCTTCAGAAACCAGCCCTAGAATCTGAACTTCGGCGGAGCTACCGCCCCCCTCCTCCGAATCGCTACTCTCCACAACAAAAAGCCTCCGAGACCGTAACGGCTTCACATCATACACTGGCTGATCCTCGCCTACAGACTCCCCCTAGAGATCAGACTCCTCCCACGAAGTCGGTTTGGAGGCGGGTTTTACGTCCCCCCCAGACGTCGACGCCGACAAGCCAGACTGAGCCCTATCCATCTGTGCCTAAACTAAACAAACTTACCGGCAAACCTGGGGAAGCTTCGGAAGAACGAGCCTGGCACAGCGAACGGTAGGGACGAAGACTGAAATGTTGGGAGATTTTTAGAAAGAGAAAGAGGCGTGTAAGAAGTGGACGATAGGGGGGAGAGGGGGGAACATTTATAAAGGGCAAAAACGACTCCTCGATTTCTGCAATTACTATTCACCGATTGACGTGTAGCGGCCGCCTAGAAAACCGCGCCACATCCTCGAAACGTGGGCTGCTGACGTCATCCAGTGCCAGGCTGGCAGCCAGACACAGGGGTCGGGTCGGATGAAGTGCTCGGCTGAAAAATTTTCTTTTTAAAGATTTAAGGCTACAGGGCTCGGTCGGCTTCCCTCTCACCTGCGAACAACTTGGGGCTTACAGCCTCGGCAGCCGAAAACCCCAAATTGTTCCCGGGTGGTAGGAAAGCCACCATCACCTGCGCCCCGGGCTCCAGGGCTCGTCGGCTCCTCTCTCACCCGCGAACAGCTCGGGGCTTAAGGCCTCATCGGCCGAAACCCCGAATTGTTCACGGGTGGGAGGAAAGCCACCATCACCTAGGACCCTAACAAGAAAGCAGATCGACCAGCCTATCCGAGACTCTTCAGCCCCAGATCCAGAACGCGGTGGGTACCCCTCCCATCCTGATCTTTCTCGGGCCAAACAACCGTCTGAGGGTCGTCTGACCCGAAAAAGGATCCGGACGGCAGAGTCGCCACCGATTCGAGGCCCCTTTGGCGCTACAAAATTTTTCGGAAGAGAGACGTCCGCCGAAGCAGACACCTCTGGTGGCCATTGGACCACCCTTGCTGAGATCAAACCCGCTAAGGGGGGGAGAGGTATTTATAGCCTCCCCCACGGACCACCCTTTATGACATTGGGAAAGCCAATCGACGGAAGCCCATGCGCCACATGCGTTCATTAGGCGGCGTCATTTAATGCCCCTAGAAAATTGGAACATCGCACGGATCCCGGAAGCACCATCAATACTCCGCTAAAGCGACAGACCACGCTGCTCAAACCTTCTTCTCAGGAGGAAACAACGGCTCGCCATCACCCTTGCCGACACATAATCCCTCGTCTTCTCGAGGTTCGGTCGAGCACCAGGGTACTCTTCTCAGGAAGAAACAACGGCTCGCCATCACCCTTGCCGACACGTAATCCCTCGTCATCTCGAGGTTCGGTCGAGCACCAGGGCCTTCTTCTCAGGAAGAAACACCGGCTCGCCATCACCCTTGCCGACACATAATCCCTCGTCTTCTCGAGGTTCGGTCGAGCACTAGGGTACTCTTCTCAGGAAGAAACAACGGCTCGCCATCACCCTTGCCGACACATAATCCCTCGTCATCTCGAGGTTCGGTCGAGCACTAGGGCCTTCTTCTCAGGAAGAAACACCGGCTCGCCATCACCCTTGCCGACACATAATCCCTCGTCTTCTCGAGGTTCGGTCGAGCACCAGGGTACTCTTCTCAGGAAGAAACAACGGCTCGCCATCACCCTTGCCGACACGTAATCCCTCGTCATCTCGAGATTCTGTCGAGCACCAGGACCTTCTTCTCAGGAAGAAACACCGGCTCGCCATCACCCTTGCCGACACATAATCCCTCGTCTTCTCGAGGTTCGGTCGAGCACCAGAGTACTCTTCTCAGGAAGAAACAACGGCTCGCCATCACCCTTGCCGACACATAATCCCTCGTCTTCTCGAGGTTCGGTCGAGCACCAGGGTACTATTCTCAGAAAGAAACAACGGCTTGCCATCACCCTTGCCGACCCATAATCCCTCGTCTTCTCGAAGTTCGGTCGAGCACCAGGGTAATCCCCTCATGAAGGCACAGTGGCTCGCCATCCCATTGCTACAACCGTAGACACTCCTCCACGGCTAGCTCCCGCACCCCCACAGGAGTGGGGGGCTTGTGTGGTAGGGTAAAAATGGCTTGGGGCCCAACCAGGGCCCAATACAACTCTCACTCAAAAATGGAAGAAACAGCAGTATAGTTCGGCTTCGAGCCACCGCAGGGTCGGTGCCGAACCTCCAGTTCACCCCCACAGAGCTGACCTCCTCGTGTCCGATGAGCAATGATGGCCCTCGACCTCCGATCCACGACAGCCCTCCGGGCCGTCCGCCCCTCCTTGTACAGAATAAGGATGACCTGGCACAGCCTGGGCCACCAGATCCTCCCGGAAGCACAGAAGCCCCATGATCTGCCATGTCAGCTCCAAATACCACCAAGGACTTTGCCGCGTCAGCCCTATACCACTCCTGGTACTGCCACGTCAGCCCTAAACCCCCTGGGCCTTCTGCCACGTCAGGCCCATGGGCTTTCGGGTTCAGACCCGGCCCCCAAGCGGATCCAAATCCGGTTAGAATTCTCTATAAATACTAGACCCTCACCCGCCTTTAGAGGTAACCAATCTTTTGCCACTTAAATTCACCTAGTTATTGCTACTCTCTCACAGAGACTGACTAGATCGTCGGAGGGTCCGCCACCGGGATAAACCCCGGTGTTTCAGGACCGTCTGCAGGTACACAAGACCTCGGATCCGAACCCTCTGATCCGAGCCGAAGCATACACCGCACTCCGAGCCGTTCGCAGGAGCCGCCAAGTCACTCCGAGGGTCGTCTGACAAGCAGCTTTCTCCTTCAATATAAATTGAGTCCGAACTCACACCTGGTGCATCCACACGTCTCAGAGAAATAAACCGCATCAGGGGCTGTTAGATATTATTATAGTCTCATATTGGTTGTAGAGTTATTTTGATATTTGTTCTCCTCCTATATATCGGTGGTATTGTACTTGGTTGAACTCAATTCAATATTCAGTATTGTTTTCATCTCTCTGATTTATCTTAACATGGTATCAGAGCCAATTACTCAAATTTTCTTCTCTTAAAATTTTTCCATTCAAAAATCCTCAAATTCCAACAGCCAAAGTTATACAAATTTCTTCCCAAAACTTTATATCTCAAAAACAAAACAAAACAAAACAAAAACAAAAATCCTTCTTCAACCTGCCGTCAAACTCAAGAAGAAAATCCCGAAGATAGCAACTATTGTCTTCATCGTCAAATCCTGAAGATTCTGGCAACCTCCTCGAAACCCAACTCCTCCTCCTCATCCTCCTCCTCGCCATCGACGACGCCTTCTCCTCAAATCCTCGACTCCTCACCATCGACCTCCTCGCCATCGACCTCCTCGACACCCAACTCCGAAGATCCTTAGCCGCACCCTGCTCGATCCCTCCATCGTCCTACTTCCTCACCTTCGTCCTCTTCAAACTCCGACCAACTTCCTCACATCCGCTGCACACCCAAGCTCCTCCAAACCCAACTCCATTACTACCCGAGCCGCAACCTCCATTACCTCCATCCCATCCCGTCTCCCTCCTAAGCTGCCCTCATCTCTCCTCTAACCCACCGTCGAACTCCTCTGACCCGCCGCCCTCATCTCTCCTCTCAAAACCCTAACCCTAACTTTTCTTTCTCCTCTCAATCCCAACCCAAATCCATATACCCAATACCCTAAATCCCTAACCAACCCGACCCGTTTAACCCAATACCCGAAACCCATACCCGATCACCCCCACACCCTGTCAGTCCACCACCTCCTCGTCAATCTACCCATTCCACTTCTGGTATTCCTCCGGCACGTTATACACCTGATGCCACTAGTCTTTCTGACCAGTTTGGGTTTGCCACCCTAGCTTCCTACTCACCACAGTTTCATGCATATCTCACTGCTATACTTCTACGTACATGTGAGCCCAGAACCTGTCAAGATACAATTCAATATCCTGAATGGAGGAAAGCTATTGCAGAGGAATTCAGTGCATTTGAACAGACTGGCACTTAGGATGTTGTTTCTCTACTAGAGGGCGTTCAACCTATTAGTTGCAAGTGGATCTTCAAGGTCAAATATCAACCTGATGGATCTATTGAGCGGCACAAGGCTCGTCTAGTAGCCCAAGAATTTACTCAGGAGCATGGCATTGATTATGATGAGACCTTTGCTTCCGTTGCACAGATGACTACTGTTCGCACTCTTCTTGCTGTTGCAGCCATCCGCCAATGGCCGTTATACCAGATGGACGTGAAGAATACTTTTCTTCATGGTATTTTATCTGAGGTTGTTTATATGGATCCTCCTCCTGGCCTTCCTACTCCTCCTTGTCAAGTTTGCCGGCTGCGTCGGGCTATATATGGTTTGAAGCAGGCCTCTCGAGCTTGGTTTGAGTGTTTTCACCTTGTCATCACCAGGGCTGGTTTTAGTCAGAGCTTTCAGGACCATTCTATGTTTATGCAGTCATCACCGCAGGGGAGGGTAATTCTACTACTCTATGTTGACGATATGATCATTACTGGGGATGACTCTGCGGGCATTACATCCACCCAGAAATATCTTCATCAACAGTTTCATTTGAAAGACCTTGGCAGATTATATTATTTTCTAGGCCTAGAGATTGCTCATGGATCTCGGGGATACTCATTTCTCAACAGAAATACACATCAGATATTTTCTCCGCTGCATGCCTTTCTGACAGTAGATCAGCCGATACACCCTTAGAGCTTCATGTGAAGCTTCGTCCCACTGATGGTGAGCTCCTTCCTGATCCCACTAGATACAGACAGATTTTTGGACAGCTTGTCTACTTATGCATGACGAGATCCGATATTACTCACGCAGTCAGTGTTGTCAGTCAGTTTGTTTCTACTCCTACATCAGTTCACTACGGTGCTCTTCTTCAGATTCTCAGATCTCTTCGGGGCACTATTACTCACTCATTATTCATGCCTGCTACATCTAAACTAGAGCTGAGTGCATATTCTGATTCAGATTGGGCAGGTGATCCTACTACCAGACGGTCTACTATCGGTTTCTGTCTATTTCTTGGTGATTCGTTGATCTCATGGCGAAGTAAGAAACAGGTCGTTATTGCATGTTCTTCGACTAAAGCTGAGTACAGAGCAATGGCAGCTACTACTAGAGAGATTGTTCATGTTCATTGGCTGTTATTAGATATGGGTGTCACTCTTACAGGAGCTACTCATCTTCATTGTGATAACCGGAGTGCATTGCACATTGCAAGCAACCCGGTCTTTCATGAGCGAACGAAGCATATAGAGATTGATTGTTATTATGTTCGTGAGCGTTTTGAGGCAGGGACCATTTCTCTCCATTCTGTTACATCTTCTTAGCAGACTGCAGACTTCTTCACCAAATCCCATACTATTCAGAGGTTTAGATATTTAGTAGGCAAACTCACACTGTTTGACCCATCATGAGTTTGAGTAGGGGTGTTAGATATTATTATAGTCCCATATTGGTTGTAGAGTTGTTTTGATATTTGTTCTCCTCCTATATATAGGTGGTATTGTACTTGGTTAAACTCAATTCAATATTCAGTATTGTTTTCATTTCTCTGATTTATCTTAATAGGGGCGTTACATTCTGTAATAAAGGAGCAATTCAGAAAGCTAATAAGTCTGAGATTCCCAACCTCTTTGATATCCTCCATTTTGGGAATTAAAATGATGGACGCATAGTTGAGGCGGTCAATCTGAACGTAGTTCTCAAACAACTCCTAAAAAATGAAGAATAAGTTCGTCTTGATAATTTCTCGAAAAATAGTGTAGAAAAAGATGGAAAACCCATTGGGCCCCGGCACTTTATCCTGACCTAAGTCTTTAATTGCACTCAAAATCTCACTCATCTCAAAAGATTGCTCCAGAGCTTCCAGACCCTCAATCTGAGGTCGGTCCCAAATTGAATCATGAAGAGAGCAATGGCGATTTCTAGATCGACCCAAAAGGTCTCTGAAATGATTCTCAATGTGGGAACACACCAGGTTCTGATCTGACACCCACCTATCATTAATGAAATCATCTCAAAAGGTTGCTCCAGAGCTTCCAGACCCTCAATCTGAGGTCGGTCCCAAATTGAATCATGAAGAGAGCAATGGCAATTTCTAGATCGACCCAAGAGGTCTCTGAAATGATTCTCAATGTGGGAACACACCAGGTTCTGATCCGACACCCACCTATCATTAATGAAAAGCCCCGAAATAAAGTTGGACCGTTAGCTATCCTATGAAAGAATGCCACGTTGGCATCCCTCTTGTAGCCACTAGTCACGGGATCTTTGTCTCCAATAATCATCCTCCATTTGGAAGATAGCATCAAGGTCTTCTCTGAACTTATGAAGATCAGACAACTCATCAATGGATAGGTCTCTGTCCTCCTCCACAATCTCTAAGGCGTGAATATGCACCGCAATTCTTTCCTTATCAGATTCAGCTCGTCTTCTCTCTCTCCTGCCCATTGTCTGAGACTTCCTCTGAGTCTGCGGATCTTAGAGTTCCATATTGACACCGCATCCCATGGTGCCCCCACACGCCTCTCTAAAGGTGCATTCCATGAATAATCAACCATGGTACGCAGGTTCTCATTTCGAAGCCAAGCTTTTTCAATTTGAAAAATCTTGCCCCCCCCCCCCCCCCCACCCCCCCGTCGAAAGAAACACCAGGATGTGATCTGAGGTGTTCCTAAAGGCCGATCTAGCCGATGCGAGTACGAAAAGAATTTCCCAAGCGTCAGAAATAATGATCCGATCTAATTTGAAGAAGAAAAAAAGGGGACTGACTTGCATATTCGGCCAAGTGTATTTTCTGTTGGTAACAATAATCTCTTGAAACTCTAACAGGTTGATAATCTTGTTAAAGTTATCTCTCTCAGACTGGCTACTACCCGACCTAAGTATTCATCCGAAAACTGTGTTATATTGAAGTCCCCCCCCCCCCCACCACCACAAAAAAATAAAAAATAAAAAAATCCATGCATCACCCCACTTATTACAAATAGGTAATGAATTAGTTATCCATACTTATTCGTTAACTGCCAATGACATACTTACAACATATCAACTAAGACAACTGCTTTGAACTTGCTAACTATTTTATGCAATAACAAGTTTCTTTCAAACGAATGAATTTAACTTGGGCCAAAATTTAACATTGATTTGTTCAAAGAGCAACTTATTTAAATCTAATATATAAACTACTCCTTGGCCATGACAAAAGAGGCCAAGACTTATATCTACAAATATGTCAAGAAGAAAGAATTGCACCACACAAACAATGCCTAAAAAGCGATCATCAAAAATGAAATACAGAAAGCCCAAAATAAGAAGAGATTGGTCTCATCTTCCTCCCGAGCTGCTGCAAGTTATCGCTTCATACCTGAATGATATAACAGATTATGTCAGATTTGGCTAGAAGGCGGGTATGGGATACTACGGTAGCGGCCTCCATCTGGTCAATTTGGCTAGACAGAAATGATGCATGCTTTCGATCTGTTAACTGTAGATTTTCTGTGATGTTCTATAAAATTCTAAGTCTTATCAATGATTGGGCAGGTAAGGAAGAAGTCATGAAGAGGCTTCGAGCGGAATATGAGGAGTAGGGAGGGTTCCGATCTGGGAGGTCATCTATTCTTTGGTGCCGATTCTATCATTGGGACTGAATACGGATGACTGTGTTCCTCTGTTGACTTGTATCTGCTATTTTGTTCATTTCATTTTGTTTTTTTTGGGCTATTTTTATGTCTAGAATGTGATTCTCTAGATTGATCGTGTAAGGATCGATGGTTGTAATATTTGGTACTTTTGTTGCATTAATATATCATTAATGGATCAGGTGACTAGGAGTCACTTTTTATTCCCAACAAAAAACAGATTATGTCAGATTTCTAGCTGTCTGCAATCCTTGGCGCTCTGCTTTGACTTGCTTCACCTTGAATCAACAAATCCCGTGGCTGCTACTATCTTCTAATAATCCAACAACAGAGTCCCGTCGTCTTTTTAACCTCTCTTCAGATAAAGGCTTCAATCTCCACCTGCCTCAAACTCGAGGTAGAAATATCTTTGGAACATCCAATGGTCTTTTGCTTATCTCCCAGCAGTCTATCTCCTTATTCGATCCACTCACCAAATCACTAACAAAACTCCCTTCCTTCGCTCAAATGAAGCAGAAGGAGCTTTACAAAGGCACCTTGATCCCCCTCTCATCTCATGTTACACAGTGATACTTGCTTTTCACCTTAGTGCAGCTCTGGTTTTCTGTTAATCTGGAGATATATAGTACATGAACTAAGATATATGCTTCAAGGCATTCGAAAGTGGTTGATTTCACCTATCACATGAACAAGTTCTATTAGGATTGTGGCCTCAAATACACGTAGGCACGGTAGTTCTTGAAGTTGGAGAAGAAGAGGAGAAGATGAAGACAACAAGAGAAAGCAACATCAGCTAGAAGAAAGTCAGCTGGAAGAGTTGCGGTCGACCGTCACCACCAGACCGCAACTAGGCTATTGGTATTCGAGACTACAACAGAGAGTGGGACAGTCGACTGTACAGTCGACCGTCTAGTTGGTGTGACTCATCGCAGTTGACCGCAACATGGTGAGGTTGACCGCGTGCGGCGTTGTATATTATATTTGGGCTTCGGATTCTGGTCCAATAAACTGTATTTGTGTATATCTTTTAGGGTTTGTTTGGGAACTATATATATAGCATTAAATATGAACTCTAGGGTTAATCTAATGAGATAAGTACAAAGGTAAGCTGTAATCATTGTTCAACTTCAAAATGGGTGAGTGTCGAATGTTTTAAAGGTGTGAGAGAGATTGAGAGTTGTAATCTCTTTCTAATCTTTGTATTTCTTGGGGATTAAGAAGTATTGGTTCTCTCTGCATATTATTGTGTGTTTGTAAGATGTTGCGATTATTGTGGTGACTTGTCCTTGGTTCATCTAGTTCTTGAGAGTTTCTGTTGCTTTCTACAACAAGTTCATCTTAGAAAGCACGAGTAGATTCCATGTCGATGACATCAGTTTGGATCGAATTGCTTTTAATGAGCCTTCTTCACTTGGGCTCCGTAACTATATGTGTCGGTACTTCGTCAATTTAGCATATGGGGAGCTGGCACTTATAGTTACGGAAAGGATGTGGTTTAAAGTAATCCGTATCACCTTAGATGGAGACGGTAATCTGCTGACTTGGCTTATGCTCAGAAACATCAGGAATGACATGTTGTTTGTTGATGAACATCATGCTATGTCGCTGGACGCTAGGAAGTTTCCTGGATTTAAAGGGAATTGTATCTACCTTGTAGAGCCGAATAATTCACCAGAATGCGGAAGTTTGTACTGTGTATACTCGTATTATATTTTGTATGGCGTTGATCGGAAACATTCCTGCTGTTGGATCAAATATCCTGAAGAGTCGACAAAGGTTGCCTGGTTCTTACCCAGTTTATGATCGCATGCTGCCAAGGTTCTGGATTTCCTGCGAGTAAAGGTTATAATCTTGAACCTTTTATCTATTGTTTCTTTTCATTTAATTTTAAAAAAATTAAATTATTTTTATAAATACAGAACCCCTTAGAATCAACTAAGTCTTCTTGGTTTGTCAGAAATTTGTTTGGTTCATTTTTGTTGAACAGTTTGATGTTTGTTTATCCCATTTTTCTCCATGCACAATTCGTTGATTTGCTATAAACTTAGTCCCTGAATAATTGAATTACAACGGAATTGGGATTGTATGCTACTACGCTTTGTTTCCGATGGCTCCTTGAAGGTGGCATTGTAATACTGAACAAAGAATTGATACTGTTTGATGTTCATCGTCGAATTGCTTCACTCCTACAAGGTATTCTCGCTATTTCCTCCTGCGAACATCGTCTAGATTCCACACAATGTGCATGATTTATGACTTTAGTGTATTAGCATTCCAGCTCATATCTGTTTTTGCCATTGTCCATGCAATTTTGTTTGCTCGGTAGAAATAGGTTCACATGTCAAACAACAGAAGAGACTGAGGTCTTAGCCTCCTAGGGATTCAGTTCTTTTGGTCCCTCGGATTTCTGATGATCGATATGATAAGAAGTTGAACTGACTAAATTAAATGACTCGAAGAAGATAAAACAAAGTTCAGATTTCAGGCATTTCTACCCTTGTACATGAATCTGTTGCTTAATTTCTTACAGTTTCAACTAGTGCAAATCAATAGTTGTGGTGTTATAATAATGATGCATGGCTGTATACAATGTGTTCTTAAGTCATTGTTTTATTATATCGTTATGTACTGGTTTGAGAATTATAAATTGGTAAAATGGTTCATCGGACTAAGCAGATTGCAATTCTTCAAGCTGAAATTACATTACTTATCTATAGTTTCCTCCACGAAAAAGAAATTCATGTTTTCCACTGGTTCATGTCGGAAATTACTTGAATTCGTGCAGAATTTTCTATTAATTTGACTGAAATATGAAATTAATCCTCTTACTCTTATCTCAAAATTTTTTGTATTGTTCATCAGAGGGAATTGTATCTACTTTGTCGAACCATCTGAGAACTTCTACTGAGTTTACCCGTTTGATCTCCTGACTGGTTATGCTTCGAAACATTGTTGTTGCTGGAGTAAATTTCCCCAAGAATGGACAGAGGTTGCTTGGTTTTGTACCCAGCACATAGCCTGTATCTCTTTCTTGAAATTAGACTAAAACAAGCTCTTTGTTATTGTGAGGGCATTTGTTTTGGTACTTTCCTGTTAGAAAATTTTGATGATGAAGTTCGCAAAATGAATTGGACTGTAACCTTTGGTTTTGTTAACTATTGTTGGAGTACAAGTTAACAACTGTGAATTGTTTTAATACTTACAAGTTACATGTCATTCCAAAAAGACAAAAAAAATTATTAGAAACAAGCTTCTTATGGTGAGAATTGCGCATAAATAGGTCTGATAGAACTGAAAAACTCATTCATGGCAAAACCTAGAGTTTGCACTTTCTAGGTCTGGCATACTACATTATGAGAGGTTATTGTTGAATAGGTGGTACACCTACCTAAGAGCATCTCCAACTATACTAGCTAAAATGACTAGCCAAATTGTTCAAATAGTGTTTTTGCCTAGTGAATTTGGCTAGCCATCTTGCTTCATCTCCAACCATGCTTCTTCCTCTATATTTTGCCTCTTGCTCTCCATTTTGCCTCTTCATGTTCATGGTTAGGCAAAATGCCTAACCATTATGCCTAACCGTTGGAGATATAAAATGAGTGTGACTCTCCAAATATGGCTGTCTCTTCATTTTGGCTAGCCGTTGGAGATGCTCTAAGGTACCTTTACGGGTAGACAGTTTCATCTTTTTTGTGTGAAACAAGCTAGTAGAGTGAGTGAGTCCACATTTTGCTTACTAGCCCAGTGAACGAACCTTACTGACACTAGCATTAGAACTAGACAGTTTGAGGCATTGGTAACAAACATTGATTTGGTAACGAAAACCCAAATTTTCTTGAATTTTCATATCTAAAATTGTACAGATTACACCTTCAATTCCAACACAATCTAACACAAACACCATCATCATCTCAAATCAGATCTAGATCTAAACAACAATCAATCTCAATCGATGGATCAAAAGGGAAAAAAAAAAATTAATGGTCAACATCTCAACCCTAACACCGCCCCATCCCCGGCCGAAACCCCAACCCTGCACCCGGCCATCGCCTCGACATGATGCGCCAGAAACCGCAGCACCGTCACCCTTCCCTTCAACCTCATCCTCGACTCCACCTCAGCAGTGGGCCCACTCCCGCTCAACTGGAACGAACTCACGGTAAAGCTGGCCTCCATGTACTCCGTCCTCCCGCCCCCGATCTCCCCGGCCGGAATATACATGAAGCCGACCTGGGAGCCGGCGTAGATGAGGCGGATGGTGGAGTCGAAGTGGGAGAAGGCGGCGCGGTTGGGGTTGCGGACGGCGGCGTGCTGGGCGAAGGTGAAGCTGACGGAGCCGTTGCGGGAGGTGAAGTCGGGGAGGTGGATGGCGTCGATCTGGATGTGGGGCCCGCGGGGGCGGAGGAGGAAGAAGAATACGGCGGCGAGGGCGAGGAGGACGAGGAGGAGGAAGGCGGCGGCGACGGCGCAGGAGGCTAAGTTCGTCTTTCCGCTGCGTGCACGGGGTGTTCTCGGATCGGGGTAGTATGCAGCAGTGGCGGTGGCGGCAGCGGCGCCCGGGTACTTATCCATGAATTTTTGATTTTTTTTTTTGTTGGGGGGGTTTGGGGGGAGTGGTCTTGCTTTATTTGAGGAGTTTGAAAGGGAAAGTGAGTGGGGGGAGTGAAGAGTCACTGAATAAAGAAGGAAGCTGTGTTTAATCAGACAGACATTTGAGTGGAATAATAATGTTAGAGAAATACTAAAATAGCGAGTGTCTTCTCTAACCTCAGTTTATTATTCTTATCCTTATTCTTATTATTTTCCCTTGTTCGGTGAGTTTTGCATGTTAGATCCTGACAAAATGTCATATTCGGTCTAGTTATGTTGTTGTTTGCATACTCTAGTTGCATGTTGCAACTGCAAAATTTGAGGAACCAGTGACTTAGAGCATCCACTATAGTTGATGCTAAAATATGCATACATAGTATTTAAGAAATTGCAAAAGAAGAGCGCTAGAGTCGTTAAAGCAAAAAAATAAAAGAGACGGCCTAACAAATTTTTTTAAAAAAAAAAATTGAAATGACATTTTTACAAATATGCAATTGTATTTTCGTAAATATGAAAAGTAAAGTTTTGGGACGGAAGAAGATCTTCAGTCCCCCAAGATTTTATTTGTTTTAATAATGGCATTTTCGTAAATAAAGAGTGACATTTTCGTAAATTTAGAAGAAGAAAAAATTTGCTTAAATGTGTGTGGTCCTTCAAAAAAATAATAAAATCTTATAAAAAGAAGATCTTCCGTCTCTCATCTTTTATTATTTTTTAAAAATAATAAAAGAAGCAGACAGAAGATCACCTTCCGTCTCTCTTCTTTTATTATTTCTTTATATGATAAAAGTAGAGAACGGAATATCTTATTCCGTCTCTCAACTTTTTCTGCAGTAAAAGTTGGCAGACAGCAGAAGATCTTCCGTCCGTTCTCTTTTAATATTGAAAAAAAATTGAAAGGCTGAAGAAGATCTTTCGTCTTCTATATTTGGCAATTGCTATTTTTTGCTGCTAAATATAGAAGTCAATTGTTCATAACTTTTTATAAAAAAATGAGTATTTAGCGAACGATAGTGGGAGCGAAATTGCTAAAATATGCATATTTAATTATTTAGCAAACGATAGTGGATGCTCTTAGGTAGCACTATCACATTTACCCGATACCTGGACCCGACCCGGACCCGGCATTGAACCGGAACTAACCTGATCTATATGGGTCCGGGTCCTAAAATAAGACCCGATGCACTTTCAGGTCCGGGTTCGGATCCGCTCAAAATAGAATCGACCCAGACCCGGACCCAGACCCGTTAAAAATATCCCCAAACATATAGAATTTGAATAATAGGGTTATGTTTTGGCCATTGCTATTTTTTGCTGCTAAATATAGAAGTCAACTGTTCATAACTTTTTATTAAAAAATGAGTATTTAGCGAACGATAGTGGGAGCGAAATTGCTAAAATATGCATATTTAACTATTTAGCAAACGATAGTGGATGCTCTTGGGTAGCACTGTCACATTTACCCGATACCCGGACCCGACCTGGACCCGACCCGAACCCGGCATTGGACCGGAACCGACCTGATCTATACGGGTCCGGGTCCTAAAATAAGACCCGATGCACTTTCAGGTCCGGGTCTGGGTCCGCTCAAAATAGAACCGACCCAGACCCGGACCCGGACCCGTTAAAAAATATCCCCAAACATATAGAATTTGAATAATAGGGTTATAGGAATATACCTATAAAAGTAATTGTTGAAGATAGGTGTTTAAATATAATATTAATTCATGTACTTAAGTACAAAAATATTTATTCTCTACTACTAGACTCGACGGGTAATTTTTTTTAACTAGGACCCGGACCCGGACCTGGTTCTTGCAAGTCCGGGTCTTGGTCCAATTTGTGGACCCGTGAGGTATCGGGTCCGGATCCAGGTAGTGGAGGACCCGACCCGATAGGACCTGATACCAGCTCCACTCTTAGGGCCGCCTGTTTGGTGTGCAGTAAGTGTACTGTAGCGATTTAAAATCCAAAGAAAAGCATTGTTCACCAGTTTTTTTAGACGTAAGAGCATCCACAGTGGTTTGCTATATTGTTATTTTTGTCATTTTTTTAGCAATTGGAGCGCTGCAGTGGTTTGTTATTTTGCCATTTTGCTATTTTATCCATTTTTCACTACAGTAGTGATGCGGTTTATTTCTGGGAGACGTGTGGATGCACCAGGTGTGAGTTCGGACTCGATTTGTATTTGAAGGAGAATGCTGCTCGTCTGCCGACCCTTGACTGACCGGGTGGAGTTCGCGGCGACCTCGGGGTGGCTCGGAGATCTGGGCTCGGATCAGAGGATTCGGATCCGAGGTCTTGTGTACCTGCAGACGGTCCTGAAACACCGGGGTTTGTCCCGGTGGCGGACCCTCCGACGATCTAGTCAGTCTCTGTGAGAGAGTAGCAATAACTAGGTGAATTTAAGTGGCAAAAGATTGATTACCTCAAAAAGGTGGGTGAGGGTCTAGTATTTATAGAGAATCCCAACCGGGTTTGGATTCGCTTGGGGGCCGGGTCTGAACCCGAAAGCCCATGGGCCTGTCGTGGCAGAAGGCCCAGGGGGTTTAGGGCTGACGTGGCAATACCAGGAGTGGTATAGGGCTGACGTGGCAAAACCCTGAATGGTATAGAGCTGACATGGCTGACCGTGGGTCTTCTGTGCTTCTGGGAGAATCGGAGGGCCTAGGCTGTGCCAGGTCATCCCCCTGCTTCGCCAGAGAGGGGGGACGGCCCGTGGGGCTGTCACGGATCGGAGACCGAGGACCACTGAGGCTCGTCGGATACGAGGAGGCCGGTTCTGTGGGGGTGCACTTGAGGTTCGGCGCCGACCCTGTAATGGTTCGAAGCCGAGCTAGATTGTTATTTTTACCTTTCTTGAGTGAGAGTTGTATTGGGCCCTGGTTGGGCCCGCAGGCCATTTTTATCCTACCACACAAGCCCCCCACTCCTGCGGGGGTGCGGAAGCTAGCCTGGGAGGAGTGTTCATGGTCGTGGAAATGGGATGGCAAATCGTTGAATCTTCCGGAGGAGAGTACCCTGGTGCCAGACCGAACCTCGAGATGAGGAGAGATTAGGGGCCGGTAGGGGTGATGGCGAGCCGTTGTTTCTTCCTGAGAAGATTACCCTGGTGCCAGACCGAACCTCGAGATGAGGAGAGATTATGGGTCGGTAGGGGTGATGGCGAGCCGTTGCTTCTTCCTGAGAAGAGTACCCTGGTGCCAGACCGAACCTCGAGATGATGAGAGATTATGGGTCGGTAGGGGTGATGGCGAGCCGGTGGATCTTCCGAAGAAGAGTACCCAGGTGCCAGACCTGACCTCGTGCTGGCGAGGGATTATGGGTCGGTAAGGGTGATGGCGAGCCGTTGTTTCTTCCTGAGAAGAGTACCCTGGTGCCAGACCGAACCTCGAGACGAGGAGAGATTATGGGTCGGTAGGGGTGATGGCGAGCCGGTGGATCTTCCGAAGAAGAGTACCCAGGTGCCAGACCGGACCTCGTGCTGGCGAGGGATTATGGGTCGGTAAGGGTGATGGCGAGCCGTTGTTTCTTCCTGAGAAGAGTACCCTGGTGCCAGACCGAACCTCAAGTTGAGGAGGGATTATGGGTCGGTAAGGGTGATGGCGAGCCGTGGAGCCTTCCTGAGAAGACTATTCTGGTGCTAGGAACTGGTCTCGAGCTGGCGAGGGGTTTAGGGGCCGGTCAGATTGTGGGCGAACCGTTGTGCCTTGGGAATGTTGAGCAGAGTGGTCTGCTGTCTTTGCGGAGCATTGGGGGCGCCTTGGGATCTGTGTGAGGTTCCAATTCTCCAGGTGCTTTAATGGCGCCGCCTAATAAATGTAGGGCGCATGGTCTTCCGTCGTTTGGTTTCCCCTATGCCATAAAAGCTGGCCCCTGGGGGAGGCTATAAATACCCCCCCTCCCTTTTCGTAGTGGGTCAGATCAAAGCAAGGGTGGCCTATTGGCCCTTAAAGGTGTCTGCTCCGGCGGACGCCTGTCTCTTGCCAATTTTTACCCCCGGTTGTGTCGGAGAGGTGGTTTCTCTGCTGCCCCGATCTTCTCTTGGATCTGATGGCCCTGATACGGCGGCCAGATCCAGGGGGGATCAGGACGAGAGGGGTAACGACCGAACTCCGAGGGGTGAGCTGTTTTGCAACTGTGAAGGGTCTGTCCTTCAGGAAGGGATGAAGGGCATTCTGGGCCAGTTGTTTGCAGCTGTGAAGGTTCCGTTGCCTTTGTAGGCCGAACCTTTGCAGTTGCATCAACTGGCTCGGAATGTTGCACTTCTTTCGATCTCTGAGTGTTGGTCTGCTTTCAACCAGGATGCTCGCCAAGGGCGGCGTCTTAAGGCTTTGAGCCTCGGATGGATGAGTTGTTCTCCGATTGGAGGTTGACTACTCTGCATTCCGATAGGGATCCAGGTGATGGTGGTTTCTGTCTCACCCTTGAACAGTTCGGGTCTTCGGCCGACGAGTCTGTAAGCCCCGAGCTGTTCACGGGTGAAAGGGGAACCGACCTCGCCTCGGAGCCCGGGGCGCCTGTCTAAGGACGACGCCTTAAATCTTAAGTAAAAATGTTCCCTCCTCCGAATATTTCTTCTGAGCTAACCTTCTTGCCTGGCTGTCAGTCTGTCATTGGATGATGTCAGCAGCGCACGTTTTGAGGACGTGGCGCGAATTCCCAGGCGGCAGTTGCATGTCAAATAGATGAACAGTACTCGCGAAAATCGAGGAGTCGCCTTTATCTCCTATAAATATTCCCCCCTCTCCCCCACCAGTCCACTCCTTTCTTGCTGCTTCCTTTTCTTTTTTTTTTTTAAAAAAAAATTTCTCAACCCTTCAGCGCTCATTTTTGCAGCTTGCTGTACTAGGATCGCCCTTCCAAAGTAACCCCAGGTGAGTTGGTAAGTCTGCTTAGTTTAGGCATAGATGGATAGGGCTCAGTCTGGCTCATCAGCGTCGACGTCTGGGGGGGGAATGAAGCCTGTCTCCGAATCGACGTCCTGGGAGGAGCCCGTACTCGAGGGGGAGTCAGTACATGTCGATGAGTCTTCTGATACGGTTTCGTGGGAGGAACCAGTAGGTGAGGAGGAGGTATATGGCGCGAGGTTGTTGCGTTCTCGTCGTCCCTTCGTGGTGGAGAGCAGCGAGTCGAAGGAAGCGGATGATGGTTCGGACGGCGTCCGTGTTTTGGAGTTGACTTCCGAGGGAGAGGGAGGCGAGGGTGGCACTGTACGGAGATCCACCGTTCAGGGTGCAGGTCCGAGTTCCATGCTGACTGGTCGGGGGCCCTTATTCATTCCCTCGCCGGAGCGAACCAAGAAGAGGAAGAAGGCTCCGAGGAAGGCAGGATCGAGGACTGGTGGTTCGAGCCAGGGGTCTGTCTACCGCAACCTGTGGACAGGTTCGCCCGTGCA
>CM030361.1:2841474-2903903 GCA_017893485.1 Hemerocallis citrina | reverse complement strand
CCCGTCAAATGAGCGAAGGAAGGAGCTACACTCACGCGCCGCCTCCTCCACCGGAGCGCGCAGACCAGGTACTTCGTCGCCTCACTGAGATGGAGAATCGCCTCGAACGCATCGGCGACGGGAATCCAAACCCCGTCCTAGGCCGAGCACCTTCTCGGCCGCCATTCTCCGTCAACATTTTAGAAGCGAAAATCCCCCAGAACTTCCGGCCTCCGCAATTCGAGACTTACAACGGCGAGGGTGATCCAGCTGATCACATGGAGGGCTTCAAGACCCTCATGATGATTCACAGCGCTTCGGATTCCCTGCTGTGCCGAGCCTTCCCGGCTACCCTCCGGGGCCCGGCCAGGGAATGGTTCTCCAAACTCTCCCCAGGCTCAATCTTTTCGTTCGATCCGCTGGAAAGCAACTTCTTGGGCCACTTCGTCACTAGCCGGAAAGCCGAGAAGACAAGCGCCTCCCTGCTCGACCTCCGCCAGAGGGAAGGGAAGTCACTCCGTGACTTCGTCAAAAGATTCACAACCGAGGCAAGATCCGTCTCTGCCATCGACGCCGGGGTCGCCTCGGCCGTCTTCCGGCACAATGTCCGCCACAATCAGTTGAAGGTTTCCCTGGCGAAGAAACCACCTCTGGACTTTCCCGACCTCCTCAATCGAGTCGAGAAATACATACGAGCTGAAGAAGCTCTAAACCCAGAGGGTAGCAAAGAAGTCGTAGGAAAAGGCAAGCGCAGGGTCGATGAGATCGAACCCGCCAGGAAAGCAAAGGAAGGGGTCGGCGCGAAGAGGGTACCTCCGGTCCCTCGCTTCGAAAGGTACACCCCGCTGACACAGAACGTGTCTGCCATCCTCTTAGAGATCGAGGACAAAGGCCTTGTCCGACTCCCTTTCCAACCAAGCAACAACAAGAAGCGAGACCAACGCTTCTACTGTCGTTTTCACAGGGACCATGGGCACGAAACCGACCAGTGTCGGGCCCTGAATGACGAAATCGAGGCCCTCATTTCACGGGGGTACCTCCGGGAGTTCACAAGAGAACCAACGGGATCGGCGAGATACCAGGAACCGGAGGCCTTCGCCTCCGAACCCTACTCCGAACTTCATTCAGGGTCGGGATCCCGACCCCAAGGGAACCGGAACCCCGACAATTCTGCATTGTGTTTACGGGGGACTGATGGGGGGAGAGTCGAATACTTCCCGGAAAGCCTTTGTCCGCGAGGTGAACGCTGTCCAAGACCTCCCCTCACCTCGATTGCAAATGGTACCCGTCTCCTTCTCCGGAGAGGACCTCGAAGGCGTCCGCCTCTCCCATTGCGACGCCCTCGTCATTAGCCTCCACATGGCTAATTGTGAAGTACGCCGGATCCTCGTCGACAACGGCAGCTCAGTAAACATCCTCTTTCTCAAAGCTTTCGAGAATCTCAAACTGCCCAGAGGCAAGCTTAAACCTGCCGGATACACCTTGCACGGGTTCTCTGGCGTCCCTGTCGTCATAGAAGGGATCGTGACCCTCGACGTCACCGCAGGCTCGGTTCCTATTCAGCGAACCGAGTCTATGGACTTCATGGTGGTGAATGTCAAGGCGGCGTACAATGCCATACTTGGCCGACCAGGGCTGTGCTCCCTTCAGGCGGTATCGTCGGCCTATCACTTGAAGCTAAAATTCTCCACCCAACAAGGGGTCGGTGTTGTCCGAGGAAACCAAGAGGCGGCACGGTCCTGCTACATGATCGCTGTCGGAGGTGGTGTCTTCCCACTCGACGCCGTCGAGCTCGGGTCCGAGGGCAACGGTTCCACTCCAGAGCCAGCCGACGAGCTGGAAGAGGTCCCGTTCGGGGCCGCAGACGAATCAAAGTGGTTCCGAGTGAGCCGCTCGCTCTCCGAAGGTCTGAGGGCGGACATAGTTGACTGCATCCGCCGCAACGTCGATCTCTTCGCCTGGAAGCCCTCCGACATGCCCGGGATTTTCGAAGACCTGATCATGCACAGGCTGAGCGTCACCCCGGGATCCAAGCCGGTCGCTCAGAAGATGTGCAAGTTCGCCCCGGAGAGGCAGCAAGCTGTGAAAGCAGAGGTGGACAAACTCTTGTCCGTTCGGTTCATTCAGGAAGTCAGCTACCCCGAGTGGTTGGCCAACATCGTCATGGTTAAAAAGGCGACCGGGGGATGGCGGATCTGTATAGATTTCACGGATCTAAACAAAGCATGCCCTAAAGATCCTTTCCCCCTTCCCAGCATCGACGCCCTGATCGACGCGACCTCGGGACACGAGCTGCTGTCCTTCATGGATGCATTCGCACGGTATAATCAAATCCGGATGTTCCCGTCCGACATTGCGAAGACCTCGTTCGTCACCGATCAGGGTCTTTTTTGCTATCGCGTTATGCCTTTCGGGCTGAAAAATGCCGGAGCCACCTATCAACGGCTCGTGAACCGAATCTTCAAAGACCTAATCAGCCGCAACATAGAGGTCTATGTCGACGACATGCTCGTCAAAAGCCGGGCCGGGCCGGACCACGTCGCTGACCTCGAGGAAGCCTTCGGAATCCTCCGACGTCATAACATGAGGCTCAACCCGGCCAAGTGCACATTCGGGGTCTCCGGAAAGTTTCTGGGGTTCGTCGTCAGCCAGCGCAGCATCGAGGCGAACCCAGAGAAGATTCAGGCCATAATAGACATGGCCCCACCCCGAAACGTCAAGGAGGTGCAGAGACTCATGGGCCGGTTGACGGCCATCGGTCGCTTCCTCTCCAAATCAGGGGAGAAATCTCTCCCCTTCTTCAAGGCTCTGCGCGGCAAAGGGGGCTTCGAGTGGGGTGCCCCTCAACAAGAAGCCTTCGAGCAGCTGAAGCAGTACCACGCCAACCCTCATCTCCTCAGCAAACCCGAGCCGGGCGAACCCCTGTGGCTCTATCTCTCCGCCTCGGATAGCGCCCTCGGCGCCGTCCTCGTCCGAGAAGAGGACGGGGTTCAGAAGCCACTCTATTATGTGAGTAAGGTCCTACTCCCCGCCGAGACGAGGTACGCAAAGATCGAAAAGATGGCCTATGCTCTGGTCATGGCGGTACGGAAGCTTCGCCCTTACTTCCAAGCTCACTCCATCCAAGTTCTAACTGACCAGCCCTTGAAAACCGTCCTCCATAAGCCGGAGAACTCTGGCCGCTTGGTCAAGTGGTTAATAGAGCTGAGCCAATACGACATCGGCTATCAGCCGAGGACGGCGATCAAAGGTCAGGCCCTCGCCGAGTTCATCACCGAGTGCACAGCTTCAGAGCAGCAAAGTGTCAAAGGGTCGGATCCAATCTGGGAAGTCTACGTCGACGGGTCCTCCTGTGAAACCGGGAGTGGTGCCGGAATCATCCTCCGAGGTTCCGACCAATTCCTCCTTCAATACTCCCTCCGCCTCAACTTCCCGGCCTCTAACAACGAGGCGGAATACGAGGCCATGATTGCCGGACTGACCCTGGCACACTGAGCCGGAGCCAAGCAGATCCGAGCCTTCAGCGATTCTCAGCTCGTGGTCAACCAGATCGCCAGAGAATACGAGGCTCGCGACGACCGGATGGTACGATACTTGGCCGTGGTTCGACGGCTCCTAGCATCCTTCTGCTGCTCCACAGTTGTTAGGGTCCCCAGAGAGCAGAACGCCCAAGCAGACGCCTTGTCAAAACTCGCCTCCTCCTTCGAGGGCCTCGACCAAACGGTACTCATCGAAATCCTCTTAAAGCCAAGTATCAATGGCCAAGACCAGGAGGCAATGTGCGTACAAGGCGGTATCAATCCGGACGACTGGATCGCCCCCATTCGAAGATTCCTAGTCCGAGGCGAGCTCCCCGAAGACCGGGCCGAGGCAAGACGAGTCAGGATCCGAGCTGAAAGGTTCGTCATGATCGACGACATCCTCTTCAAACGCTCATACACACTGGCCGATGGTAAGCCGTACCTCCGCTGTCTCACCAATGACGAAGCCAGCTACGTGCTGAAGGAACTTCATGAAGGGATCGGCGGATGCCATATGGGAAGCAGGTCCCTCGCTCGAAAAGCCCTGAATCAGGACTACTATTGGCCCACCATGATCCAAGACTCCCAAGACCTGGTCAAGAGGTGCGGCCCTTGCCAGAGGTTCTCCCCTATCAAGAGGCTTCCTCAAGCCAATCTTCGATCCCTGGCTAGTCCTACGCCATTTGCCATGTGGGGCATGGACCTTGTGGGTCCCTTCTCCGTAGCAACAGGGCAAAGGAAATTCTTGATAGTCGCCATCGACTACTTCACAAAGTGGCTCGAGGCCGAGCCACTGTCCAGCATCACCGAGCGCCAAACACAGCTGTTCTTCTGGAAAAATATCGTTTGTCGGTTCGGGATCCCTCAGGTCCTCGTTACAAACAACGGGACCCAGTTCGCAGGCCAAAACTTCCGAAAGTTCTACGAAAACATCGGCACCCAGCAACGCTTCTCCGCTATATGCCACCCTCAGTCCAACGGCCAAGCAGAAAATGCGAACAGGCAAATCCTCGACGGCCTCAAGAAGCGCCTCGACAGTTCCCCCAAGGGGCTGTGGGCCCACCGAACCACCAAGAGGATCCCCACGGGAGAGACACCGTTCAGTTTAACCTACGGGACCGAGGCAGTGGTCCCCGTAGAAATCGGTTTGCCCTCCCCCCGGATCATGGCCTTCGACGAAGCCGACAACTCATCCGGCCTAAGGGCCAACCTGGACCTCGTCGCCGAGGTCAGGGAAAAGTCATCCGTCCGAAGAAACATCTATCAACAGCGGATCGAGAGGTTTTACGAAGGTCCGCCCAACAGACATCAAGGCCGGGGACCTCGTGTTACGCAAATTGTCCGTCTCCGATCCCACCAAGAAGAGGAAGCTGGCCCCCAATTGGGAGGGCCCATACAGGGTAGCCGAGGCCATACGGCCCGGCACTTATCGACTGGTGGACATGGAGGGTCGAGCGATCAAGCGACCCTGGAACGCAGAGCACCTAATGAAGTTCCTAGAAGAACGGTCATTGGTCCCTGCTTGGCTAATGTAAATAATATTTTTGTAAGCTTTCATGTGTAAAGGGTCGTTGTAGCGCCCTTCTCTATCATATATAAAAAGATCCCTTTTTGTCAACTCCAAATGCCTCGGCAGGTCCGACCTAACACCGGACAATGGGATCGGCACCCGAGTCCCCACTCCGGTATCGTCCCCAACATCTCGGTAGGTCCGAATCAGCTTCAAGCCAGGGAGTCGCCATAACGCCTCCTGCTGCCCATGATACCCCCACGGGTCGGCAGGGCCGAACCTCACCTCCACCAATCAATAGGCTATTGGCCGGGGCAACAAATAAAAAGAAACCCCTTATTCATACTCCCTTATTAAGTTCTGGAAAACAAATAGAGACCGTTACAGGACCACTCCACTCATCTCACAAAAAAGGAATTCTCTCTTAGGGCCCTTCGGGTCCGAGGAATGGCAATCCCACTCCAATCGAACGACTTGGATCTCTCTCCTCGTCACGATGGTCCTTAGAGTCAGCCACGGTCGACACACCGGCAACGGAGCTCTGGGTATCAACCGGTCGGACGCGCTCCAGCTGCAGCAGCGCCGAAGGAACCCCCTCTGCTCGCCGGTCTCCTGAGGAGGATGCCATCCTCGTTCCGGACACACCTAGCATCGTCTTATAGCGGTGTATCTCCATTTTCTTCTCCACTATGACGTCGCGAAGAAGCCTCTCGGACGAGGGCCTCTGCACCGACGCACTTGACATGGTGAACCCGAGACCGGCACTTCCGAGGTCCCGATCTACCATTGTCCTCTTCAGCCAGTTCGCCTCGGCACTCAGAGCCTCGGACTTCTCTCGATAATAGTTGAAGGCAGCATCCTGGTTGCGAGCCCCCTTGCGATAACGGACCAACGTGGCCTCCAGAACCTTGATTTTACTCCGGAGCCACGCCACATCGGAGCGACGAGGGTCCGCCTCGGGAAGGAAAGCCGTTACCTAAAAGAGAACCAACCACGGCTCAAAACGCATCGGCAAAAGGGGTCTGAAAAAATCCGAGTACAAAAGACTTGGCCAATCAAAAAATCTTTTTTTATAAATCAAATCCTTCATACAAAAATGCGATGGCCAGTCCGCGGTCGGCAAATACAATTGAAAGAAAGAAAAAGACAAACAAGAGGCAAATAGCCTATGTTATCACCTCAGCATCAGCCGGGTTCACAGGTGGATCGACAGCCGAACCCACGACGGGAGGGTCAACATCAGGGGTCTTCGGTGGCCCCTCGATCTCCATATCATAGTCGAGGCCGGTCAGGTCGATGTTCGGGTAGAAGTGCCTCACATGGCTGAGGGCCTTCGCGTAGACCGCGTCCTGGGCCGCGATCACCAGGTCCTGCCCCGTCGTCGTCAGTTCCTCCTTCTCCTGTGCGAACTTCTTCTTTAAGGCGGAAACCCTCTTAGCCCACTCGGCATCCCTGGCATCGAGCTCGATCTTCAGCTGCTGCTCCCTCTTGTGCGAGCCGTCGAGCTCGATCTTCATCTCCTTCATTTCTTGCAAGCTCTTGTCTGCCCGAGCTCGCTCCCGTTCCAAGGTCGCCTCATAGAGACCTTTCACATGGGCCCCCTGCACACAGGCCTGCAGTAACCAAGCACTACTAAGGAAACCTCCTTCACAATATATTCACAAGGCAAGTGGGGTCGGCGGACTTACCAGCACATTGGCCTGCGCGAGGCGCGTGTACGCCTGCTCCAAGGTCTCGGCGTTCATCTCCTCGCGGTCCCGGGGAGTCGCCAGCTTCTCCGCCACCTCGACGGCCTGGGGCCCACGGGTCAGACAGTCCCCCACCCGTATCGACCAGGCCGGCACCCACGGCCGTCGCAGCTCCTCCATAACGGTGTCCTCTCCTTCGGCTCCGACCAGGGGACCCTTCCTCTTGCTACGTTCGGATGCCTTCGCCTGACCTGAGCTCCCCTGAGCAGCCACCTCCTTACTCGTCTCCGAACGAGTCCTCTTACCCCTTGGCTCAAGCGTTGTCTCGGATGCAACCCGAGTCGGCCCCCTCGCCCTCTTCACTTCTCCCCCCTCCTCGGCCTTCTTCTGCTTCAAAGCGAGCCTCCGAGCCTTAATTGAGTCTGGGTCCATACCTGCAAAAAGACCCATTAAGGACAATGAGCTCAAAAGAACAGTAAAACCAAGAGAAAGAAACAACTACATACAAGGCACGGCCGGGCTCAGTCCAATGCTCGCCAGGTGACCCTCCGTCACCTTTGGCCAGCTGATGCTGTGCGACAGGCGGAGACGCTCAACAAATTTCCACTCCTCGGCAGTCAGGTCCTTCGGCCTCGGCGCTTTGAAGCCCGGCTTGTAATGGTTCCAACGAGTGAGAATATCCCAAGCTCCTCGCTCCGGATCACGAAATATTTTCGTTTCCACTCCTTGATGGAGTCCGGATGGCCATGGACCACCTTCCCCTTACTCCGAGGCGAAACATAGTATATCCCCTCCGACTCTCCTGACGAGCTGATCCCCAGCATTGCCCGGAACACGCCCAACCTAAGAGGCACCTTCTGCTCCTCACATAGCAACACGAAACAGATGATCTACTTCCATGAATTCGGTCCGTACTGCATCGGAGCCAGGGACGCCCAATTCAGCACATCCCGAATAAACGGATGGACCGGCAGCCTCAGTCCAGAGCCGAAGGCGTCTACGGGGAAGACGCAGTACCACGCCGGCAGGGGGTCGGTAGGACGGAGGCTCGGGCTCGGCAACATGAGTTCGTAACCGGACCCGATGTGGAACGCCGACTGAGCCACCTCCAAGACACCGGCTTCCAAGATCGTTGGAAGCGTGTCCATCTTCACCATCTTCCGACTCGGCGAAGACGGCTGAACCCCATACAACACCTTATCGGAGAGATCATCGGGGTACCGTCGAAACTGGATCGGCTGTACAGGTGACCCTGTCACCACATTCCGGAGGATGGGCGCCTGGCTCGGACCGCCGGCCTTCCCCCCTTCTTTCTTGGCACCCTCTTCTTCTTGGCCCTCTCCGGCGAGGGAGTGGAGGACGAACCCACTCCCCGGACCGTGGATCTCCTCCCCGTACCTCCTGGACGAGCCTCGGCTGCTTCACCCTCGCCTTGACCGCCCCCCTCTTCAGAAACCGATTCCAGAATCTGGACCTCGTCCGAACTGTCACTCCCCTCCTCAGAATCACTACTCTCCACCACGTACGGCTTCCGGGAGCGCAGGGGCTTCACGTCATACACCGTCTCCTCCCACGTTGTCAAGTCCAAGAGCCCGGTGGCAGGCGGCCCTTCCCCTCTAGACGTCGACGCCGAAGAGCCAGACTGAGCCCTAGACATGCCTAACTAAATAAACTTACCGACTAACCTTGGGTTGCTTCGGAAGGACGAGCCTGGTGCCGCAGACAGTAGTGACGAGCGCCGAAGTGTTTGGAAATTTCTGAGAGAAAGCAGCAAGAGGGTAATGAGCGGAATGGGGGATAGGTGGGGGTATTTATAGAGGAAAGCATGACTCCTCGTTTTTCGCGTAACTGCTCCTCGATTGGCGTGAAACTGCCACCTATAAAATCGTGCCACGTTACCTTAGAACATGCGCCGTTGACGTCACCCAGCGCCAGCTTGGAAACCAGAAGTGAGGGTCGGTCCGGATGAAGTCCCTCGGACCCGGACGTCCCCGCATCTGTCCCTAGGAAGCGAAAGAAAATTTTGGTTGTCTTAAGGCACCCGCCCTCAGCGAGTGCCCCGGGCCCCGGACTAGGTCGGCTGCCCTCTCACCCACGAACAACTCGGGACCTGCAACCTCGGAAGCCGAAGACCCCGAACTGTTCGAGGGTGGGAGAACAACCACCATCGCCAAGGACCCTGTCAGAAAGCGGATCGGCCCACCTCCCATCTCCAACTCCTTCGGGCTGACAACTATCAGAAGGTCTGTCAGCCCGGAAGGAAGACAGAGATCGGAGAAGACCCATCCGATCGAGGCAACCTACCCCCCGGGTCCGAACTTCATTGGTCATCCCTCCCGCCGTGATCTCCCCTGACTCTGACTACCGCATCAGGGCCATCAGAATCAGGAGAAGATCATGGCGCGAGAATAACCACCCGTCCGACCCTCTCAGGGTTAGAATTTTTCAAAGAAACAGGCGTCCGCCCAAGGCAGACACCTCCGTTGGTCGATCAACCACCATTGCTGTGATCAAAGCTACAGGGGGGAGCGGGGTATTTATAACCTCCTCTCAAGGACCAGCCACTATGCCCGGAAAACTGAAGCGCCGCGCATTTATTAGAGGAGCCATTTAATGACCCCGGAAAGTTGGAACGCCGCACGAATCCCGGAGCGCCATTAATGCTCCACGAAGTCAGCCAGCATCAGCTCAGCCTTCTCGCGAAGGCTCAATGGTTCGCCACCGCCCTTGTCGACCCGTGAAACCCTCGCCAGCTCGAGGTAGGGTCTCGCACCAGGGTAGCCTTCTCACGGAGGCCCAACGGTTCGCCACCGCCCTTGCCGGCCCGTGAAACCCTCGCCAGCTCGAGGTAGGGTCTCGCACCAGGGTAGCCTTCTCACGGAGGCCTAACGTTTCGCCACCGCCCTTGCCGACCCGTGAAACCCTCGCCAGCTCGAGGTAGGGTCTCGCACCAGGGTAGCCTTCTCACGGAGGCCCAACGGTTCGCCACCGTCCTTGCCGACCCGTAAAACTCTCGCCAGCTCGAGGTAGGGTCTCGCACCAGGGTAGCCTTCTCACGAAGGCCCAACGGTTCGCCATCGCCCTTGCCGACCCGTAAAGCCCTTGCCGACCCGTAAAACCCTCGCCAGCTCGGGGTAAGGTCTCGCACCAGGGTAGCCTTCTCACGGAGGCCCAACGGTTTGCCACCGCCCTTGCCGACCCGTGAAACCCTCGCCAGCTCGAGGTAGGGTCTCGCACCAGGGTAGCCTTCTCACAGAGGCCCAACGGTTCGCCACAGCCCTTGCCGACCCGTAAAACCCTCGCCAGCTCGAGGTAGGGTCTCGCACCAGGGTAGCCTTCTCACGAAGGCCCAACGGTTCGCCATCGCCCTTGCCGACCCGTAAAATCCTCGCCAGCTCGGGGTAAGGTCTCGCACCAGGGTAGCCTTCTCACGAAGACTCAACGGTTCGCCATCGCCCTTGCCGACCCGTGAAACCTTTGCCAGTCCGAGGTAGGGTCTCGCACCAGGGTTGCCATCTCACGAAGGCCCAACACAGCCAGAAAGCACTCCTCCACGGCTAACTCTCGCAATCCCCGCAGGAGTAGGGGGCTTATGAGGTAGGATAAAAATGGCCTGGGGCCCTGGATGGCTCTCGCTCAAAGTCAAGTGTCCTCGGCCCCGGACCTCTAACAGGCTCGGTACCGAGCCATAAGTTCACCGCCACGGAACCACCCACGACCCGTCACGACCCTCGGTCTCCGATCCTCGACGGTCTCACGGCCTTCCACTCGGCCGGGTAAGGGAGGGGGATGACCTGGCGCGACCTAGGCCCTCCGATTCTCTCAGGGACACAGGGCCCTCCACGATCTGCCATGTCAGCTCCAAATCCATTGGGGGTTTTGTCACGTCAGCCCTAAACCACTCTGGACGCTGCCACGTGTGCCCTAAACCACCTGGGCCTCTGGCCACGTCAGGCCCATGAGCCTTCGGGTCCAGACCCGGCCCCCAAACGGATCCAAACCCGGTTGGGTTATCTATAAATACCAGACCCTCACCCACCTTCAAAGGTAATCAATCTTTCTTCTACAAAACCATAGTTACTGCTACTCTCTCACAGAGACTAACTAGATCGTCGGAGGGTCTGCCATCGGGATAAACCCCGGTGTTTGTAGACCGTCTGCAGGTACGCGAGGCGAGGCAACCCGAGCCGGTCATCCAGTGCCAAGGCGAGCCTACAGCTCACTGTCCACTACCGAATCCTTCCTCTCTTACAAATTGAGTCCGAACTCACACCTGGTGCATCCACACTCTAGCCAAAAACAAACAGCATCAATAACAAAACATCATTTAAATTTATACAAAAAACAGAAGATGGAAGAAAAAAGGGAATCTTCGTTATAATCTGAATCTTCATCGCAGAAAGAAGAGAGTGATCGCAAGATCTGAACGTGTTGGTGGCGGGATGAGAGTTAGGTTGGGTTGATGTTGTAAATATTAGAATTTGGTTGGGATGGGCTGATGTTGTAACTTGTAAGAGCATCCACAATCGTGTTTCTCAAAAATGAGAATATGGCAAAGTAGCATATAGCAAAAAGAGAGAATTGCTGCAGTCGTGAGTTGCTATAATTTGATAAACAAATATTAAAAAAGGAGGTCGGACAGAACATCTTGTTTCGTCTTGGTTTTTTTATATTTTAAATAACATTTAAGTTAATTAAGTCGTGATTAGATATTAAAATAGGTTAATTAAATTAATTAAATAAATTAAATATTAATATATATATTAAGCTATCTAATTAATGTTCTAACCTAAGATTAACATGCAAATTAAATGGGCTAATCTCTTCTCCATGGTTGGACGGGACATGTTGTCCCGTCCAAGCCATTTTGGCTTCAAATGGGACAACATGTCCCGTTTGTTGATTTTTTGATTTTTTTTTGTTTTGTTTTGTTTTGTTCAGACGGTACAACCGTCTGATCATTTTTAAAAAAAAGGTCACATGTTTTGTCTGATCCCAATTTAAAAAAATGTTGTTCTGTCCCCCTATAATATGAGAATCGCCATTTCGTTTCTCAAATATGAGAACGCTCTGTAGCAAATTTGCCAAAATATGGCAAAATAAGAAACGACTGCAGTGCCAACTTTCTCATATTATGAGAATATGGCAAATATAGGAAACGACTGTGGATGCTCTAAGTGATTGGGTTTGGCTGTGTTTAAGTTCAGTTTTTTATGAAATTTGGTTTAGTTGAATTAAGTCTAATTTTTAACAAAATCTAGTGTGGTTTGGTTGAACCTGGATTGTAATAGGATCTGGCGAGTCTGGTTTGGCTTAGCTTGGGTTTGGTTTGGTTTTTTAGAGGCAAAAGTGATGGTTTGTATCTACTTTTATTTTTTTAGTATAAGTATATATTTATCCAACTAACAAAGATTTTTAAAATATTATATATATGTAATATTTGAATTATGAACGAGACCGAAACTTGGAACGAAACATCCGAAACCTTTCATGACGTATCATTTTTCAAAACTCCGAAACCAATCCCGAAACCAAGTTTTCAATCCTTGGTTGATGGTGGATTGAGAAAGTCTAAAGGATAATCAAGTTTAGAAGAGATTGTGTAAATATTTGTGAAGTGCAGAAATGATTTGAATTTTCAAATTTTTAGAATGGAAAGTGAGAAAGATAGGAGCCAGAGAAGCTAAAGCACATGAGAATTTATACAAGGTAGATACTAGGAAGGGAGAAAAGGATATCAAAATGCTTGCTGGGGCAGGAGAAATGAAGAACAAACATGTCATATGGTATAGGTAAGATGTTGAAATGCTATTACAGATGAAAGAAAGAGATACTATTTGGCCCATCCATTCCTATGTATGTACACAATCATTCATATCTATGTACATACAAATCTCTGTGTGTGTGTGTGTGTGAAGAAACTCTTTCCTTCGGGGAAACTGTGTAACCAATCCCACGCATATTTATCTATATACAAACTTGCATCCCCCCCCCCCCCCACCCACCCAAAAAAAAAAAAAAACAACTGTGTGTGTGTGTGTGAAATAAACTCTTTTCCTTGGGAACGTAGGTAACCAATATCTCTTGATTGGTGATTTTATTTGCTTTAATTTACCGTTATCAGTTGTGTAAATTCATTCATGCATTTCTCTAATGATTTTTAGGACTTCTTATTCAATTGAAAGTCAACCAGAGGTTATACCCTTCGAGAAATGGTTAGAGATCAAATCATCATCAGAACCAAAAAGTGGATTCTCTAATTGGATTAAAGATGCTTTTCGTAGAGAGAAGAGCGAAGTGCAAGATGGGTTAAACCAGAGGCTTCATTCTATACTCATCACCGCACCAATGTGGGACAGGTATTTGAAGTCTGAAGAGTTCATTTTTAGTTGTTCTTATTCAGTTAAGTCTTGCTGAATATCTTTAATGCTTAATATTTTTTAATCTTTTAACTTGTGGAGGGTTGCGTGAAGCAAACCTTCGAATAAGAAGTGAAGCTAACTCGCATGTACAACATATGCATTATTCTTCTTCTCAAGCTTTATTGGGAATTAGTGAATATGTTAACTAGCCCATATTTAGTATATTAGATCTCAAGACATATATTTGTGATTAATTCGTTGTATTATTTCAAAATTGAAATTGGTAAAAGAAACATGTGCAATCTATGTTGAACAAACAATTGAATCATGGAGTCATGACTCATTCCCCTGTCGGACAACCTTCATGGACACTCCTTGGGCACATGACACAGGTCGGACACTTCTTATGCATGTCTAAAATTTTATAATATCTCTTATTTGTTGGACACTTTTCTCAACACGCAATAAACATTTTTCAAACACCTCTTTTTCGTATTTCTTATATATTTAACTCATAGTAGTTGCTTTGGGACTATGATTCTTCTCTGATATTTAATGGACCGCAAAGCATTTACTTTTCCATGGACAATAGGTTTTCTAGCTTAAATTACACTTTAGCTTTAGTTTGGTTAAATTTATCCATAATTGTGATATTAATATTATATTTGATGCTGTTTGTTTTTGGGGTGTGGGGGTAGTAGGTGTAAGTTCTTGTAATTTGTGAAGGGGAAGCTGTGGTACTGACGTCGATCCGACCCTAGGGAGTAGGACCGGCTCGGGAGTAGTAGCAGAGAGGTAGAGGCTGGGTGCTCAGCTCGGATCGAGTAGCTCGGTTCGGATGAAGTCGCTCGGCTCGGCCTTCTGTACTTGCACACTACCTATAAACACCGGAAGAAGTTCCGGTGACAGGTCATTCGACGATCTAGTCAGTCACTGAGAAAGTAACAGTAGGTAGTGTTCAGGTGGTGAAAAGTTTATTACCTTTAAAAGTGAGGAAGAGGGCTGGTATTTATAGGCAGAGGTAAACGGGTCTGTGATCCTAACGGATCGGGTCGTACCCGTTTGCCCGTGGGCCTGAATGGGCTGTAGTCCGTTTGACCGGTTTGACCTGATGATCACAGGGGAGCGAGATTAGAGGAGATCTGAGGGTCTTGATTGCGCCACTCTCTTTACTCCATATCACAAGCTTCCCACTCCTGCAGGGCGGTGTGAAAAACAGTTGTGGAGTATTCTGGATCTACGGAGTTGAGTGGCAAAGAGTTTGCTGGGGTCTTCTTGGGGTCAGCGCCGAACCGAGGCGAGTCCGGACGATCGAGTAGCCGGTGCTTTCGCAAGTGTGGACGACCGAGCCCTGATGATCCCCCAGTCACCAAGGCACGGGGTCGACTCGGGGTGCCAAGGTTGGTGGAGATCGTCTAGGTCGGTTTTTGGGTCGTCGAGTCCAAGGCGACCTTGGCTTGTGAAAGCTACCCCTGTGCTCGAAATCACCGTCGAGGGTCAAGGCTTAGGGGGTCATTTTGGATCGTCGAGCCCATAGCGACCCGGCTTAGTGGAAGCTATCCCTGTGCTTGAAATCAACGTCAAGGGTCGAGGCTTATGGGGTCGGCTCGGAGCGTCTAGCCCACAGCGACTTAGTTTTGTGAAAGCTACCCCTGTGCTCGAAATCACCGTCGAGGGTCGAGGCTTAGGGGGTTGGCTCGGAGCGTCGAGCCCAAGTGACTTATCTTGCGAAAGCTACCCCTATGCTGGAGATCACAGTCAAACATCGAGGCTTAGGGGGTCGGCACATAGCGACGAGCCCAAGCGACTTAGCTTGCGAAAGCTATCCCTGTGCTCGAGATTACATTCGAGCATCGAGGCTTAGGGGTCGGCACGAAGCGACGAGCTCAAGCAACTTAGCTTGCAAAAGTTACCCCTATCCTTGATATCACAGTCGAGCGTCGAGGCTTAGGGGGTCGGCACGGAGCGACGAGCCGAAGCGACTTAGCTTGGGAAAGCTACCTCTGTGCTCGAGATCACAGTCGAGCGTCGAGGCCTGGGGGTCGGCACAGAGCGACGAGCCCAAGCGACTTAGCGACTTAGCTTGCGAAAGCTACACCTGTGCTCGAGATCACAGTCGAGAGTCGAGGCTTAGTGGGTCGGCACAGAGCGACGAGCTCAAGCGACTTAGCTTGCGAATGCTATCCGTGTTCGAGATCACAGTCGAGCGTCGAGGCTTAGGGGGTCGGTAAGGAGCGACGAGCCCAAGCGACTTAGCTTGCGAAAGCTATCCATGTGCTCGATATCACTGTCGAGCGTCGAGGCCTACGGGGTCGGCACGGAGCAACGAGCCCATGCGTCTTAGGCTTAGGGGGGCAGGACGAAGTGATGGGCCTAAGCGACTTAGCTTGTGAAAGCTATTCCTGTGCTCGAGATCACAGTCGAGCATCGAGGCCTAGGGGGTCGGCACGGAGCGACGAGCCCAAGCGTCTTAGCTTAGGAAAACTACCTCTGTGCTTGAGATCACAGTCGAGCGTCGAGGCTTAGGGGGTCGGCACGAAGCGACGGATCCAAGCGTCTTAGCTTAGGAAAACTACCTCTGTGCTCGAGATCACAGTCGAACGTCGAGGCTTAGGGGGTCGGCACGAAGCGACGGGTCCAAGCGACTTAGCTTGTGAAAGCTACCCCTGTGCTCGAGATCCTAGTCGAGCGTCGAGGCTTAGGGGGTCGATACGGAGCGACTTAGCTTGTGAAAACTACCCTGTGCTCGAGATCACAGTCGAACGTCGAGGCTTAGGGGGTCGGTTCGGAGCGTCGCGACCATAGCGACTCAGCTTTGTGGAAGCTATCTCTGTGCTCGAGATCACGGTCGAGCGTCGAGGCTTAGGGGCTCGGCACGGAGCGACGAGCCCAAGCGACTTAGCTGCGAGAGCTACCCCTGTGGTTGAGATCACAGTCGAGTATCGAGGCTTAGGGGGTCGGCACGGAGTGACGAGCCCAAGTGACTTAGTTTGTGTAAGCTATCCTTGTGCTCGAGATCACAGTCGAGCGTCGAGGCTTAGGGGGTCGACACGGGGCGACAAGCCCAAGCGACTTAGCTTGCGAAAGCTATCCCTGTGTTCGAGATCACAGTCGAGCGTCGAGGCTTTAGGGGGTCGACAGGGAGCGACAAGCCCAAGAGACTTAGGGTCTGTTTGGTTTGGCTTTTTTTTCCAAAACCCAAAAACGTGTTTTGTTAGGGTGTTTTGTGAAAAGAGTTTTCACAAAACTCCAACTTCAGTCATTCTCTTTCTACACGAGCGCAACCTTACATTTTTAGAAAAGCATTTTCGAAAACTCCAACTTGTTTGGTTAGGGTTTTTTTAGAAAACTGTTTTCAAAACGACAAACCAAATGCAGTCTTAGCTTGCGAAAGCTACCCTTGTGCTCGAGATCACAGTCGAGCGTCGAGGCTTAAGGGGTCGCCACGGAGCGACGAGCCCAAGCGACTTAGCTTGTGAAAGCTACCCCTGTGCTCGAGATCACAGTCGAGCGTCGAGGCCTAGGGTGTAGTATCCCGTATTTTTAAATATAATTTTAAAGGTTTATAAATGAATTAAAATGAATTTTTGGGGATTTAATAAATATTTTTCTGAAGAATTATCTTTTTACACGTGCAAAATACGTCCAAATGTCTTCTTGAGATGTTCAAAAGCCAAAATTATTTTATGGAAAATCATCATTTATTATTTGGGATTTATTGGTAATTTTTCTAGATTTTTCTGATATTTATTGGATCTATTTGCAAATATTACAAAAAGGACTTTTGTACAAAATTGCCATCCTGAGTACAAATCCGAATTTTCTTTATTTATGGGTTGTGCTGGATTGCTGGACAACTCAGTAGTAAAAGGATTTGATTTTGTTTTAATTTAATTAACTTATTTTAACTGCTTTATAAAGAAAGGTTTATATATGTAAAATAATAATTTGTTAAGGGATGTTTTCATGAACTTGTAAAACCCTAGAAACTCCAGATTTCAGCCTATATTATGCCCACTACAGCCGTCCCTCTCCTTTGCAAAAATAAAATATATTCTTACTATCAATTTCTTGGAGTTTCAAAGGAGTAATCTTGGATTTTACAAAAGAAGGGCCTTTTTCTTATTCTTCATTAATTCGATGGATTTCTTCATTGAGGTGAGTGACTTGTTTATTTTCTTTTGATTTGTGTATGTTGTATGCGAATGATAAGAATGTTTTTATTGTTCTTGGATGTCGAATTTCATCTACTAGAAAGCATGTTTAGGGTTTGGGTATGATTATGTGCATTATAAATTGGATGGATGGATGAAAAATTGGATCTTGTGAAACCCTAGTTGTTTGTAAATAAAATTGTATGTGGGTAATTCGAGATTGATGAATGACCTATGGGAGATCATGGGTGGACTATTTCTTGTGGATTAATGTTGGATTGACCGAATATGGTAGATTCTATGTATAAACCTAATAAAGATGAGACTTTTATTACTTTTGAGTATTGGTTGAATACAAAATTTGATATGGTGATGTTACAAATCGATTATGGTTGTGAATTGTAGTAGTAATTCAGTTTTGAGAAATTTGAAAGGAAAAGTATGAATCAAGAGATCATGACATGAAAATCGAAATTTGAAAATTTAGTTGAGTTGAGGAAATATACCCAAATTGGGGATTCTTTTGAGATTTTGGTATTGATATGGTTTGGATTTGAATACGAAACTATTTCAGTGATCAATAAATTTTTTTAGAAACTCTATTTTGATTATATGCACAATTTATGTTTTATTTGAAAGAGATTAACAAATCGCTATTTTTATAAATTCAAGTAACTTTGAATTAGTTTTTATGGACTATTATATGTCCTACAAGTTGTATTTGATCATATAAGAAATAAGCTTTTCATAGAAATCGTTTTCATGAAGTAAAACTACGTATCGGTTGAATTGTGCACAACCAAAAGTATGCAGTCTGTAGGTTGACAGTCGATCGGTATGACTTCTCAGTCAACCGACACGACCCGGCTGCTATGTTCTCTAGTTTTTCTTGAAATTTCATTCTGGACAGTCGACTGATGACCTTTACAGTTGACTGGTACCACTTAGAATTATTTTCTCGAAGTTATTGTAATTTTTCTCTCTGGACAGTCCACCTATACCCTTTACAGTCGACTGCTATACTTAGAATTATTTTCTTAAAGATTATTGGATTTTTCTCTCTGGACAGTCGACCTATGACCTTTTGAGTCGACTTATAATACTTAGAATTATTTTCTTAAAACCATGAGATTCTCTTTCTGGACAGTCGACTTACACTTGTTATTAGTCGACTGGTACTGATGTATCTTTACATTTTTGAATGTTCTTTCAAATGATTTATTCTCTAAATGTTTTAATCTATAACTTACTATTCTATACTTTATCTTCTACTGAACATATGTTTTCAATTTTTTTCGATTGAGCAATTCATATTGGAAGATTGGTTTGTATATTTGAGTGTGTCTCTAGAGGGTGTGTGTGACCCTAGTATACCGGCAGTTGAGATATTTATGTTTGGGCCTGTTGAGGCATTTAGTTGATCAGTTGTTTGAGTTAAGTTCAGTAGGGTACACTAACTCTAGGAGATTCGTCAAGTAATTAAATAACCTAAAAATGATAAGGACAGACACTAGTGGTGATATAATGAACGAGAACATGGGTTATGGACCTCAGTATGGCTTGCGGTGTGAGATAATCTTCGGAATTATCCAGGTGTGAGTGAAATAGTCTCCGGAATTACCTGTGGTGTGGGATTGGTCTCCGGAATTATCGGGGTCGAGGCGACGCATATGTTGTATTCGTGTGATGAGGTGCCATTGCTTGTGGTGTGGGGTATTCTCGAAGATTCCCAGGTGTGAGTGAAATAGTCTCCGGAATTATCTGTGGATAGAGATTGACCTCCGGAATTATCGGGGCATGGGCTAATACTCACAGTTTATCTTTATCTCGTAGTAGTTATCGTGTTAGGATTAGTTGCATAGCGGGGGATTAAACCCTATAATGTGGAGACGTTAAGGGCTTGCACCGGACCTATGTAGAGGGATGCATAGACTCCGACAAGTACGCATTAGAGAGTCAGCATATAGACTTGTGTTTTCTTGACTTGGTTTCATGCATGTGGTTTCCTGTTTTTTACACTTGACACTTAGTCTAGCTACACTGGATGTTTTTCATGTTTCCTTGTTATTTCTTATTTCATTTATTCTTGTCTCTAGTACGTGTTGTTTATGATTCCATGTTTCATGTTTATTTATGTTGCTTGTTTGTTTTTATGTCACTCATACCTTTATGGCTGACCCATTTAATTTTGGGGGTTAGGGTTATCTCTAGCCTTGTGTTTTACATGTGATTACTTGTAGCTTGGGATTTTGGATGCATGTGGTAGAATGACAATAGAGCTTATGTAATTTGTAAAAGAAAGTGTCGTAAAGAAAGAAATTTGTAATTCAAGGTGTTTTGTATTCCGCTGTGCTATGAAAATGATTATTGAAATGAAGATTGAAAATTTATTTGGTGTTGACTTTGTTTAATATTACATTGAAGTTGATGCTGGGAATTGTACCACGTATTTCTAAGATATTATATTGGAAATTCGGGGCGCTACATAGGGGGTCGGCACGGGCGACGTGCCCAAGAGTCTTAACTTGGGATAGCTACTCCTGTGCTCGAGATTACAGTCGAGCGTCCAGGCTTAGGGGTTGGCATGGAGTGACGAGCCCAAGCAACTTAGCTTGCGAAAGCTACCCCTGTGCTCGAGATCACAGTCGAGCGTTGAGGCTTAGGGGTTTGGCACGGAGCGACGTGCACAAGCGACTTGCTTGCGAAAGCTACCCATGTGTTCGAGATCACAGTCGAGCGTCGAGGCCTACGGGGTCGGCACGGAGCGACGAGCCCATGCGTCTTAGCTCGGGAAAGCTACCCCTGTGCTCGCGATCATAGTCGAGCATCGAGGCTTAGGGGGTCGGCACGGAGCGACGGGCCTAAGCGACTTAGCTTGTGAAAGCTACCCCTGTGCTCGAGATCACAGTCGAGCATCGAGGCCTAGGGGGTCGGCACGGAGCGACGAGCCCAAGCGTCTTAGCTTGGGAAAACTACCTCTGTGCTCGAGATCACAGTCGAGCATCGAGGCTTAGGGGGTCGACACGGAGCGACGAGCCTAAGCAACGTAGCTTGTGAAAGCTACCCCTGTGCTCGAGATCACAGTCAAGCGTCGAGGCCTAGGGGGTCAGGTACGGAGCGACGAGCCCAAGTGACTTAGCTTGTGAAAGTTACCCCGTGCTCGAGATCACAGTCGAGCGTCGAGGCCTCGGGGGTCGGCACGGAGCGACGAGCCCAAGCGACTTAGCTTGTGAAAGCTACCCCTGTGCTTGAGATCACAGTCAAGCATCGAGGCTTAGGGGCTCGGAACGGAGCGACGAGCCCAACCGACTTAGCTTGTGTAAGCTACCCATGTGCTCGAGATCACAGCCGAGCGTCGAGGCTTAGGGGGAACCGTTATGGCGGGAATTTTAGGAGCCGTTATAGGAATTGTTTTTTGCGAGAATTGAGGAGGCGCTATGGGAACCGTTTTTGCGAGAATCGAGGAGTCGCAAGATCCCTATATATATGGATCCCACTCCCAATCTCATTTCTCACTTTCACTCTCTCTCTCTAGATCCCAGAGCTTCTCTCTAGAAGTTTTCTGTCACCGTCGACGAGTTTTCTGGCGATCTTCAGTGAGACCACTGTTCTAAAAATTGGTCTAAGCGGTCGCCTAGGTGCTAGGCGGTCCCCAGGCGACTCGCCTAGGTCCTAGACATCCGAAAAAATCGGTTTGGCCTATTGGGCAGGTCCAGGCGGGTCTAGGTGGGTCTGGGTGCCTAGGCATACCCGGATCATAAAATAAAGCTTAACCCGATCTGACCCAATCCGGACTCGTTTAAAAATAATTTTCGGGTCTAGAAGGAGTTAGTGATTTGGTTCATATTAGTAGTAGTAGTAGTTTTTAGGTGGTGTCTTTTACTTGTAGTAATGTAGGTGTAGTCTGGTTGTTTGTTTTCATCTTGAAGATTTAGCATTATTGTTCCGATATCAACTTATCAATGAAGCGGGATGACAACAATCTTTCTATATTAAAATATATATGTACTTATATAGCCACTACATATTTAGACAATCATCAGTTTAGGAAGAGATGACTTCTACTTTTTTTCTCCCCAAAATTGTTTTCATAGAAGAACACATAATCCAACATTACAAATTGTAAGTTGGAGCTCACTGAAAACCACTAGTACAACATAGTTTACCTCCAAGATATCAAATCTACCGATGCGTTTGATTATGACAAGATAAGTCAATCCATATTTCAAAAGAGACAGACTAGAACTAATATAATAGTTTATTTTCTCGGTACATCTAATTAAGACATTAAAAATTCTGATGGAAAGCAATACCTTATACTGACAAATAATTGTTCTACCAAAATCTGTTACCAAAACCAACACCTTGATGCAATTGTGTCTTTTAGACTATCTAAAGCTCATCTTGCAATAGAAATGAGAAAAATCAAGAGTAAGAATGAGGAGCAATAAAGAGCATGATAATGCATGATGGAACAACAAAATAAAACCAAAAGATAAATTAGGGCAAAAATAAACTAAACTAAAATAAATAAATAAATAAGTAAAAAACGCATAGCGCCTAGCCGCCTAGGTCCCGCTTACAAGGTCTAGGCGTTTGGTCCCCATCGGCCGCCTGACTACCGCCTAGCGACTTTTAGAACACTGAGTGAGACTTCAATCATGTTAGTAATTTTAATATGTCTAGGGCTCAGTCCGGCTCTTTAGCCTCTACCCCCGGCAGTGGTACTCGCACCGGTCTGTCAAATTCCTCTTCTTGGGAAAGGGACGAGAACATGTATGTCGTGCAACCGCTCCGCACTCGCAAGCCGTTTGTTGTGGAAAGCAGCGACTCGGATGAAGAGGAGCTCCTGTCGAGGTCGTCGATGATGAGGACGAGGAGGTTCAATCTGCCGAAGGAGTCAAGGACAAGGAGGGACCGGCCGAGGGGGCGTGCTCCGCCGAAGGTGCAAGAGTTGAGGGTGAACAGGCAGAGGGGATTGGCTCTTCCTTGAGAGCACCCGAAGGCGTCCGTCCTCGAGCCGTTGGCCTTTCTGTCGCCTGAGAAGGCTCCCAAGATTCGGAAGAAAAAGATGAAGTGGATCATGCCCAGCAGTTCGGACAGGACGATCGCTCCTCGAAAGTTGGAGGTCCCCTTCCTGCCACAATTGTTGTCGATCAGGAAGTACCCGAACGTTGTTGGGGACTTGGTCCGTTATGGGTACAACCCTCCTCGCCGAGCCGTGTGAAGATCACGATAAACGGTACCCCCACTATTTTGAACGGGGGAGGATCCGTCGGTGATTCGCGCGAGCTACTTCATTGGGAGGGAGTTCGAACTGATGGTCCCTAGCGCCGGTCTTAGGCCTACCGACCCTCTGGCGCCTTGGTATTGCATCTTTCCTGTGGATGCGTTCTCCTCGGAACTGAGGCTGCCGATCCACCCCTTCATCCGTGAGGTACTGAATTAGGCCTCGTTATGCCCGATGCAGTATGGTCCGAACTCGTGGAAGCAGATGGTGAGCTTCGTCTTGCTATGTGAGGAGAGAAGGGTGCCGTTGCGGCTAAACATCTTCCGAGCGATGCTGGCTGTTAGCTCGTCAGGCGAGTTTGAGGGGATTTATTACGTATCGCCTCGGAGTGGGGGCAAGGTCGTTCATGGCCACCCCGACTCAATAAGGAATGGAAAAAGAAGTATTTTGTCGTCAGAAGCGAGGAGCCATGGAAAATTCCGACACGTTGGAACTTCTATAAGCCTAACTTCAAGGGCCCCCAAGAAGAGCGAACTTTTGGCCGAGGATGGGCCTTTGTAGAGCGCCTCCAGAAGAGAAACACCATAAGTTGGCCGAAGGTGACAGAGAGTTACATGGCCCACGTCGGACTGAGCCTTGCACCGTCTCGTATGTCTTTCGTTCGTTTTTCCTTTATGTAATTTTCTTTTGTGCTCCTCACTTTTTAATGGATTTTCATGCAGAGATGGACCCTGAATCGATCAAGGAGAGGAGACTCGCCCTGAAGAGGCAAAAGGAGGAGCAGTCCGAGTAGGGGAAGCAGGCGGGGGCCTCTTCCAAAGCAATTCCCGAGGGTCAGCTCAAGCTGAGGGCAAAGAGGGTGCAGTCCAGTCAGACGAGGGAGACTGCGGTCGTGCCGAACTCCAGCGCCTTGAAGGTGACGGAGGTCGTGCACGGGGGTGTCCCTCCTCTCCGTGCCGATGCCCAGACCATGGTCGGGGAAGAGGGGCTTCAACCTTGGGCCCCTGACTGGGTCATCCGAAAGGGAGATACCCTGACCGAGGGTCCCATCGCCGAGGAGTTTGTGGACAAGATGGTCATGCCTCGGGATCGGCAGAGCATGAGTGTCGATACCTTCGAGTCGGCTTACATGAGGTGGGCTCAAGCGAGCGTGCAGGTAAATTCCGCGGCCTTGTACTTCAGTTTTCATGCATTTGTTTCCACTCAAGTGTTTTTACCTCGGCTGCAGGCTTGTCTGTCCGGCGCTAGGTGATGAGGCTTCATGACCAAGAGCTGAAGTACGAGAGGAACCAGGCCAACCGCTTCAAGCGCGAGATGATGGACCTGAAACTCGCTTTGGATACTTCGATGAAGCGAGAGCAGGCCCTGAAAGCTGACATGGCCTCGATGGCCGATGATGGACTGTGGAAGGAGGCGGCGCTGAAGAAGGCGTTTGAGGTGGAAAGGGGGTTGCTCACCTTGAAGGCCCAAGACATAGTCATCGAGGCCCAGAACGAGGTGTACGACAATGCGATGAGCCATGTCAAACACTTCTATCCGACCTTGGACCTAACGGGCTTCGATTTTGATATGGAGATCAACGAGCCGCCAAGGACCCCTGGGGGCGATGCTCCAGTTGAAGGGGAGACCGGAGCCGGAGCTGCCGGCGGCGAGCCAGTTGTCGACCTCGTCGTCGCTGCCGACGTCGAGGGAGAGGTTGGCCTTACGCAGTAGTTGTTTTTCTTTTTCTTTTACTTTTGTTTTTTGAAATTGTATTTGCCGAAGGCAGATTGGCCATCGCAGTATTTTGTAAAGTCTTCTAATTTATAACGAGGGGTTTTTGTTTAGCCAAGTGTTTTGACTTCGACTTTTGCTTTGATTTTGGGATGATCTTATGTCTGTCCGACCCTTCTGACTGTGGGCTTCGGAATGATTTTTTGTTTCAATTCTGCTAGATGAAGGCATCCCTCCTTGAGTCGAATCCTCGACGATCCGAGGTTACATGGCTTCGGAGCAAGATCAAGATATTGGAGTCCAGCCTCAATCGATATTGGAAGGAAGGTCGTGATCACGATGCCGCTTTCCACTACTTTCGAAACAAGTCGAAGGAGCTGAGTGCGGAGGCGGCTCAATTGACGAAGGCGATAGTCGATCGCGACCTGGGAGGTGTTGGCCTTGGATTTTTCATGTCAAGTGCCTCGGTTCAAAGGCCTACCTCGGAGTCGCTCCTTCGCGAGGTTATTGTGGAGAAAGAGATCGAGATTCAGCAGGTACAAGATGATGTTGGGGCTGTCGGTCTCTTCAGGGGATGGGCGCCCCTCAGGCCGCGAGCCGTCTCCGATTCGGCAGTTGGAATATGTGAGGCCAGGCGATGCTCAAAGCTCTGTGGCCGGCGTGTCTACCTTGGCCGCTCCTATGGATTCGAGCGGCCTGGCCGCGGAGCCAAGTCGCTCGGCGGGGTTTGAGCTGGCTCGTGTTAGCCCAGAGGGGCTCTGAGGATAGTTTAGGCCGAGGTGATAGTCGTTTATAATAACTCTATTGTACCATGGCCTACCGAGGTGTTTCTTAATAAAAACGACTTTCGTTTTTATTCATTCATTTTAGCTTTTATTTTGGTATCACTGGGGGTTTTGAGGCTTGAGGGTCGACACAGAGCGTCGAGCTCAGGCGTCTTAGCTTGAGAAAGTTACCCACGTGCTCGAGATCACCGTGAGGTGTCGAGGCTTGGGGGTCGGCACAGAGCGTTGAGCTCAGGCACCTTAGCTTGAGAAAGCTACCCATGTGCTCGAGATCACCGTGAGGTGTCGAGGCTTGGGGGTTGGCACGGAGCGACGAGCCATAGCGACTTAGCTTGGGAAGGCTACCCCTGCCCTTGTCGGCTCTTGACGAGCATGTTGTCGATATATACTTCCATGTTGCGACCGATATAATCTTTAAAGACTCAGTTGACAAGTCTTTGGTAGGTGACCCCGGCGTTCTTGAGCCCGAAGGGCATGGCCCGGTAACAGTAGAGGCCCTGGTTGGTAACGAAGGACGTTTTGGCAATGTCAGGAGGGAACATCTGAATCTGATTATAGCCTAAAAAGGCACCCATGAAGGTCAGGAGCTCGTGACCTGACATTGCGTCGATCAAAGTGTCGATGCTTGGGAGGGGGAAAAGATCCTTGAGGCACGCCCTGTTGAGGTCCGTAAAGTCGATGCAAATCCTCCAGCTCCCGCTGGCCTTCTTCACCATTACGATGTTAGCCAGCCACTTGTGGTAGCTGACTTCTTGAATGAACCGGGCGGATAGTCGTTTGTCCACCTCCACTTTCACTACCTGTTGCCTCTCTAGGGCAAACTTGCTGCATTTTTGCTGGATCGGCTTGGAGCCCGGGGCGACGCTTAGCTTATGTATGACTAGATCGTCGAAAATTCCGGGCATGTCGGACGGCATCCAAGCGAAGATGTCGATATTGCGGCAGACACAATCAATTAGACTTGGCTTCAGGTCGGGGGAAAGGGTGCAGCTCATTCGGAACCACTTAGACTTGTCTTCCGTTTCGAATGAGACCTCCAATTCGTTCGCAGGCTCCGATTCAGACTGGCTTCTATCAGGTGGAAGCTCGACTGCGTTAAGGGGAAACACCACGCCCCCAACCGCGGTCATGTAGCACGATCGTGCACTCCTGATTTCCTCTAACGACACCGATCCCGAGGTCAGTGAGGAATTTTAGCTTCAAGTGGTAGGCCGAGGGAACTGCCTGGAACGAGCAGAGGTCGGGTCGATCGAGGATGTCGTTGTATGCTGCCTTGATATTGACTACCATAAAATCCATTGATTAGGTCTGTGTGATGGGGGTCGTGTCGGCCGTTACATTCAACGTCACGATCCCTTCAATTTGTACTGGGACGCCCAAGAACCCATGCAGGGTGTACCCGGCCGGCTTCAGCTTATCTCAGGGAAGCTTGAGGTTCCCAAATGCTTCAAAGAATAGGATGTTTACTGAGCTCCCGTTGTCCACGAGAATTCGGCGGACTTCGAAATTCGCCATGACGAGGCTGATGACGAGGGCATCGCAGTGTGGGAGCCGGACTCCCTCTAGGTCTTCTCCGGAAAAGGATACCGGTCGTTGCTGAATCTGGGGGGAGGGATGGTCCCGAACGGAATTAACCTTCCAAACGAAGGCCTTACGGGAGGTATTGGATCCCCCTCCCATGGGTCCCCCATGGACGCAGTGTAGTATGGCCTGACCTTAGGTCTCCTCGTGCTCGGGGGCCCGCTCAGGCCGGCGGTTGATCATTCGATGAGGAGGCGAAGGTCTTGGATTCCTCAGATCCTTCCGGTCTCTCGGATTATCTCGGGTGAACTCTCTCAAGTACCCACGCTGGATGAGGGCCTCGATCTCGTTCTTAAGGGCCCGGCAGTTGTCCGTCTCGTGTCTGTTGTCTCGGTGGAAGCGGCGGTAGAATCGCTGGTCCCGCTTGTTGTTGTTCGGTCGGGGAGGGAGTCGGACGAACCCTTTATCCTCGATCTCCATCAGGAATAGCGAGACGTTCTGGGTCAAAGGCGTATACCATTCCAATCGGGGGACCGGAGGAACCCTCTTGAGACTGGCTGTATCTTTTGCGATTTTCTTGATGGGCTCAACATCGTCGGCCTTCCGCTTCCCCTTGGCAGTGGCTTCTTTGGTGCCCTCCGGATTTAGGGCCTCTTCCGCTCGAATGTACTTCTCGATCCTGTTGAGTAGGTCGGAAAAGTCCGACGGGTGGTTTTTTGGCCAATGAAGCCTTCAGCTGACCGTGCCTAACGTTGTGCCGAAATGCTGCTGAAGTGACGCCCGCGTCAAGAGAGGACACGGACCTCGCCTCGGTGGTGAACCTCCGAACGAAATCGCGGAGTGACTCCCCTTCCTTGTGTCTGAGGTCCAAAAGGGACGCGCTCCTCTTCTCGACCTTTCTGCTGGTCACGAAGTGGGCTAGGAAGTTCGCTTCCAACTGGTCGAACGAGAAGACTGAGCCGGGAGTGAGCTTTGAGAACCATTTCCGAGCAGGAACACGAAGGGTAGCAGGGAAGGTGCGACAGAGGATGGGATCCGCAGCGCTGTGAATCATCATGAGGGTCTTAAACCCCTCCATGTGATCAGCGGGATCACCTTCGCCGTTGTAGGTCTCGAATTGGAGAGGCCTGAAATTTTGGGGGATCTCGACTTCCAGGATTTGGGGGAAGAATGGAGGTCCGGTCGGCCGATGACCATAACCCGGCATTGGTCCGCCCTCGCTGAGATGGGCAAGGCGGTTCTCCATCTCCTGTAAGCGTCGGAGAACGGCGCCTACTTGTTCCTGGGGGCGGGCCGATCCGTAGGATTCGCCGCCCCTTGCTCCTGATCGAAGATCAGAGCTGTTGCGGACCTCGGTTTCCTGGCAGCCTCAGATTGCTTGGAGGACCTCGTCCCGGAAATTTTGGAACTCGGCCCTCGTGACGGGGGCTTACCCTACCGGGTTCTGCGCGGGCGGGGGTCCACGGGGCGAGCAGCTGTTTTCTGGATCGCGCTCTGGGGACGGCTGTCTAAGATGGTTCGAGACCGAGTTGGAAGCGGTCTCTCCCCTTGTGCGACTGGCATCGATTCGAATGATGCATCACAAATTGGTCGCATTCGAGTGAGAAGCACCCGTTCTGCATCCGGCCGCGTCGTGGACCCGTGATCGGTTGGAACCATGGGCGTCCGCATGGCTGTGATGTGGGGGATCCGGATGTCGTGTCGATGTGACGGCCCTTCTGGTTTTAGGAGCCATGGGAGAGCTCGGACTTGGGATGACGTCTCTGGCTGGGCTCGGACGGGCGATAGTACCTGAGGCTCCCACAGACTGTGCCAACCTGATGTTTGTTTTTGGGGTGGGGGCAGTGGGTGTGAGTTCTTGTAATTTGTGAAGGGAAAGCTGTGGTTCTGGCATCGATCCGACCCTAGGGAGTAGGACCGGCTCAGGAGTAGCAGCAGAGAGGGAGAGGTCGGGTGCTCGGCTCGGCCTTCTGTACCTGCACACTGCCTAGAAACACCGGGAGAAGTTCCGGCGATAGACCCTTCGACGATCTAGTCAGTGACTGAGAAAGTAACAGGAAGTAGGGTTCAGGTGGTGAAAAGTTTATTACCTTGAGGGGGCTGGTATTTATAGGCAGAGGTAAATGGGTCTGTGACCCTAACGGACTGGGTCATACCCGTTTGCCCGTGGGCCTGAATGGGCTGTAACCCGTTTGACCTGTTTGACCTGATGATCACAGAGGAGCGAGATTAGAGGAGATTTGAGGATCTTGATTGCGCCACTCTCTTTACTCCATATCAATATTATATGATAATATAGCCGTGTCCTAGTTTTTATAATTTTTTCGTGTCCTATACCCATACGAGTGTTGTGTCCCATACCTGTACCTGTATCTTTACTACCTAGTGTGCAATCCACCCACTGATTGATCTAGTATGCCCGAACCAGTTATGCATCCCTTTTATGTTGGATGTTTGACACTTCGGATTTTGACCATATTTTCCTTTCCACACTCAACCTAATGGAATGAAACATCCATTAAAATTTACACTTGTATGTTCTAATATCCACTTCAGTTTTGGAATGTAGTGCTGAAGAAGGCATTAATTGGATATCTGTTGTTACTGCGTTGCAGGTTAGAATTTAAAGCTGACAGGATCATTCTTGGCCAGTTTATTGAGTTCAAGGGAAATCAGGATGATATGCAAGCTTTAAGAAATTTGAAGAGGTCAAGAGTTAGTCGGATTGTCACTCAAAAGTCAACAGTGTTCGAAGCTTTTGGTAACCTTCAAATTATCAGTTTGATTTTTACTAGTATATAATGAAACATCTTTAGTGAGAAGAAGACACAAGAATTAGGATATTGAATAATAGGAACCCAATTGACATAAACTGTTGAAATAAAATCATCAAATAGAAACGCATTTGCATGTCACTTTAATTTGCCTAAGTTCCGACTAGTGGGGCTTACTGACCAATATTTTTTATTTATTTATTCCAACGACGACTGCAACATAATATTTATGCGTTGCTCCATTTTTTATAGTTCAAAGATGGATGTGGGATAATGTTTAGTAATTTGTGTAGTCAATAAAATAGTTCACAAGTATTTGTTTCATCAGCTCTTATTGTTCTCAAGCTGTAGATTGTTTTAATTTACTATGTTTTACAGTCCTAGCAACACGTAAAATAAAATCAGGTTTTCTGGAATCTGGGTTTTCATATCATTAGTTCAAATGCATGTGTAGGTAACAAATTTCTGGTTATGGAATCCCAGATTTCCTGTTATGGCTGTGCTAGATTTTTTTTTTATGATCATATTTCATAGTCATACCCATAATCTTGATAAATCTTTTTTTATACCTACTGAAACGTATCATATTGTCTAATATAAAACCTTTGAGCTTGTAGAATCGGAACCTCTAATTAGTAAGCTTGTGTAAAAAAATAGTTTTTCAAAGAATAATTCTTATTTTTACTTTAGAACAGTAAAAGCTCTGTTTAAGTAGGGTATGCGCCGAAACATATGCGGAGAAGGTGCTGAAGTTGGTTGTGTCTGAATTAGTCTTAGAATTGATGCTCAAGAATGCAGTTAAAATATTTTCCATGAAGAACTTCTTTGAATAAACAAATAGTAATTTAAATTTTATTCGTATCAAATTTTATTGTTATGTTTTCCTCTCCATCGAATATTTATAGGCTTCAGTTACATGTCAATAAGCTAACTTAGGTATATATTCAGAAGAAATTTTATATTAGTTATGATTATTCTCTGGCAGTTTATGGGTGAGCTAAAATTAGAAATATTCAAGCCTGTTATTATCTTTGAGTTTATTTACCAAAACAGTAAATCGGTCATTTCAAGCTTAAATGAAGGGTTTCAAAGCTTTTTTTTCAACAAGTCCATAGGCCTAATTGAATGAGGGTCTCTTCCTTTATTTTCCTTCTCTAATCTAATTAGCAATATAAAGCAATTTCTCTAGAATGGTGGCCCGGGATTTCTGTGGGAAAAAAAATAGAAAAAGATGGGAAAAGGGGATTAGGTTTGAATTTCTCCTTTGTTAAGAAGATGAAGGTGGGCGGCTTATTTTAACTTTTTATCATCCCATTATTATGACATACTTTATCGATCTTTCTGTTTTTTGGTGCAATTTAATTGGTCTGAGGTGTGATTTGTTATATGATTTTAGTCGCTGATATGTAGCTGCACAAGAATTGTCTTGAGTAGCAAACACATGCACCAAAATTCTATAATCTTGTCTATACAGTAAATATGTCATAAGACAATAGCAAAGAACATTGACGATCACATCAAATTGAAACTTATCATTGATGCAACTATGTTGTTTACAAAAGCGCATACACATACAATTGAAGCTACCATTCTCTTTAGTATCTCAACTCCAAATGGAGCGTGTGAAGTGCCTCATTCTTATTGTCTGAGAAGCCAATTCTTTCTCTCATTTTATGGTATTGATTTTGAAGTTAAAAAATTGTTACAGGGAGAACGAGGATCAACCTCTTATATTTTCTCCGTGATTACCGCAGCAGTGAGGGGACATCAGCTTCCGAGCAGAGGGAGCTTGCTGTGAAGCGAAGTACTGAAGTTTTATTTCAGCCTCTCAATTCCAAGAAACCTAAAAAGTTCAAGCTCTCCAGCACTGTTTCAATTGCTCTCAGTGGCTAAAAGAGGTGAGAAATAGTTCTGGTTTATGATTCTATTGCACAATTGGCTGTAAATATTCCATTACTGGACCATTCTGAAAATAGACTTACTGTACTACAAAAGATACAATGAAATAGTAAAACATCACCTTTTGTTGTCTTCAGTATTAGGAATCGAGTTGCTTTATGTCCATAAGTGAGTAAACTTTGCTATAGGATAAATGTGGTATTGGACAAACATAACAAAGAACAATAGTTGGTACTCTGAGGTAGACACGTGGGACCATGGATTTGTAGATAGTGTTGTACTACTAACACCTTAGAGCATCCACAGTTGTTTGCTATATTTGGCGTTTTCTCAAAATTTGAGAAACGATGGCTTGCAGTTGTTTGCTATTTTGCCATATTTTGGCAAAATCGCTACAGTCGCTTCTCATATTTGAGAAACGAACTGGCGATTCTCAAATTATAGGGGACTGTTGTTCCGTCCCGTTGTTTTTTTATATATATAATGGGATCATACGAAACAAGTTGTTTCGTTCGGCCCCTTTTTTTTCTTTTTTTGCTTTTTTTTAATGATCAGACGGTACATTACAACATGTACCGTCTGAACAAAAAAAAATTAAAATTGATCAGACAGGACATGTCCCGTCCGATCTAAAAAATCGACAAACGGGACATGTCCCATTTGACATTGAAGATGTGTCACTTTCAACTTAATTAACCCATTAATTAACAACTAATCTCACTTTAGGAAGTAATTAATAAATATTTAGTATTATTTTAATCAATAATTAATTAACTAATTACTAATTAGTTACTAATTATTATTTAATAACTGATTACTATTTAATAAAAATTTTAAAAATTACGAGAGACGGGACAACATTTCCCGTCTCTTCCGATTATTAAATAATTTTTTTTATTGAACATGCTAGACGATACATGTTATACCTTCTGACGTCTTCCTATTTTTTGAGAAAGTTTTAGCAAACGACCACTGCACACACGCTCTATTTCCTATTTCGATATCTGTCATTTTCTCAAATATGAGAAACACCGTTGTGGATGCTCTTACAACCTACATAGGGGGTCCTGGTTGGTATGACGTGGTGGATTTAAGCTTGAAAGAGAAACAGACTGTCAGTCATAATGATTGGGGTTCCACTTGATAGTTTACCGTTTGGGTGATGTCAAATTTAAAGCCTATACAGGCAGTGGCCAGCTAATTTGAAGTGTTCCGTGTGGGTACAGGAGTAACTTTTACAGTGACGAGTAGTTATATGTATCATTTAAAACCCATGAAGGTCCACAAAAACAGCAGGTAGCCAGAGGATGCGCTAATATGAGAGAGAAATGCAGCATGTAATTAAGAGAAGATGTAGAAGTAGTCATCCACCAAATACGTGTAGTGCGGTCACTTGTTTCTTATCACCTACTTTGAATGTAAGGCAGGGAGACAAGGCCTTGTTAAGGGGGGCGTTTTGTATTAGGACCACTTGCATATTCATTTTGATATTAAGGGTTGACTCGGCCTTCATTGATGTGCCCTTTAAATGCCTGCATCAAATAGTCTGATCTTTAAACTTTGGATCAGCTTGTAAATATCTCTGTGCTTGGGTATTTTATTCTTTGTGTTCAAACTGATGAAGCTACGTTTGTTCGTTAGGAATATATACAGAGGACGCAGACTGGTTTATGTTTTGTATTTTCATGATGCCTTTACATTGGACCTGCAATGGTACTAATTATGATATTAATTAGCTTCAGGTAGCATTAGAGGACTTATCTTCCATTGTATTTTTGACATCACTGTTGTGCAGGTTATGTTGTTAAACCTACAGATGCAGGATATATTAATGCGCAATGCCTTTTGAAACTGCTCTTGCGTCTTTCTGTTCTTTCAACATAAATATGGTTCTTTATCGGTTTTCATTAACATTGAGGCAAGGTTGATTAGTCTTCAGTCTTATAGATAGGTTCTATTCCTTCAACATGAATATGGTTTTTTTGTGGATTTTTCATTAACACTGAGGCAAGGTTGATTAGTCTTGACTCTTGAGTCTTGTAGAATGTGTGAAGTTGTCAGTAACTGCATATGAGAAGGCGTAAATATGGTCTAAATTTCTTGTGTTGTTTTTTTTAAATCATAAAACTCACTGGTTCTTTGTCTCTCTAAGCACCCTCCCGAGTATATGTTTAGCAGTTTGGTTCCTAGCAGGATTTTACAAAATCTTAGTGATCGACAAGGGAATCATGCAGGATCTTGACAGGACACAGTCCGACTCTTGCCAGTTGCCACCTCCCCACATACAGGCACCTGAAGTATCACAATTTTATTTTACTAGTATTATACACGTGCTTTGCACGTGGAATTTTTTTTTTTGAGGGGGGAATGAAAAGGGAAAAAAAATTACGTTATTTGCACGTGGGGGAATTTTTTTTGGTGGGTGGGAATGAAAAGGGCAAAAAAAAAAATTACCAACACGTGCGTTGCACGGGTTGGGTTAAGGACTAAGGCCTTCTCCCATTATAGTAGTAGAGATTTTTGCTTATTTTTCTAACCTATCTCGGGAGTCAAATTTTGTTGGGAAGTTTAACTACCTGATTGAAACTTGTCAACAACCTCGTGTATAATTGGAGTTAGTTGTGTGATAGAAACATTACCAATAAGGGCAACGGCTTGTAAGAGCATCCACTATCGTCTGTTAAAAACCTAAAAAATAAAAATTTTGATAAAAATCTGCCACTATCGCTGGCTAAAAATCTATTTTTTGCAGGGGCGGATCCAGGGGGGGCTTGGGTATGCTACAGCCCCCCCCAATATTTGACATTTGCTTGTATTTTTTTTTTTTTTTTGGTATATTAGTATGAATTTATGCTTCAGCCCCCCCCAAAAAATTTTAAAGCCCACCCCAAATATATTTTAAAGCCCACCCCATATATATTTGGGCAAACCTTGCGCAAAAAAAATTTCCAGTCCCCCTCACATTTCAATCCTGGATCCGCCCCTGATTTTTTGGCCAAAGCGTGAACAATATTTTACTATATATAGTAGAGTCAAATAGCAAATGCATAATAAAGAAGACGAAAGATGATCTTCCGTTTAGTAGAGAGACGAAAGATCTTCTTTCGTCTCTACTAGACGGAAGAAGATCCTCTGTCTCTTTTGTTTTTTTTTATTTAAAATTTTAAATTAAAATGGAGAGACGGAAGATCGTCATCTTCTTCCGTCCCTCTCTTTTCTAATTTTTTTTTACATCATTTAATCATTTTTTTAAATGGGAAAGACATTTTTTGAAGTGGGAAAGAGATGGGAAATTTTTTTCGCCCTCACTTTTCATCCTTTTCCTTTAAAAAAAATAAAAATAAAAAATAAAAATAAATTAGTACGCCCAAACGGAAGATCATCATCCCGCTAGGCATATTTTTCTTTTTTTAAAAAAATTCCCAAATGGAAGTTCATAATCCATTCGGGTAATTTTTTAAATTTTTTTTTTAATTATTCGCGTGACCAGGTGGTCTGGCTTTTTTTTCTTTTTTTTTTTGTTTTAATTATTATCAAACGGAACATGATCTTTTGTCTATCAAATTTTGGGTATTAAAAATTTTATTTATTTTATTAGACGGATGATATTCTTCCGTCTGTATATTTTATAATTTTTTAACCCAAATTTTGGCTTTAATGATAGCAGCGTAACTTCTATTCTCATTTTCATATTGCCCAGTACCTATATTATAGCATGAACGATAGTGGATCCTCTAATGATGTTTATAACTGTAGTTTCAGATCAACTTTGTGTTTTACTATGAACGTGTCCCCAACTTAAAGGGCTACATCGTTATCATCTTCTAACTACTACGTAGATTGGGGTCAAGCCTGAAACACGACTTAATAGATGAAAGGCCTCATCGATATAATTCATTGTGATTGAGTTGGCCAGTTCTTTGCCATTCTTAATTAGTTGCAAACGTATGCTTACATCCGATATTCATTAAGTGAGTACATCTCAGTTTGTAAATTATAGTTCATACTGCTTGTTGCTGCTAATTTAGGTGTGGAGCAAATATATGATTTGTGAATTCTTTTGTAACCAATAAAAATTAACCTTCTTACTACTTGTTGATGTTGACCGTTCTTGACGAAGCCGCTGACCTGCAAAAAGTTCGAAACACAGGAATTGATCCCAGCGACGAACCTTTCGACGCTCAAATCAGTAATCTGAAAGATTATGAAAGAGCTCGTGTAAAAAAAATACTGATTACTTTTTTTATGGTCGGATAGAGGGATATTTATAGTCGTCTTTGGGGATTAGTTTTAAGATAATGATTTATCTTTACTTCTCAGTGTTTTTGGATTGAATCAATTATCTCTTCTTCATGAAGAGATAAGAGTAGTTGAGGGGATTTGAGTTTTAAACTCTCTCCTAGATAAGAGATATGGTTTTTGAATCGTCTCTAATAGATAATCATGAGTTTAAATTATTTTTAAATGATATGGACTTATTTGCATGGGGCTGTTATGACAACCCAATAAGATAGATCCGTTGTTGGATTATTAGACTCGAAAGATGCCCAATTTTTATTCATGAACTCGTTTATAGGTGAAATTACCGTTTTACCCCCTTGGAGCTTTAAGATTCGTGCCCGATTTGAACGGTTTCGATTTTTATTTTTACCCATATCACTGCTCAACTTGAATTGACTTATATATATATATATATATATATATATATATAGAGAGAGAGAGAGAGAGAGAGAGAGAGAGAGAGAGAGAGAGAGAGAGAGAGCTATGATCATGTGAGAACTCTTTCGGTGAGAATCAAGTCTGAAGTTAATTTTGGAATATAAATTAAAAATTTTGAACTGTTCATTTTGATCTACATTTTTAAATTAGTCTACGGATGATAAATCACGTCATTTGAGATTTGTTTGTCAATTCATTTAAGTATTACAAATTATACGACTGAATATCATTATTTTTTATTATGATAAAATGGATGGACAAATGAATTTCAAATGATTTTATTTTACATATTTAGACCAATTTAGTTATTCTAAACAATGTGAACGGTTTAGATTATTCATGTGATGACTACGTAAAAAGTTCACACAAAGCTTATTGTGAGAACTATTTCTCACATAATCTCTCTCTCTCTCTCTCTCTCTCTCTCTCTCTCTATATATATATATATATATATAATAAAACACAAAGAAAGCTATCAAGTGGCACTCCTTCAATCTCCCTAAAAATCAAAGGCCTAGATCTAACCTCACAAAACATATTTTTCCCCTAAAAGTTTCCCCCCAAAACTCAAATTCAAATCCCCACCCAAAACAACTCCTATATTTATTTAATTATTTTTTGTTCTCTCTCTCTCTCTTTCCCTCCTCTATTCAAAAAATTAAGAAAATAAAAAAAAAATTAAAATTTTTAAAAATTAAAAATTTAAAAAGTAAAAAATTAAAAAAATTTAACAACATTAAAAATAATTCAAAAAAAACCATATAATATGTTTTTTGCTCTATGTTTGCTACTTCAATTAATTTGCAAGACTTCCAAAACTATTTTATATGATCAAACAAAATGCACCGTGTCGAATACGTGCCGTAGGCACGTCTCAACGGGCAAACCTAGTATATAAATAAAACACAAAGAAATCTATCAAGTGGCTCCCCTTCAATTGAAACCAAATCATTGGCTCAGATTTACCCTTCCAAAACATATTTTCCCTCCAAAAAGTTTTCCCCCAAAAATTAAATTTTTTCCCCCCAAAATTAAAAAAACTCATTACTTGTTACTATCTCTCCCCCCTCTCTCACTCTCATTCTCTCTATTTACTTAGAAATTTAGATTTTTCAGATTTCAGGTTTTTAATTTTTATTTTTGTTATTGCTCATGTTACATTGAAAGTATCAAATAAAGTTAAATTTCATCATATTCCACCCTCAAAGTTCTAAGAGCATCTGTAGTCGTTGAAGCAAAAAATATGCATATATGGATAAATAGAAATAGAAATCGAAGTTTTGCTACAGTCGTTAAAAGGCTATTTGGAGCGACGACACTTCGAGTGCCGTCGGAGGAATTAAAATTCGTCCTCGAAGCGCAAATAAAAAATTACAAAAAAATATAAAATATTACAAAAAAATTTCAGAAATTACGAAAAGATTACAAAAATTACAAAAATATTCCAGAATTGCAAAAAAAATTTACAAAATTGCAAAAACATTTCAAAAATTGCAAAAAAAAAAAAATTACAAAAAAGTCCGGACGGCACATGAAGTGCCGTCCGACAAAAGAGGGGGGGGGGGGGGGGGGGCAAGGGACGGCACTTGAAGTGCCGTCCGAGGGTTTGTGAGCTTTTTGGGGGTTTTTTAATTGAAAAAATTATATTTTTTTTGAGTGCCATCCGACGAAAAAAAATATTAGTTTTTTTTGTGCGACGGCACTTCGAGTGTCGTTGCTCATCTATATAATAAAACACAAAGAAAGCTATCAAATGGCTCTCCTTCAATCACCCCAAAAATCAAAGGCCTATATCTAACCTCACAAAACATATTTTTCCCCCCAAAACTCAAATTCCAATCCCCACCCAAAACAACTTCTATATTTATTTAATTATTTTTTTTTTCTTTCGCTCTCTCTCTTTCCCCCTCCCTCTTCTATTCAAAAAATTAAGAAAATAAAAATTTAAAAATTTTTACAAAATAAAAAAATTAAATACAAAAAAAATAAAAAATCTAAAAACTTCAAAAATAATTCAAAAAAAATCAAACAAATTATATAATATGGTTTTTGCTGGATCCCAAAAGTTTCTCATATAATATGTTTGCTACTTCAATTAATTTGTTGAACTTCCAAAACTATTTTATATAATAAAAAAAGATGTATCGTTCTGAAGACGTGCCGTATCCACGTGTCAACGGGCAAACCTAGTATATGGATAAATCTCAAACCCATTCTCATTTATAGCAAACGACTGTAGCGAAATATGGATAAAATGGATATTTGGCAAACGAGTGCAGTGCGTTTTTAGCCAAATATCCATTTTATCGATATTTAGCAAACGACTACAGATGCTCTAAGAAGTTGGATTTTACACCCTCATTTATAATTATTTTTCAACATAAACTAATGGAAACATGGACTTTTATTTACAACTAATTATTGTCATACTATTCAAACTTGAGCTACATAACTGTTGTTTTACTGTTTACAAGACTTTTCGTATGTTGTATCATTCCGAAGACGTGCCGTAGGCACGTGCCCATGGGCAAATCTAGTGTGTGTATATATATATATATATATAGGTGATCCTTCGGTTGAGAACTAATTTGGTGAGAACTCTGTGAGAACTCAAGGAGTATACCCCCCATGAAAAATCCGAACCGGCCATCTTGTTCTACACGCCTTAGATAGCATAACATAAAGAAATCACGTAATTTGAAGTTTATTTTTTCATGATTTACATCATCGCAAAATTGTATGGCTGAAAATTCTACTCCATTTGATGGATAAGCAAACGAACTTCAAATTATTTGAATTCTTTATGTTATGCTATCTAAGGCATGTAGAACGAGATGGTCGGTTCGGATTTTTCATGGGGGATCTACTTCGTGAGTTCTCATGGAGTTCTCACCAAAATTAGTTCTCAACCGAAGGGCTCCCTATATATATATATATATATATATATATATATATATATATATATATAGGGTGTTGTTCGGTTGCAAACGGGCCGGAACGGGTCGGTTCGCACGGACCCGTGCGAACCTCGATCTGGACCGTTGGATCGAAGATCCAACGGTTCAGATTTTTTTTCATAAAATCTTGCCTTAACCCGTTCTTGCCAACGACGGGTTAAGGCAAAATTTAATAAAAAAAGTTGGCCTTAACCCGTTCTTCGGAATAACGGGTTAAGGCTATATTTTTCATTTTCGTCGACATACAGTTCGTCTTCTTTTTTCCGCTCTCTTCTTCTTTCTTCGACGAACCCAGACCCAAACGACGGAAAAAAGAAAAAAACCCTAGTTCCGACGCTCGAAACCCTCGATCTCCCTCTTCTCTCCCAACTCCGAAGATCGGAACCCTCGATCTCCGACGATCCAAACCCTAGATTCTCTTCCCCTCTTCGGTACGAAATCGGAACCCTAGTTCTCTTCCAAAACCCATTGCTTGGCTCGATTTCGACCTACTCCGTAAGGTATACACTATTTCTTTACCCCAATAATGTACATTTGTATTTTTTTTTGAATTTGTGTGTAGTAATTTATTTAGAAATTGGGAAAAAATTTAAATGCGTTAGTAGATTTTGGATGTAGATTCGGGTTGACCTTAAGTATATTCAATTGCCGAATTACGTTGCTTGCATTAGTAACTAGTAGAATTAGAATTGTATATACGAAATTAGTTATAAACTTTTCAGTGCGGTTATGGTTGAAAACCCTGCGAATGACCGTAAAAAAATACGAAACTTTCCCAGTAGGTTCGTCTCACGTAGTACAAGCCAAACCCACTTGTAGAAGCGAGTTTCGACTCACGGTTCGAGAGTTACGGCCGCGTATTGCTTACGGTTGGAAAAAACCAAGTATTGCGGTGCACGGCCGTATATCGCAAACCGAGACTCGAAACTCGCTTCTACAAGTTCGGGTGGCTTGCCCTACGTGAACCTGACCAACTCTGAAAGTTTTAAAAATTTCGGATGCCATTTGTGCGGTTTTCTCAACTTCCTCGCATTATAAGTTTCAGACTTAGAATTCTTTAAGTTTTTGTAGATTAGAAAACCCTCCAAATGGCCTCCAAAAAATACGAAACTTTGCGATTTGGTTGGTGACACGTACGAGAAGTGACCCGAAGTTGTAGAAGTGAATTTCGACTCACGGTTCGAGAGATACGGCCGCGTATCGGTTTTGGTTGGAAAAAAACAACTTAAGCCGGTACACGGCCGTATCTCCCGAACCGTGAGTCGAAACTCGCTTCTACAAGTTCGGGTGGCTTGCCCTACGTGAATCCGACCTAGTCGGAAAGATTTATAATTTTCGGGTACCGTTTGCGCGGTTTTCTCAACTTTCTCGCACTACAAGTTTTAGACTTAGAATTTTCTAAGTGCGGGTAGATTAGAAAACCCTTCAAACGGCCTCCCAAAAATACGAAACTTTGCGAATTGGTTGGTGTCACCTAAGGGAACCCAAACCAACTTGTAGAAGTGAGTTTCGACTCACGGTTCGAGAGATACGGTCGCGTATCGCATTCGGTTGAAAAAAACTATTATAAAGCGGTATACGGTCGTATCTCGCAAACCGTGAGTCGAAACTCGCTTCTACAAGTTCGGGTTGCTTGCCCTACGTGAATCCGACCAATTGGGAAAGTTTTAAAATTTTCAGGTGCCGTTTGTGCGGTTTTCTCAACTTCCTCGCATTATAAGTTTCAGACTTAGAATTCTTTAACTTTTTGTAGATTAGAAAACCCTCCAAACGGCCTCCAAAAAATACGAAACTTTGCGATTTGGTTGGTGACACGTACGAGAAGTGACCCGAAGTTGTAGAAGTGAATTTCGACTCACGGTTCGAGAGATACGGCCGCGTATCGGTTTTGGTTGGAAAAAAACAACTTAAGCCGGTACACGGCCGTATCTCCCGAACCGTGAGTCGAAACTCGCTTCTACAAGTTCGGGTGGCTTGCCCTACGTGAATCCGACCTAGTCGGAAAGATTTATAATTTTCGGGTACCGTTTGCGCGGTTTTCTCAACTTTCTCGCACTACAAGTTTTAGACTTAGAATTTTCTAAGTGCGGGTAGATTAGAAAACCCTTCAAACGGCCTCCCAAAAATACGAAACTTTGCGATTTGGTTGGTGTCACCTAAGGGAACCCAAACCAACTTGTAGAAGTGAGTTTCGACTCACGGTTCGAGAGATACGGTCGCGTATCGCATTCGGTTGAAAAAAACTATTATAAAGCGGTATACGGTCGTATCTCGCAAACCGTGAGTCGAAACTCGCTTCTACAAGTTCGGGTTGCTTGCCCTACGTGAATCCGACCAATTGGAAAAGTTTTAAAATTTTCGGGTGCCGTTTGTGCGGTTTTCTCAACTTCCTCGCATTATAAGTTTCAGACTTAGAATTTTCTTAGTGCGGGTAGCTTAGAAAACCCTTGAAACGGCCTACAAAAAATACGAAACTTTGCAATTTGGTTGGTGTCACCTACGAGAAGTGAACCGAAGTTGTAGTAGTGAATTTCGACTCACGGTCCGAGAGATACGGCCGCGTATCGGTTTTGGTTGGAAAAAAAACAACTAAAGCCGGTACACGGCCATGTCTCGCAAACCGTGAGTCGAAACTCGTTTTTACAAGTTTGGGTGACTTGCCCTACGTGAATCCGGCCTAGTCGAAAAGTTTCTTAATTTTCGGGTGCCGTTGCGCAGTTTTCTCAAGTTTCCCGCACTACAAGTTTTAAACTTAGAAATTTCTAAGTGCGGGTAGATTAGAAAACCCTTCAAACGCCCTCCCAAAAATACGAAACTTTGCAGGTAGGTTGGTGTCCCCTATGAGAAGCCCCCCAAAGTTGTAGAAGTGATTTTCGACTCCCGATTCGAGAGATACAACCGCGTATCGCTTTCGGTTGAAAAAAACTATTATAAAGCGGTATACGGTCGTATCTTGCAAACCGTCAGTCGAAACTCCCTTCTACAAGTTCGGGTGGCTTGCCCTACGTGAATTCCACCTAGATGGAAATTTTTGTAATTTTCGTATGCCGTTTGTGTGGTTTTGCTCTATTTCCTCGCATTTTAAGTTTGAGAATTAGATATTTCTAAGTGCGGACCGTTTACAAAACACTTCAAACCACCTCCAAATAGTACGAAACTTTTCTCCTTTTCAAGTTGTGGTGGCTTGCGCAGTTACAAAAACACCAAATACAGCGGTTTAGTACCCCTAACTATTCTCCTCTTCACCGTTTCTTAGGTATGGACAGTTTCGAAGGAAGTTCTGTTGTCGGGGATAAATTTGTTCGTGCACAACCACTTGGCGAGTATCTTCCTCATGTTGACGAGCACCTAAAACCGAAGATTGGTATGACATTTCCCACCCTTGATGATGCGGAAAAATTTTATTCATCATATTGCAAATGTGCGGGATTCGCTATGCGTAAGGGTGGAAATAAATATAAGGAAAACGATGTAGTGGATAAATCATACGTCTGTAATAAAGCCGGGGAGTCACCGAATAGCTATAATGAAACCAGACGAGGTACAACTTCTAGAACGGGTTGCAAAGCTTTTGTCCGTGTGAAAATAAACCCACATAGTAGTTCACAAAGTAATACATGGATTATTTATTCGTTAAATGAAGCACACAATCACGAATTCACTTCACCCGGTAGACGTCACTTGCTACCTCGAAACCGTGAATTGACTAAGACAGTTAAAAATGTAATTGGTCAAATGACCGAAGCTAATGTCCCTGTATGCAAACAAATGCTATTCTTTGAAGCTGCAAGTGGAGGTAATGAGAAAATTGGATTCACCGAAACCGATGTAAGAAATCTCAGGAGAGACGAGATGGAAGGTTTAAAAGGTCACGACGGACAAATGCTACTTGAGTTTTTTGAATCGAAAAAGGCGACCGATCCCTTATTCTATTTTGACTACCAATGTGACCCCGAAGGGCGATTGACACATTGTGTGTGGGTGGACGGTATCGCCAGAAATAATTACAAAGTATTTGCGGATGTTCTTTGCTTTGACGCTACCTACAACACAAACCGATACGGGATGTTGTTCGTACCATTTGTTGGATTCAACCATCATTGGCAATCAATATTCCTAGGTTGTGGGTTCATCCCCAATGAGACGGCATCCTCATTTGAGTGGTTCTTTGAAAAGTGGCGTGCTGCAATGCCTTTTGATCCGATCAACATCGTGACAGATGAGGATCGCGGGATAACTTCTGCAATTTCCAAAGTTTTCCCAATCACATCACATAGATATTGCATTTGGCATATGTTGGATAAGCTACCGCATGAAGTTCGAATGTCGAATAACGTTGATGAGTTCAGGGATGCTTTGAAGACTATTATTTATACGGCGGAATTTAAAACAGAATTCGAACAGAAGTGGAAAAATTTGATCTGTCAGTACAAATTAGAAAATAACAGATGGTTGAAGGAAAAATTTGAGATCCGTGAGAAATGGGCCCCGGTGTACGCAAGAGACTCATTTTGGGGGGGCATGCTGAGTACCCAACGTAGCGAATCGCTACATTCATCCTTGAAGCACCATACTCATAAAAAGTACTCACTACATGAATTTGCTATCATCTTTGACCGACTCTTAGTAAAACAAAGACACGATGAACTTAAAGAAACACATCGTAATCGCAAGGAGCGGCCAAAATTGAAGACCGAGTGGGCATTGGAGTCACAAATGGCAGGGACATACACTTTGAAGATTTTCTACAAATTTCAACAAGAAGTGGTCAAAAGCTTATTACTTAATGTGAGTTTAATTGCGAGTATGGATACACCGGATAGTGCAGCTTATTCTGTAACAGTTTGTGGAAATTCAGAACCGGGGAGGGTGATTTCTTATTGTAAAATCAGTAAAATTGCTAAATGCCCTTGTTCCATGTACTACTTCGTAGGCATTCCCTGCAAACATCTACTTGCAGTTATTCGGTTCACAGATCACACCGCACTACCTGAACAATATATTTGTAGGCGATGGACCAGGGATCAAATGAGGAGAAGCAGTATACCGGTGGGCAATAATATGGGTGACAATTTTGCATCGCGTTATTGCGAACTTAGTATGCACTCAAGACATATGGTCGATCTTGGTTGTTCTTCAGAGCGAGGATACAAGTACATGCTCGACCACATGCTGAAGGGAATTGAAGGCTTTGCGGAGATTGATCCAGTGAACAGCACACCACACGAAGGTAGCGCACAACCTGAGAGTGGTGGACAAGCACATACACATGCACATGTAGGTGACCCTGTACAGTGCACCACAAAGGGTAGGCCTAAAGGGAAACGGTTGAAGTCGGTAAGAGAATGCCAAAAAACGAAGAGGCCAAGACTTTGCAGGACATGTCTTCGTGTCGTAGGTCACGATTCACGGAATTGCCCCAAAAATTTAGCAAGGTATTATATCAGACATTTTGTATTTGTTTATTCAACTCAAACTTTGTTATTTTTGGTCAGTACTAACTCATTCTTCCTTCTTTTTTTAGTGGATCGGTGGGCAATGAAGAAGCTCCAAACGCGGTAGAGAGTGATGCTGACGAAGGCGAAGGTTCGTGCTAAGGGGGCTTTAAGAAATTTATTAATATGTATGTCATGTCAAAATTTGGAAATAATCACCGAATAATTGCCAAATTTTATATTGATTCGTGCCGATTTATTTGAATTTCGACTGGATTGTTAACCTTTTTTTTTTCTCCCTGGTATAGGTCCGGAATGAAACAAGTTTAACGCGCCCAAATGGAAAGACGCGATGCCTTGAAAAGTTGTGTTATTTTTGGTTTGTATATATGTGTGGATAATTGCCGTGTTCTTGTTTGGTACAAGTAAATTAACCATGTTTTTAATTATAATGTAATTTCTGTACGTCAGTGTATTTTGTGTATTTGTGAACAAAGTTATATTACTATGCATTTTGACCAGGAAATTTGGTTGTGAATGCTTATTGCAGTCGGAAAATGTAAAATTAGTAGATGTATACAATTTGGGGAACTCGTTATGTTTGGAAATTTTGTGTTAAGGAAAATTGTCTGCCTGCTAATGTGAACAGTTTTTTATTTGTGTTGGCGATTGTGTATTTCGTGCATAACCAATACTGCACCTGTAAGTTCGGCCAATATCTTTTTTCTTAACCCGTTCTTGACGATAACGGTTTAATACAATCTAACCCGTTATCAGAAATAACGGGTTAAGGAGATAGACATTGGCAGTACTTTGGTTCAATACTTCACATACGGTGGTTTTAGTTCGGCCAATATCTCTCTACTTAAGCCGTTCTTATAGGTAACGGTTTTATACAATCTAACTCGTTATCAGGAATAACGGGCTAAGGAGCTAGATATTGGCAGTCCTTTGGTTCAATAATACACATGTAGGGATTTAGTTCGGCCAATATCTCTCTACTTAAGCCGTTGTTGGTGGTAACGGTTTTATACAGTCTAACTCGTTATTAGCAATAACGGTCTAAGGAGAGAGGTATTGGCAGTACTTCGGTTCAATACTTCACATATAGCGGTGTTAGATCGGACAATATCTCTCTACTTAATCCGTTGACACATTTTAGAAGCAAGACTAAAACTGAGTTGTTCCAAACGAAATAAATACTGTGTAGTTGGCATCCAGATGATTGGTAGTCCTGTGTAGTTGGCATCCAGATATTCAATTCTCACTGTCAATGTTAGTCCTGTGTGATGATATTCAAGCACCAAGGTTGGCCGTTATGTTTTACACAAAGTAAATTCACTTTTCTCCTGGCAACTCATATTAGTCCTGTGTGAATTCTATTCGCTGTGCCATTTTGGAAATACTAACTCTGTTGCGGAATTTATCTATTGTTCTACCATCTAATATGAAGGTTGGCACTTCTTTTATTGCTTGAAATATTCATAAAATTTATCTTTCATTATTCATAAAATTTATATACCATTACCTTCACTTAAACTTATATACCATTACCTTAACTTAAATTTATATACCATTACCATTACCTTCATTTAAATACGTGCCGTACGCACGTCTCACGGGCAATCCTAGTCCTCACATACAATCCAGAAAACTCATTCTCACAATCTCTTAAAAGTTCACAATTTCACAATTCTACAAAATGTACCACTTTCGCAATATTCAAGCTTCAAGTGTACCACCTACAAAATCTTCACGCTTCAAGCCATTAATGATCCTACAAAATCTTCAAGCTTCAAGATACAAAATCTTCATCTTCACTGAACCTACAAAATCTTCATCTTGAAGCTACAAATTTAGAAAATCTTCAAGCTTGAATCCTGAAAGCTTCAAGCTTCAAGTGTACCACCTACAAAATTTTCACTGAACCAACAAAATGATGACAATTTCACAATCTCAAGTATTAGGAAAACATAATAGATTTAAAAAATTTTTGACAGAACCTCCCCTAAAATATTCGCCCTTTTACAAAAATTCCTTACGGAATTCTGCTAACAGTTAAATATATGACATCACACGCAATAAATATAAATCCTCCCCAGGCTCAACCGAGCAACATCACACATGCAACATATATATATGGCTCTGGGGGAAAAAATCAGAATATAATGCAAGATACAAAATATAAACCAAATATTCTTTTGAAAATGTAATAATTTTTTTGTAAAACCTTCGAAAAACATTTAAAAAACCAAACAATATACCCAATACTCCACAAAATTGCGGGTACGGGTATTAACATAACTATATTATATCATTATTATATACAGTTACTTACATCATCTCCCAAAATGCTAAATATTACAATTTTTACAACCTCCACCATACTAAACACCAACCGAATGAATGAAAAAAATAATTACAGGGTTGTAGACGAACACAATGGTTGAAGTTTTCAAAATAGAACACAATGGTTGAAGTAAACATTAAAATGAGAACAACTTATTACTAGTATCTTCGTGTTGTAGATTTAATTTTAAAAAAAAGAAGATACTTATATGGCCATATTGGCAGTGATGTCATCCATTGCTGTTCTTTCATTAGAGCAATTGACCTGTATATAAAGGAGGGGAAACATATTAACTAACCAATTGAAGTTCTTCAATTGGAGCAATTGACGTTGTAATTATTTTAACAAACCAATCAAGAAAACGTATTAACTACTATTAATTACTACGATCTATCTTCTTTGATGATTAACTACAATGAGATACTTGTGTAAAATTGTGTAGATTATTTCAGTTTCAGAAGTGTTATAGAGAAAGATGGAGCTATACAGAAAGATCGGAAGAAGCGGTAAGACAGTAAAATTGTGTAGCTATTTCAGTTTCAGAAGTGAATCTGACAGTCAGGAGTTTTTCCAAGATCACTTTCTTCTAAGGAAAGTATGTAAATGCGAAGAATTCAAAGGACAGATTTGAAAATATAAATCATTTTAGGGGACTGTGTAAGAAGCCTTTTAAGTATAATGGAAATAATATGCAATAGAAGCACAGTGAGCATTGGAACAAATTTTGGGTACGGTAACATAGTTAACTGAATTCTATCATAAGGCAATCTCAAATGAGACCAAAGTACTGCTTTGTTATTAATACCATCATACTATTTTCGATTAAGTATCCATGTGACCTAGTTCATATCTAAAATTTAAATTTAGTTAATCAACCTTAAAGTAAAACTCTTCCACCTCAGAAATTGGATCTAAAAAACATTTACAATTGACAAATATGTCCTTTCTGAAGAGAAAAATCTAAGGTGTGCAGACAACTCCAAATGCACGGGCAACTTCTTCAGACTGAATGAGAAGGACAATCCGAGTTTTTTATGAATGTTGAATGCTTATGAAATAGGTTAGATTTGTGATGTATACATCAATGTTTACCACAATTGCAGCCTCAATGTGTTTTTCTTTACAGAAAATTACCTCGACGTTTTTTTCAATATACAGTTTAATAACTTCAGAATATACCCATATGATTACTATGTGATGGAAATTAAACAACTTTGCCTTTACACATAAATTAAACAACTTTTTTTGGAAGTATCACCTGAACTATGCTATCGACATCTTTGTATGCGGCATCAACAGGGCCTGTCCCAACTGAACATGCAATCTTCTCTTCATTATCTGAGTTAATAAGCGTCACGGTTGCGGTAGTGAGGCCAAGTGTGCTGGATGTAACCTGCACATAGAACATAGAAAATATTTCCAAATTAATCTGTGAACATATTTAGCGCAAAAAAGCAGACCATATGTGACATTAAATCCAAGAACGGGTAGATCTGCAAGTGACCAAAACAGTGCTTCTATGTCGTCGTCAGTTACCCGCTGTGAACACATAAAATGTTGTGTCAGGGTTAACATATAGAATGCATAAATTTGGTTCGTTTATATTAGGATATTGTGTGTGTGGTGGTGGGTGTGTGGGTGTGTATGTGTGTGTGTGTGTGTGGGGGGGGGGGGGGGGGGGGGGGGGGTTGTTCTTCGGTCCATTTAAAATTCAAAAATACACAAATTATTATGCTAAAAATAATGTTAATGTTGAAATAGCAAAATTCAAAAAATGTGTGCATAAACGATAATAATGCGTGCATAAGAGATAATATTCAAAGGTACATGTCTAAGAAAATATTGCTTAATTTAAACTTGTTAATTTTGTGTAATCTACGTTTATCAAATGTGCATATCTAAGAAAGTAATATACAAATTATTACTTTTAGCTTGCGTTGACGGTTCTTCACCTAAAAACAAAGTATTATCATAATATCATACATCATAATTGGAAAGTCAAATAATTCTGAAGTATTCATAAATAAGTATAGAATTTTGTTTTTAATAGGTTCTTTATAAATGAGAAGTTATTGCTGGTATTAGGATTAGTATTTAGGAAGAATGTGACTAACAACAATAAACATAAGCAACAACACAAAACGAAGAAAAACCGAATATTTAAGATAAGAGCAAACTTACTTTCATGTAGTTCTCAAAGCGCTCACTGAAGAAATGATACGCAAACTCGGTTTCCAAAAATTCTTGCAACTTATTACTTGGACCTGTGCACAAATTAAAGTGCATTGGTATCAGAATCAATCTGTTTTCATAGATAAGTGAGATTTTAGATTTTAGATTCTCAAGTGAGATTCTCAAGTAATATTTTGAATAGATAAGAGTCCTCATACTGATCATGGTTGACCATGCAGACATTCTCAGGTGAGATTTTAGATTTTAGATCTAGATCATGGTTGACCATGCAGACATAATTCTGAGTATCTAGATCACTTCTAAGCCAAGCTTCCAAGATCAAACCTCATATGGGCATATCGCGCTGCGATCAAACTCTACCTAGTTGATCTATAACTCTCATATTTACAATCACACCCAAAAAAATCATCACCAATACAGATACTCTTCCGAAAAAATAATGTAATAATCGAAAACTAAAACTAATTCCAACTCGATATGAATGTGTCCATGTTCTTACCTGGGTCCAAACAGAATGTTTTTGAGCTCCAACAACTCCTCATCCGTCGCCAATTCAAGCACCGATCTCAATTCCGGATCAAAATCCCCTGAAAAAAATCCAACACAATCAAAACTTTTTCACGACCCATGTCAAATCCTTAAAAACCCAGAAGAAAAAACAACCAAAGATGCGAACTTTGTGAGGTAAAAGTGATCGTGGCCGCCCGCTATAACTCTCATATTTACAATCACATCACACAAAATCATCACCAATACAGATACTCTTCCCCAAAAATAATGTAATAATCGAAAACTAAAACTAATTCCAACTCGATATGAATGTGTCCATGTTCTTACCTGGGTCCAAACAGAATGTTTTCGAGCTCCAACAACTCCTCATCCGTCGCCAATTCAAGCACCAATCTCAATTCCGGATCAAAATCCCCTGAAAAAAATCCATTGATAATCAAAACTTTTTCAAGACCCATCTCAAATCCTTAAAAACCCATCTCAATTCTCTTAATTAAAAAAAAATCAACTAAGCTAAATATGATAAAAGCAAAGAATGGTTCTGTTGAGGTTGGCGACGGGATTAACAACTTAGGCTTAGAATGATAAAACCCAAAATCATCACAACTAATCATCACAACTAATTTCTGTTGAATGGAAGCAAATCAACTAAGCTAAAACTGATAAAAGCAAAGAATCAACTAAGCCAAAAATTCACAGCAAACCCTTTCCTCGGACTGGGAATTCACAGCAAAAATTCACAGTAATCAAGAAATCAAAAACATCCTAATTCCAATTCAAGAAAAAAATTTCTGCTGAGGTTGGCGACGGGAAGGTGAAATCAATGGAGAAATTTTGTATACCCGAGAGATGAAATCGATGGTTGAGTGCGGAAGGCGAAGGGAAGGCGACGGGACTGAGCGGAAGCGACTGGGAAGCTGCGAACGGCGCTGGGAGGTCTGAGGTGGAGAGACGGTGCTGGGAAGCTGCGAACGGCGCTGGGACGGCGCTGGGAAGCTGCGAACGGAAGCTGCGATGGAGAGACGGGCGCTGGGAAGTTGCGAACGGCGCTGGGAGATCTGAGGTGGAGGATGAGAGAGCGGAGGAGAGAGTGAGAGAGCGGGAGGTCGGGAGGATGAGGGGGGTTAGGATCGGGAGGTTGGGGGGGGGCGCTGATGGAGGAGAACGGAAGGGCGGAGGAGGGAGAGAGTGAGGAGCGGGGAGATTAGAGAGTGGGCGGGAGAAAGAGGGAGAGAAGGGGGGTTGTTTTTGGTTTTTGGGGGAAGAGAGAGAGAGAGAGAGAGTGTGTGTTTTTAAATTTGTGGAGTTTGAAATCTGGTCCATTGATTTTGGGATAGATTGAATGTGAGCCACTTGATAGCTTTTTTTGTGTTTTATTATATAGATATATAGATAATATACAAATCTACTAATTCACAACAAGCCATTTGCAAGACAAAATTTATTCATATAAAGGAACATTACAAACTGGTAATAACATATTGTTTGAAGAATGATATTAAAATTGTACATGATCCGCATGCTAGTTGACATTACAAAGTCATCCCTTGATACTGGATTTTTAAATTGAAATTAATTTAGTATACAAGTACATGCTCGCTTTCTTCTCGAATTGGAAGGAAGGACTGCTGACTCTGCCTGATTTTGGATAGATAAGTAGTTCCGGTTGTACCCCTGCATACAATTTCGTTCACTACTATTACACAGAGGTAGAAATTCTCCGCTTCGTCGGGTAGAGTAGTAGTGGGTGTAACCGTATATTCAAAGTACTTAACGACTTCTTGATACGCACTCCTCATATTCGTACTATATGTTGCACGATTGTGAGGTGTGCATGCCAAGAAGTCGAAAAGTACCATGAATACACCGTGACACCCACAACTACTCCGTCCGACGAAAGCAGAGAATTTCTACACTCTGTGTAACAATAGAGGACGAATGTGTATGAAAGGCGGACAATTGCTACTTATGCAAACACATCTAAAAGCTAAAAAAATAGAAGACTAAGGGAAACACTGTATAAATAAAAGGTAGAGCCAGTGGCCCTACCCTCCCGCTTGAGGGAAACCTAGCATGCACTTGTACACTGTAACAAGTCTCTCTGCTCCTGCATCTCCATACAATTTATGAACTATTGTAGGCGACCATCCTTGAACTGAAGAGGCCTTGCCTTGAATGTATAAATAGCCGGTTGCACCCCCCTGCATACAAGACTCGTTCTCTACTGTTACACAGAATGCAAAAATCCCCTGCTTTCGTCGGCCGGAGTAGTAGTGGGTGTAACCGCATATTCGAAGTACTTAACGACTTCTTGACACGCACTCCTCATAATCGTGAAATTTGTGGCACGATTGTGAGGTGTGCATGCCAAGAAGTCGAAAAGTACAATGAATACACCGTGACACCCACCACTACTCCGTCCGACAAAAGCAGGGAATTTTTGCATTCTGTGTAACAATAGAGAACGAACTTGTATGAAAGGCGTACAAATGCTACTTATGCAAACACATCTAAAAGCTAAAAAAATAGAAGACCAAGAAAAACACTGTGGAAAAAAAAGGCAGACCAAGCGGCCCTCCCAAGAACGGGTGATAGAAACCGAGCATGCACTTGTACACTGAAACAAGTCATCTCTACTCCTGCATCTTCATACACAAGAACAATTGTAGGCGACCATCCTTGATCTCAAATTTCTTCTACAACTCAAATTTCTTCCTCCCTATTATGAAGAAAAAAGAGTTCTTCAAGAGAAGAAGAGAACATTGATTCCTCATATTTTTGAAGAGAAGTAGAGAAAATTGAAGCCTCTCATTTGAGTTCTCTTGAAGAGAAGAAGAGAAGAATCATTTGAGTTGATGAGAGTCTAACTCTCTCAGTTATAGGCAATGAAAAAGAAAAAGTGTAGAATGATATGATAGCCCACTTGGGTTTCTCACTGCTCATCAATAGGGAGGAGATACGGATCAATACAAGGAGAAGGCAAAGGCAATATGGATCACTGCTCATCAATAGGGAGGAGATATGGGTCTCTCAGTTAAGACAATGAATGTTGAAACATGAAGGTGAAGAAGACAATAATGATAAACTTTGTTAGTCAACAGAGACATGATACAAGTCTCGAAAAAAGAGCAGCAAGGACAGCAATTGTCTCAAAATGTACAGTTGATGTTTGTAAATTACACATGTTTAACTCGTTGTTGGTGACAACGGATTAATTACACTAAACCCGTTAATACCAAGAACGGGTTAAGCTACTTGAAATTAATTCCACAACACTGCCAATCTTTGCCAATGAAACTCGTTGTTACCGATAACGGGTTATGCTGAATAAGATCGTCGTCACCAACGACGGATTAAGCACACTTATATTGGCAGAAGTTTTTGGAATTTTTTTTTTTTTAATTCTTTGGCGAGCCACGTAACTAACCAATATAAAATTGGCCACATCAAACGGATATTCAAATTCACACAAATTTATTAAAATTTACCACATCCCACATGTACACTATACGTGGGAAAAACCACTTGTAGACTGTCTAATGTGGGTACATGGGGCATGCACTTATTGTGAAAGTCAAATATAGATGTGGGGATCCACAAATATGAACCGAATTAACCTGAACAAAACACATGCAATGACCAATAACCCTAGTCTTAACCGAACCCTAACCCTAACCCTAGACTAACCCTACTTTAACCTAACCCTAACCCTCGTTCCAAAAAACCCCGTAATTTAATTTTTTTTATTTTGTAAGACTTAATATGGTAACAAATTTAGAGTGGTTAGTTAGTGGAGAATAAATGGATAATTATAAAAATAATAAACAATTTATGGACATATGAATGTCACCTTGCACAGTTCTGGAGACAGTTCTCGCAAAGAGTTAAGAGAAATTTTTAGAAAACCCAATATTAGCTGAACACCCTAAACCGTGATTCACGAGAACGGCTTATCTAACCTTTAACCGTTGTTCCCAAGAACGGGTTAAGTACTTCCATTTTTGGGGGTATAGTTTGAAAACTTGGATAGGGCCCTGGTAATAATACTCTCCATAACCCGTTCTTGCGAACAGCGGGTTAAGTTCGTTAACACGTTATTCCCAGCGACGGGTTAAGTACAGTGATATTAGCAGGACTTTGATCTAAGGGCGATTAAATGTCTGCCAACATCGCTATACTTAACCCGTTGTCATGAAGAACGGATTAAGGCAATATAACCCGTTGTTAGACATGACGGGTTAAGTATATCCATATTAGCAGAACTATACCAAGACTTGGTCTGTACCAAGACTAGGTTTTTAACGATCTCGTAAGCGATACGCGGTTGTATCTCACAAACCGTGAGTCCAAACTCACTTCAACAAATTGGTTTGGCTTCTCGTAGGTGACACCAACAAAACCTGACAGTTTCGTAATTTTTTTGGGACACCATCAAGTTAGACATATTTTCGTTTGTTGATACATGTACAAGATATTGCATTCACAACAGGCTATTTGCAAAACCAAATTTTATTCATATAAAGGAACATTACATACTAGCACTAACATATTGTTTGAAGATACAGAAAATTGAAGTTGAAATTAATTTAGTATACAAGTGCATGCTCGCTTTCTTCTCGGAAGTGGAAGGAAGGACTGTTGACTCTGCCTTTTTTTGATTGCATAAGTAGCCAGCTGTACCCCTGCATACAATTTCGTTCTCTACTGTTATACAGAATGTAAAAATCCTCGGCTTCCTTCGAAACCGGAGTAGTAGTGGGTGTAACCGTATATTCAAAGTACTTAACGACTTCTTGACACGCACTCCTCATAATCGTGATATTTGTGGCACGATTGTGAGGTGTGCATGCCAAGAAGTCGAAAAGTACCATGAATACACCGTGACACTCACCACTACTCCGTCCGGCGAAAGCAGAGAATTTCTGCATTCTGTGTAACAATAGAGAACGAATGTGTATGAAAGGCGTACAAATGCTACTTATGCTAACAATTGTAAAAACTAACAAATTAGAAAACTAAGAGAAATATGAAGAAAAAAGAGAGAGAGCCGGCAGCCATTCTCTAATCTTGAGCTTTGTCTTCTACAACTTCAGCTTCAGCTTCAGCTTTGTCTTCCCTATTGGGAAGTAAAGATGGGTTTTGAAGAGAAGAGGAGAACATTGATTACACCTGGTTGCAAACAGTTAGAAGAGAAGAGGAGACCACTTATGAAGAATGAGGAGACCCCATTTGAGTTCTCCAAATAGAAGGAGAGAAGACTCCCTCTTGAAGTGCATGTCGGAGATCCAAGGTCCCTCATATAGATGGCTAACAAAATTAATTGGGGAGCATGATAGGACCAAAGATTGTAGAGAGGGCTGTTGATAAATAGGAAATGGATTAGCAGGGAACGGATGATCATGGTTGGATTAAACATAAATAAAAGATGACAAGATGCCATTACCTGTTAGTCAACGAAGTTTTGACACATTATTTGAAAAATGAGCAGCAAGGACAACAATTGTCCCCACCAAATTGATACACATCTCAACTACACAGTGTCTGTAAATTAGCCCTAGTTAACCCGTTATTGGTGATAACGGTTTAAGTACAACTGACCCGTTATTGGTGATAACGGGTTACGTACAAACCAAGCCTTGATATAGTTCTGGTAATATCGATGTACTTAACCCGTTCTTGGTAATAACGTGTTAAGTTAACTTAATCCGTTCTTCGCAAGAACGGGTTATGTAGAGTGTTATTGCCAGGGGGCTCTCTAAGTTTTCAAATTATACTGCCAAAAATCGAAGTACTTAAACCGTCCTTGGGAATAACGGGATAAGGTACTTAACCCGTTATCGCGAATAACGGTTTAAGGTGTTGAATAAATTTTGGGTTTTCCAAAAATTTCTCTTCGCTCTTTGCGAGAATTGTCTCCAGAACTGTGCAAGGTGACATTAATATGCCCGTAAATTGTTTATTATTTTTATTAATTTCCATTTATTCTCCCGTAACTAACCACTCTAACTTTGTTACCATAATAAGTTTTGTCAAAGTAAAAAAATTTCCTTAAACGGTTTTTTGTACGAATCGTTAACTTGTAGTAAATTAACAGGCCGTTCTAATTCCCACACTAATCAATCCATCAATCCATCAGTCAATCAAATATATCTACTCCCACATGTTAAGGGAATCTACATGTGTTATTTCTTCAATATGGGCCACATGTGGGATCTACATTCGATTTTGTTCTAATATGGGCTACATGTGAGATCTACATGTGGTTTTTCTAATAATAAACTTGTTCTAATATGGAGAAAAGCAGAAGTGACAGTCTGTCAACCGCAAACTAGAATGAGGACCAGCAAGAACCCATAAAATGATTCTTATACTTGCTTCCACAATAAGTGCATCCCTCATGTACCAACGTTAGGCAATCCACATATAGTTTTTACCATACATGGACTACATGTGGGGATTTAGATGTGGTTTTTCACCCACATAGGCTACATGTGTGATGTACATGTGGTTTTTTGCCTGTATAGGATACATGTGGGATTCTACATGTGGTTTTTCCCCATACAGACTACATGTGGGAATCTACATGTTGTCTGTACCGAATAGGCTATGTTGTCATCTAAAACAAGTGACAACCACAAGCCTTTAAAAAATTCACATTAAGTAATCTCATCACATGTACAGATCCAGTTCTTGATAGCCAATTAATCTCATCTGAGGACGAGATGCGGATCACGTGACGCGTCTGGTTAGGCATATTCATGAGGGATCTCAGCACCGCAATTTTGTCTGAGGACCAGCAACAAAATCGCAAAATGATTCTTATCCGGCCTTCCACAATTTAGATACACAATTCTGTCAGCTTTGGTAAGCAGACTCTTTCTCGCTGAAGAGAACTGTAAGATATATGGAACACTAACAGGTTTAACAGTCTTACAAACTGTAAGTTGTAGCAGAGATTTTACCGTTTCATATCTCTCCATTAGGGATACCATCATCATCACAGTTGATCCAAATATGTATTGGTATTTTTTTACATGCATGTGGGGATCTACATATGGCTTGCTCCATGTATAGGCTACATGTGGGGATGTACATGTTTTTTTTCCCCATGTGGGCTACATGTGTAGATCTAAATATTTTTTTACATGTGTTAAAGCCTACATGTGGCATCTAAATGTTTTTTTTTTCCACAATCTTTACATATGGGGATGTACATTTGGTTTTTCCCCCAAATAGGCTAAATGTGGGGATGTACGTGTGGTTTTTGCTCCATATAGGCAACGTTTTTTTTGAACATACACCTTAGTGGGAAAACGCACCAAGCTAAACAAGTAGAACTCAACACCCGCCTACAACATCACATGTACCTCCCTACATGTAGCTTTTCCATAACGGCTACATGTGCGAATCCAAATGTGGATTTTCCCCCATTTATTAAACAGGGGATCTTTTGCACAGACAGTGGAAAACATATTTGTATTGTCATTTCTGGTAAAAGATGGCAGTTTTTGTTAGCCCTCTATATTAAACCTGGAGGCACTGCGCTCAATAATAACACAGAGGGGCTTTTCCATTAGGAATAGTTTCATCATTACAATTGTTCCAAACCCTGACTTGGTCTTTTTGTACGTTGATGTGGGGATCTACATGTGGTGTTTCTCCCATATGGGCTACATGTGGGATCTAAAAGTGGTATTTCTGATATTAAACTTGTTCTACTATGAGAAGAAGCAGAAGTGAGAGTCTATCAACGGGAAATTAGAACGAGGACCGACCAGATAACCTAAAATGATTCTTGTCAGTCCTTCCACAATAAATGCATGCCCCATGTACCCACATTAGAGAGTCTACAAGTTTTTTTCCCCTCGTATAGTGTACATGTGGGATGTGCTCAATTTTAATAAATTTGTCTGGATTTGAATATCCGTTTGATGTGGTCAATTTTATATTGGTTAGTTACGTGGCTAGCCAAGAAATTAAAAAAATAAATATAAACAGGGAAAAAACAAATACATATGACTGTAAATTTTTTTTTTTTACAACAGAACTCGTATTTTTTTTTTTTTACTTTCACAAAACTTATCATGTTACAAATTTAGAGTGGTTAGTTGCGGGCGAATAATGGGAAAATTATAAAAATAATAAACAATTTATGGGCATATTAATGTCACTTTGCACAGTTCCGGAGACAGTTCTCGCAAAGAGTTAAGAGAAATTTGTAGAAGTGGTTAGTTGCTGCCAATATCTCTCTACCTAAGCCGTTGTCGTCAAGAACGGATTAAGTTAACCTAACCCGTTGTTGGCCATGACGGGTTAATAAGATCCATATTAGCAGCACTTTGGTCTGTATGAATTATATTGCTGCCAATCTCTCTCTACTTAAGCCGTTGTCGCCAAGAACGGGTTACGTTAACCTAACCCGTTGTTGGCAACGACGGGTTAGGATGACCCATATTGGCAGCACTTTCGCCTGTATGAATTATATTGCTGCCAATATCTCTCTACTTAAGCCGTTGTCGTCAAGAACGGGTTAAGTTAACCTAACCCGTTGTTGGCAACGACGGGTTAGGATGACCCATATTGGCAGCACTTGTTTCATGTACTACTTGAGTAGTTTTCCAAAGGACTGACAATATCTCTCCACTTAACCCGTCCTTGCTGATAACGGATTAAGTAGAGAGATATTGGCAGCAATATAATTAATTAAATGTGGTTCACAAAATAACAAATGAAAGCACATCAAAGTAAATAAGACAACAGATATATTCAAAAGAAACTTGAAGGCGTACAAAAGTCCAATAACGACCAACTACTTAATTACTTGAACTGAATTCAATATTCACAAAATCCAAGAGTTTACAACAAAATTATACATATAAGACTGCACATGGCCAAAAGACAATTATTCACAAATGAAGCCGTTCTCGAATTTGGCTTGCATCCGGCGCCCCAAAATTCACCTACAACAGTTTATCAACGTAGAAACAAACAATACGTTAGTTACTGCAGTGACAAAAACACCAACCAAAAGATACGCTATTACAGAGTATTACAGATTACCGTCTACGGCCAGTCCGCTTGCGACCGCTTGGTGTGAATTGATTGGGAGGTTGCCTGGTCCTTTTAGGATTTCGCCGTGCGCGATGTGTTTGGGGAGAATCAGAATCATCCGACGACTGTTCCTCATCAGTACCCTGTTGACGACCAGGGATTATAATTGCCCTACTAACAACCTGTTTTCGCCTTAAGGGTGTTGGCGGCACGTTGGCACTCAAATAGGCCTCAACCTGTGGACCTTCACCCGCGTCCTCCAGAGTACGACGGCACGGGGCTAACATCTCCCGGATTACCGTCTTTAAGCTCTCGGGTATTCTAGTCTTCAGGTGGCGGGCAGCTGTTCGAACAACCTCCCATGCGTTGTCAATCTACAGTTGGTGAAAAATTCCAATTTAAACATCATTCAAAATTAGTGTACATCAATTGAACACAGTACAAATATACAAACTATATGAAATTGGACTGACCGCTTTTCGATGTGCCTCAGCCCTCGGTTGGTACATCGGCTGGGAGGAGGAATATGCTGGAGGTGGTTCTACCTGGGCTTCGGGAATCGGAAGTTGCAACCCAGCTGGTACGGCGACCGTTGGAGAAACGAACAACCGGGTTATTCGCTTGTACCACATCATGTATGCCTGCTGGAGGGACCCATCGTATGGTCTCGCGACAAACATCAAATTCAGTGTCATTTGATGTCGCATGGTGTTCCAGTTGGCTACGTGGTAACGATGAAAATCAGCCCAATCGAAGTTGGGCACCCGTCCCGTTCCCCTAACCTCGTGCAACTTTTTATCGTACGACCTGACATCGGGAATCTTCTGTTGATATCCGAATTGCCGCAAGATCCGGTCAGGATACTGGAACTCCACAACCGAAAAGTTCACAAGAGGTGCTGCCGTCAACCAAAGGGATCTGTCTAGGCAGACTGGAGGAACGCGTTGCAACCTATCGGCCGAGTACGGTTCCCATGTGACGAACTCGTCCCGCATGTTGTCCAACTCATCTCTGTAGTAGGTCAGCGAATGGCGTGGGTTATCGGTCCACGTGTGTCGGCCGGCCCAATATGCTCCTACAGGAGGTAACAACTCTGCTGCCCCTGGGTCGGCCAAAAATTCCGGTATAGGCTGAGTAATACGGGGACGTCCGATGTGGATGCGTTCCCAACTCCATATCTGCATCAGCACCATTGGGCCACCCATCTGTGCGCCACCTAAAGAACATATGCACAAACTCCTGTATAGTAGCGCCAGTGCCGCACTCCCCCAACTATAGCGACCCGCATACTGGAAATCCTCCAACAACCGTAGGTACATCAACGGCACGGTTGATCCGGATGAGTTCGGGAAGATAAGTCCCCCTATCAAACTAAAAATGTATGCACGTGCATAGCACACTAGGTCAGCCTCACCCGACTCGGGGTTCAAATATCCCTCCTCGAACTGGTATTTTAACCAGGTGATGTAAAGTGATTTACCCTCGAAAGCGTCATCCATCACTTCTTCCTCCGCTTTTTGTTTCGCAGCTTCTATTTGTTCATTCAATACATCTTCATCAGAATCTGCGGGGGCATTTTCGCGGATATTTTTTTCGGCCTTCTCTTGCATTTCAAGAACTACCAACTGCAAGTCGATACCGAGTAAGTCCCGAACGACTTCAACTCGATCGAAGTCCATGTTTCCCGTCACGGCAACCCCATCGATTGGTAGTCCTGTTATCATTGCCACATCCTGCAGGGTCACAGTCATCTCACCCACAGGCAGGTGGAATGTGTGGGTCTCCGGCCTCCATCGCTCGACTAGAGCTGTGAGGAGTGGCCGATCTAGCTTCACAGAGTGAATGAATCTTGCTCCGTAGAAACCGGCCTCTACCACATACGGTGTGATACGTTCATCCCAAGGAAGAACTGTGTGCTTCCGAAAATTTAGTTTTCTATCGGACCCATTCCACACGGCTTCCGATCGGTGTTTGGGTTGCAGGGTGAGTACACTTGTGTCCACGGGTTCGGGTGATGTAACCGAGGACGACGGACCTGCCTCAGCCGATGTGGATTGACGGCCACCAACCTACACGAATAAATATAACAAATGTTATTATTGAGATAATGTTACATGTTTGTATTTAAAACCAATAATAGTAATCGATCTTACCTCAGTAGTTGGTGCGCCACTGGTGTTCCCGGACTCGATTCTTGGTTGCCTTGTTCTAGCCATTTAGATACCCGTCTGTAAAAAATTAAAAAGTTGTTAATAAAGATGACAACAAAACAAACATACCGAGATTATACTGAAAAACGCATGAATGAAAACAAAAAAATCTATAAAACTTTACGACTATGTCGGATTCACGTAGGGCAAGCGACCCCAACTTGTACAAGTGAGTTTCGACTCATGGTTTGCGAGATACGGCCGTATACCGCTTAATTAGGTTGTTTTCCAACCTCCAACCGATACGCGGCCGTATCTCTCGAACCGTGAGTCGAAATTCACTTCTACAACTTCGGGTCAGTTCTCATAGGTAACACCAATCAACTCGCCAAATTTCGTATTTTTTGGAGGTGGTTCGAATTGTTTTCTAATCGGCCCGTTTTTTAAAAAATTCTATGTCAAAAACTTCTCACTTGAGCAATTGACGCAATACCGCGCAAACGGCATCCGAATATTTTAAAACTTTCCGACCAGGTCCAATTCACGTAGGGGAAGCCACCCGAACTTGTAGAAGCGAGTTTTGAGTCACGGTTCGCGAGATACGGCCATCTACCGCTTTACTCGGTTTTTTTCCAAGCATAAGCGATACGCGGCCGTATCTCACGAACCGTGAGTCGAAACTCACTTCCACAAGTTGGTTTGGCTTCGCGTAGGTGATACCAACCAAATCGCAAAGTTTCGTATTTTTGGAAGATCGTTTGGAGGGTTTTCTAATCTACCCGCACTTAGAAAATTCTAAGGCTCAAACTTGTAATGCGAGGAAGTTGAGAAAACCGCCCAAATGCCATCCGAAAATTATAAAACTTTCCGACTTGGTCGAATTCACGTAGGGCAAGCCACCCGAACTTGTAGAGGCGAGTTTCGACTCACGGTTTGCGAGATACGGCCGTCTACCGCTTTATTTGTTTTTTTTCGAACCAAAACCGATACGCGCCCGTATCTCTCGGACCGTGGGTCGAAATTCACTTCTACAACTTCGGGTCACTTCTCGTACGTGACACCAACCAAATCGCAAAGTTTCGTATTTTTTGGAGGTCGTTTGGAGGGTTTTCTAACCTACCCGCACTTAGAAAATTCTAATTATAAAACTTATAATGGGAGGAAATAGAGCAATACCGCGCAAACGGCACCCGAAAATTTTAAAACTTTCCTAATTGGTCGGATTCACGTAGGGCAAGCAACCCGAACTTGTAGAAGCGAGTTTCGACTCACGGTTTGCGAGATACGACCGTATACCGCTTTATAATAGTTTTTTTCAACCGGAAGCGATACGCGACCGTATCTCTCGAACCGTGAGTCAAAACTCACTTCTACAAGTTGGTTTGGCTTCTCCTAGGTGACACCAACCAAATCGCAAAGTTTCATATTTTTTGGAGGCCGTTTGAAGGATTTTCTAATCTACCCGCACTTAGAAAATTCTTAGGCTCAAACTTGTAATGCGAGGAAATTGATAAAACCACCCAAATGGCATCCGAAAATTATAAAACTTTCCGACTTGGTCGGATTCACGTAGGGCAAGCCACCCGAACTTGTAGAAGCGAGTTTCGACTCACGGTTTGCGAGATACGGCCGTCTACCGCTTTACTCGGTTTTTTCCCAACCGTAACCGGTACGCGGCCGTATCTCTCGAACCGTGGGTCGAAACTCACTTCTACAAGTTGGTTTGGCTTATCGTAGGTGACACCAACCAACTCGCACGGTTTCGTATTTTTTGGAGGTCGTTTGAAGGGTTTTCTAATCTAATCTAACCGCACTTACAAAATTCTAATACGAAAAACTATCGTGCGAAGAAGTTGAGAAAACCGCGCAAACGGCCTCCAAAAACCCTCGAAACTTTCCCACTTGGTAGGATTCACGTAGGCGAAGCC